>VXBO01011643.1:119371-178293 GCA_013400135.1 Rhinoptilus africanus
TGGCAGGGGGGTTGGACTAGATGATCTACTAAGGTCCCTTCCAACCCTAGGATTCTATGATTCTATGATTCTATGATTCTATGAAGTGAATAGGCCAAAGGTAAATAGTGTGGTCACTTTCTCTTTGTATTCTGTTGATATTCAAGGGAAAGGTAGCAATTAATATTTAAAATATTTATCACATTATTGCAAAACAATGGCTTCTTGAGGAGTCAGTTTCTGAATATATGCTTTTGAACAGATAAATGGAAAAATACTGTTACTGAAAGCCTCCAAAGCTGCAGTATTGCCGGCCTTGTGGACTCAATAAAGAAGAAGGTAGATCTAGCAGAGTCCTAGCTGATGAAACTGTGTGTGCAGAAAAGCCTGTTCCTCATATGACCACCTTTTTTCCAGATTTAACACTTCAAGTATTAAAAGATCTCAGTGCCACAGGAAACATTGCCATTCAACACACTAAAAATGGCCTAGTTTTGCCAGCATAGCTTTTCCAGAGGTCCACACAAAAAGTGGGTAAAATCCACGTTTGCTTATGTGACTTAATCATATTCCCACCAATCGGAGGGTATGAAAAAGAGAAATGTAGGTGGCTAATAATTAGTGGTAATAATAAGGCCCATATACATATAGATGTTATTTAGATACATGGTGTCCTAAGCATTGGTTGTATGAGGATTTTGCTTACTATGGACCAGCTATTGTTGTTCCTGCACTGGAAGCTTGCAGTTAAAAATTGACTTCAGAATTCAGAACGGGTGTAGGTGCTCAAGCATACACGAGAGGCTACAAGGCAATAGAAGTACTTCTGCTAGGGGTGGCCTTGTTTTAAGGAACTGAACTGAGCTTCCTTTGTGTAAACAGGCACATAAAATTAAAAATAGAGTGCTTATTCCATTTTCCTTTCTCTGATTGACTTTTGGCTAGTGTCTGGCAAGCTTCCCAGAAAACCCTCTGCATTTTGCCTCACTGTTCTTGGCTTGGGGAGTGCAAAACTGATACCTACAATCAAATTAGCATCAAAAGTGATAGTGTTCTTGCTAATGCCTAGAATATTCTTTTTAAATTCTGACTGCTCAGATTTGGTTTTAAAAGGCTGCCACATTACAGGCAGGTCAAAAAATGCCACAAACTGGCTCTTAGGCCCTGTTTTCACTCAGCTAAATTCAAGGTGGCGGCGATTCTAGTTAGTCATTTCATGCATATGCTGTGCTCTAGGCTCTTGTGGTAGAACAGCATCTCAAAGGTATGCGTTAGAGAATAGGAAAAATAAATACCAACAGGGAATTAAAAAATAAATAATGTTCCTACTAATCTAAGATGACAGTGTTTTACAAAAGAATCTGGCATCAAAAGGAGGGAACAAGCACTGCTGGGAGCTCACTGTTTTTAGAACTCACAGATTACAGCCCAGAACAGCACACGAGAAACTTGTGAGTAATACCCGTTGTATGCTTACTGACATCTGGACGGCTGCCAACATCTTCATTTCAATAATTGCGCTTTCGGTGATTGCTGTACTATACAAGAAACAGATCCTGGGGACACTGAGAGGGAAGCTTTTTTTCTTTTCCTTTTTTTTTTTTTTTACTTTTTGGGTAGGTATAAATGATGTATTGTACCAAGACAGATAATACCATTTAATACTTAATCCCAGGAATGCTAGTGGGATCTGGATTAGTATTATACAATGAAATGAATGCAAGCAACCAACCTTAACTTTTGACTCAAATATTAAAATTTGCTTGCTTAAACATTTATTTGTTTTAGGATTTCATGAATGGCCAGGAAATGGGAATTTTACTTGAAAGATCTGCTTTCAACATATGGTAGTGTTTGTTTGCTTTGGTGTAGTGAAGTTTTTATAGTGAACTTTATGTCAGTAAACTGTTGGTGTGCAAAGCAGCTCTACTCATGTTTATCATACCTCTTTATTTTTCCCCTCACTGAATGTGTCACATAGCCAGTTACTCACAGAAATCAATTTTTAAATACCTGTGCACGTCTGTTCTCAGAAGTAGGTTATGCTTGTTCATCCAGTCAGGAAATGGAAAAATACCAGATTATCTTTTTCTTTTTTTTTTGAACACAGCTCAGCAACCCTCTGAATATTGGCAGCTGAGCCCTGCGTAGGGAAACACTGCGAAGAGATTTGGGTACATTTGAATAATGCAATTCCATTCACAGTATTCTAGGAACATGATGAAAAGAGAGAGGCTAAGTTTGTCAAACATATTATTGGTGGCAAATTATTCATTCAGCTTTAACAAGCATACAGCACCTGCTGTACTTTGCATGCTGCTAACCCTGTTCTTCAGTGAGGCCCTCTAAACGTGACATGTACTGGGGAGTCTCCGTCCTTACTCGGCATGCATGCTAGATCATCAGAAGTGTTTTCCCATAGCTACAGGCCATATCATCCTGCCCCTTACTCAGTTCAATTAAGACATTATATGCTTTTCCTCCTCGCTGCTCTCCTTTTATCTCCCCTTCTCATATTTCTTAGGTGTTGTTTTTCTTCCAGAGTTTTTTCTGAATACTGATAAGGATAAATTTGCTGTAAATTACTGGAGAAATAGGCTAGCTCTTTGGTGTCTGGTATCTTGCAAACATCAAACCTTTCATGTTCAGAAGGTTCCAAGAATGATGTGAGTTTTCAACCTTTATTTTTCACAAGGTTTTTTGCAGTTTCCCAGTGAAGACTCACTGCAAAATAAAGTAAAATTATATTAGCTGTCTTAAGGTCTGTATTAATTATGAAGGATTAGAAAACCTGAAAAGTTAAGATGGCCCAACAGAGTTGTTCCTGCTGTATAATACAAGTACAGTTCAGGTTGGTTGATTTGATGGGATTATTTGGTTTGTTTTTTTGTTTTGTTTTGTTCCTCTGGGTTTTGGTCTTCAGTTTCGACTTTCAAATCTTTGGCCCTTGTGCTGACTTCTCTACTCAGCTTCTTAGCTGTCACTTTTTTTCTTTTTTAGTATTTTTAATTGAAATAGAGTGAAATTGGAAGATGAACTTCTCAGTTTACAGTGATTGAGGTGTTTCAACATAAAAAAAGGAAAATTGTTATTCACCTCTGCTGTCAAAAACCCCCATGTTTTAAGAAATCAGTTCAAGACATCAAGCGAAATCTTGAAGCCTGACAGGCCAGATTAAGTGACTGAATCAGTCTGCATGCTGTTACCCACAGTTGTTCAGTACACACTCTTCCTTTTTTTTTACAGTCCCTTATTTTTATGACTCAATAATTGCCAGCCTTAGTTAGCCAATAATTTAATTTATAGATTTGTGCCTGCGTTAAGATCCTAGTTGGATAATACACAGAAGGAATCTTAGAGAAACTCCCAGATGCTAATATAATCAGAGTCAATGTATTTTTCCCTTTTTATTTTTAATCATTAATTTATTGTTCTCTTTCTAAATATTCTTTTGCCAAAGGGTGCATGCAGCTTTTTCTAGAGGCTGTTTTAATGTGTGCATAATATGCAGAATAACCTTCCTGATGGAGAGTGAACTACATTGCTTCTTATTAAAGAGGAACTACACAGGGTATTTATAAACACACTATGGAAAAAACCCCACCTTTCTTTTAATAGAGTACAGGCAAAATGATCTTTTCTGTCTTGGATTTTTGAGCTTGGGCTCATGCCAGTGAAAACACTTTCTTATGTATTTGTATTATGGAGCTAGTGATACTGTTTTAACAGACTTACTTTAAAGTATTTAAAAGGATTTTTAAAAATTAGTTTTTACAATCTCTGTTAATGACGCCATCCTAAAATTTTTATATGATACTAACATAATATATTAAATTTAAGGTTTTTTTTAATATATATATTGGAAATCGCACTAAGAGGCAAAGAGATTATCAGATTATCAGGTTTTTTATACTTGGCAGAGCAGCTGAGAGTAGTGAACGTGTTTGCCTTTGCCCTTTGAAACAAATTTTCCAATTCATGTTTTCTGAGTGACTCCTATTTGTAATAGGCCAAGCCTCAAACTTCAGATCAGACTCTATTGGAGCATTAAGGTAGTTTCTGTCTAGGTTGTTTGTTATGTGTGTGTGGTTTTTGGCTTGTTTTGGTTTGGTTTGGTTTTGTTGTTTTTTTTTTTTATAATTCAAGAGCATTTTATGGTGAGGGAGGATTATATGATGATTACCTCATACTTCAGAGACAAAGGGTGTATTCGGTGTGCCTGTTAATTTGCTTATTAACCTGTTTGCTTGATTTGGTTTGTATCTTTGACTCAACAGGAACAAAATAGTACCAGCAAAAGCAACTTGGACAAAATCAGGACAGCATTCAGTCTTTTCCAGCTGTAGTTATTTTTTTAATTTTTTTTTTATTTATTTTTAATGTATCAGCACCTGGATCTTGATTTCCAGAAAATGCTCATTTATCTTTTGTGGCTTTTAACGCTGTTGGAGTTCATGTGTACCTCTGCTTAAGAGAAGGGGAAAAGCTAAAATTAACTTGCTGGTTTATTGAGTAATCCACATGTTCAGCCTATTCAGACTATATAAAATGTAAACCTGCTGAAGTTTAAGTAATGCTGGAATGCAGATGATTTACTTAGTAGCATTTTACCATTGGAGTGTTGCATTTTGATTGAGCAAGGGTTCAAGGTAAGTTATTTGCCCCAACTGAAGTTGAGAATTCAGCCTCTCAGAAATTAAATTTCAGAGCAAGATAAGGTAAATCCAGGTATAGCAACAAAAAGGACATGAGAAGTCTCTGCAGGTACTCTGTCCTTCCTAACCAAGCCACAACACTGTACAAATGTGGTAGAAATTGTTGTTTACAAAAACTTAGAAAATATTGTTACAAATTTTATGAAACCATCAATAATGTTCACATAATCTTTTTGAAATACCAGTATGTTTCAGAGCATGAAATCTTTGGGAAGCTTGTCCTGGATGATTTGCTCAGTTTGCTTTCATTTCCTGATTCGTTCTACCAGACAGCATTTGTCTGTTTCTACTGTGGTGACCCAAACTTCTATTTACTCTGTTCCCTGCTTTTCTTTCGAAATTTTAAGTATCTTCATCTGTGCCTGTTGCTTTTTGGAGGCAGATCAAGAGGCCATGCTTATCAGAGAGTGGAGATTCAACATTTTTTGAAACTGGCCTGGCATTTGTCATCATTGGTGATTTCTGGTGTTGCTGATGGCATTCCTGTAGCTCTTTCTACAAAGCAAACCGTCTGCTCTTCTGTTGTTTGAGAAGCGTCTTGTGGGCATAGCGATACCTCTACGCGCTTACTCTTCTGTTAGTACTATGGAGGTAGCTGTGGTTATTGTCTGTTCACAGATACGCTGCTATCCCTACACCACTGGGACCAAGCAAGGAGAGCACTGAGAATGGCTGAATCAAGTGCTCTGAAGACTGCCACAGATTTCGGGTGCTAATTCAGAGAAAAGTGGGTTTTACACACGTAGGTTTCATCTTGGCAGAAACATTTGATTCAGGATTTTGGTTTTAACACTCCTTACTCCAGTGAATAGAACATAGCTTTTAATATACTCATCCTTCAAATAATACTTTGCAAAATTATGGCTCAAGATTCTGCTCTGGCATAGAAGGTGTCATGCTGTTTCCATGAACACTGCCACTGTGGCCAGCAAACTTCATTTGGTATAATTAAAAGAGCATACACTTATCCCAATTTCCGTTGTTTTGAAGGCTGAGGAAAGGGTGAACAATGGCTCCTGGTGCTTTATTTCTCCCGAAGGGACTGGCTGGAAATGGAGAATTAAATGACACTTTATATATGGAGTGTAGTAAAATCTGCATGGGGCCGAGAGCAAATGCATGCAGCTTTATTCCTTCTTTCTGTGGTCTTTGGCCACGAGGCATAGTAGGAATCTCATCAGTTGTCTGTATGTAGGTAACCTTGCTGTAAGAAGAGAAGGAAATATAAACCATATACTGGAAGTTAGGATAGTACAGGAAATATTAAGGTTTATTTTTCTTGGAGTTTACTATGCAACAATCGTCACTAGTGATAATAGTGTTTTAAAGTGCTTTTAAGCATAACACCTGATGCCAACCATCATTGATGTCTTAGTTTTAGCCCTGTGTAATTCAATTTTACACATTGCAATTTCTGGTCTAATTAGGAAAATAAAATTGCTAGTTGGAGTACTAGGCAGACACAGTATCCCTCATGGGTGTAACTTGCAGCATCCTGTCACCTCTATTTAAGTGGCAGGTACATGTAAAACTGAAATCATGTCTAGGGCCTGCAGCGTAGTGAAAAGAAGTTCCGTGTAGTCGCATGTCAGGGTCCTCTCTGCTCCACCCCTTGCTCTCCTGGTTTCTGCTTTTGTAGGACCATGTGGATGAACTTGCCCATGGAAAAGGAAGTCTTAAAAATTCAAAACCATAGTTTGGTAGTTTCAAATCTTTTTTTTTAATAGTTTGAAGTAGATTCCGAGACATCCAGTTTCTAAAACTTTTTCAATTGGAAGGTAGTTGGTTTTCAGAAACCCAGTGTCCTTCTCTGGTTAGTTTTTTTAATACAGCCCACATAGAGGAAGCAGAGAACAGAAGCATACTGAATACTGTTTTCCCATTCAGTGACAATTACAGAAACAACTTCTGCTAAATAACTGATGTTGATGCACTATGAAAATTCAGCATCCGATAGCCCTCAGAATTTCTCTTTTCTGTGCCTGTGAAATTGTGTAGAGACTTTATAATTGATCTAGTATAGCCAACTGCATACATGCCAAGATTTAACTTGGGAGGTCAGTGGTTTTTGCTTTTTAAAATGGGAGCATATTCAGCTTTTCATACGAAGGAAGACTGCTTGCTACACAGTTTCAAATCTTTTCAAAAGACAATTTGTGTAGGTCAGAGAGGTTGTGTAAAGCAAAGTTTTTAAAGGCAAATGATGAAATGGCAAAGAAAAACATCTTTCAGAAGTACCATCCCTTTTTTCATCTGTTCCAGCTACATCACTCGATAAGATAAACTGCATTTTCCTGCAAAATTTGCTTGCTTCCATTAGGTTCAGGTTCGGAACTTGACTGCCACGGTATAGAAACAATATAGGAATGTTACCATGGTTGAACAGTTTAAATGGCTGGTATAAAAAGTGCACCACCAAAATCACATTATCATTATTGAAAATTGCCAGTTGCTTGCACAGTGATGAGATATATTTAGGTGAAAAAGTTTTAGAAGCAATGCAGCTAAATGTTGATTCAGTATAAATAACAAGTTCTATGGTGTTCATTAGGAGTTGATCATTATGCTTAATATGGAAGCACATCTTCCTATGTAATGTTTCTAGCTTTTTATGGGTAAAGAATGGATGTCTCTTTTGTGGTGTGTTAAGACATTCCCTGAGTTAAACCTGTGTTGTTTTTTTTTCTTGCTAGTTAACTTTTCACATTTGTTTTTAGAGTTCTATGTAGTAATGCCTTTTTTTAACTTAAGATTTAACCCTAGAATTTCTTTTTAAACAAGAAATCTCATAATCAGTAGAGTTTGCAAAGCAACCCTTGTAACATATTAGACTGTTCTTTTCCCATCCCCTTTTTCCGTGACTGCTGCATGAAATCTGGGCTGATGCTAATCGAGAAGGACAGTCGCACCTCATGAAAGAATCATCACTGCTAATCAAATCAGAGTGAAAACCCACCACTCTGCATCACTAGAGACATTTCACGTGCTGAATATTTCATGTACTGAGGGCTGTGGCTGTAGACAAAACCCTCTCAACAGCTCCTTGTTGCGTGCAAATATTTACTCAAACACTCTGGTGTGGTTGAACTGGTGTGCAGCAACACCAGGGAGCCTTGAGTGATCCTTATAACTAATGGTAATTACATGTGACTCCACACATGCTAGGTCACAGTGGCTTGCAGACAGCCCCTTGCTATGTCAAAGCTCCCCTTGCCTGCATGATTAAGTGGGCAGTGTGCCACAGGAAATTTGATGCATACAGGATGACAAATGTCTGTTTTGACTGCTGAGAATTGAACTCAATCATAGATCTGCAGAAACATCAAAACACAATCAAGGGCTGACATCAAACCCGCGAGCCCAGAGAATTCCTCAGGCAAAAGGGGTTGAAGTACAAGAAAAGAGTGCTCTAGTTTGTATGCTGGTACACCAGTTTGTTTTTGCTGACTTGTTACAAGGAGAGGTGGAGGAAGTAACAAACCAGAAAAATGTCTGTCTTTGCCTTTCCAGTTATTCGTTAGCTTAGAGTTGTAATAGTGGAGTGTCGAAAGAGCAGAGCAACACAAAACAGTAAGTTTCCTTTCAGTTTTTAGATTGAACCTTTTATTTTTTTCTCTGCAGTATACAGTAGTTGATCTTGGATATCTGTAGTGAAAAGCATGCTTACTTCTTGTTTACTCTGACGGTATTTCCTTGTGACATCAGGGAAAACTCCCTGCTAAAAATAGTGGTGCAAGTGCTCTATTCAGCTGCTTCTTTTGCAATTGCTTGATTTTATATCCCTGTTTAAAAAAGCTGTTCTATTTTGTTGCTTGCATGTTGCTCATACTTGGTACCGTGATAAGCAATGATACAAGGGGTAAGACAATGAATCAGATTCATTATGTATTTCCCAGTAGAGGTAAGGATTGACCTGCTATTTTCAGGCCCTAGGTCTGTACAACCTAAATAATTCTGTAGGTTGATGTGTGTGATGGAATCCACTTCCAGGTTGGAAGCAGGCTGTAAGTTTGCAACACAAGCACATCATCTTTGAGTGGCGAATAGTGGCTGTCTTCCTTTGTTCTGTGTGAGTGATGGCAGAGGTTGGTTTTGGCTAGCGGATCCTACATCAAACTTGCCCTGTGGTCTTCATTTTAAGTAGAGCACTTCTGCATGAGTATTTCTGGTGCTTGCTTACAGCCTTACAAGTTTTATAGCCCTTCCTGAATGCGAAATGAAGGGAGACGTCCTGTAGAGCTACAGTCATGTGTCCTCTTCCCTCTGCTTTTGTAGTACTACTACACCAGAGGTGGGGGAAAAATACTTGCTTAACAAGGTGTGCTTGTCAAATAATAAAAATTATTCCTAAACAGGAGTTCAGTATTGTGAAAAGAACGTGTCGAAAGGGTTATTTGCTGAATTGGGACAGTCTGTGGAGCTGGTCAAATAATGAACTGCTGGAAGGAATTCGAAGAAAATGTCAATATTTGTCAGATAAATTGCCCCTAGTAAATAAATTTTTCCAGGCTTCAGTTATCCATTGGGAGACTTGGTGATGATGGCTCTAAAGCAAAGACCTTCATAAGGAGTATAGAAGCACTGCGCACAGGAAGGCTTCCCAAAGCAGTCTCCGAAGAGGGGCAGAATTTCTCACAAGGCAGACAGAGTGCAGCTTCTGCCCCATCTCACCTGTATGTCCTGATGTAAAGCTCTGCTTTAAAGAAGGAATGAAGGAAAAATTCCAGTCTGAGTATCCACAGACTCTTTTGGGTGTTGAGACTGTATCTGTGTTAAATACAGAAGATTAAAACCAAAACAGTTTTATACTCTGTGCACCTTGTTTTACCACCAGTGGCCAGGTAAGTAATAAACAGGAACATCTATAATTGGTAATAGTGGCCTTAACTGTTTCAGTATGGGGTGGGGACACATGATTAACCCTTTGCAAGTAAAACTGTCACAGCCTAAAGAAAAACATCAAGCTAAGGAAACAAAACTGAAGAGTAGCCCTGCAAATACACAAAGCAAGCTCTGAAAACAACTTATCTTTCTTCCAAGAAGGACAGATTTACTTTCTGGATAAATGGCTAAATTTGCCACACTCCCAAGTGCTGCCTTTTAGTGTGCAGTCTGCTTTTGCACGCAGCACCGTAAATGGTGCTTGCCCCAGGATTAAGTTCTTGATTTCCTTTCAGTTTCTGGATCCATAGAGGGAGGGTGGTAGAGTCAAACTATGTTGATATTGGATATGTCCTTCCTCAGGTGTGGTCAGTCTTGAGGTTTGCCATTTCACAGAGAGTCTAGCTCTGGAAATCTAAATTGCACATTACAAGCTGGAGATTCAGATAGCATTTTTTTGGTAGGAAAACCTGATGGAACTCACAATCCAATGCATGCATTTATCTTTTCCATAAATGCTTTCTGTGCTAAGCAGAATACTTTGCATGAGCATGGTTGTTTCCCGCTGTAAGGAGAAGGGCATTTGTAAAGAAATACTTTTTCTCAATGTGGAATGTATATACTCATGCACCACGTTTTATCAGAAGACCACAGTGTTAATTGACGTGGCTTTACTATGTCTCCTTCTGGATGGGTTTACATGATGTCAGCCTCTTCAAACTAGATTGAATCTGAGAACTGGTTTATTAATGATTTTTTTTAGAGGTAATCCTCTGTTCTCCTTCCTTTCTTTTGATTGATACTTCTGAACAACATTTTGAAAGTTGTGTATTTTATCCTTTTGAAGAAGTTTTATGTTTGAGGAAGCATGTGAACTACTGGGTAAGCAGTCTAAGGTGCTGTTAGTCTTTCTGGAGAATTCCTTATGTTGTGACCTTTTACAGGAATTTCTCCTCCCCTCTGGACTGTAGTGGGGTGACACAAATTCATTTTGCTCCTGTCAAGAAATGTTGTTGTGGTATGTGTTGTATTGAGTTTCAATGGAAACGAACTTTATTATTTTGGATTTCATAAACATGAATCCTGATACTTGCTGCAAGCATTCACAGCATCTCATTACATGTAAGAAATGAACGTGTCAATACTCTGAATACTAAATGGCTGTGTAGAGTCACTTAATCTGACTTTCTTTAGAATTTGGCTCTTTGCTTTTTGCTTAGTACCTGGGAAGCAGTGAGTGGTGGTGAAAGTAACGGTATGATTCTACAGACAATGTAATACAAAACTTTATTCCATGCTTTTTCTTCCAGGTTTTGCTGCTTCATTATGGGTCATAAAAGTATCTTAGCCTGGAGGGTTTCAGTTGAGCATATCAGGACTTTTGCTTGAGTAAGATAGCTGGGATATGAGTAGGAATTGCAGAATGTTATCAGGTACGGGGGAGAAGCCAAACTATCTATTTTTATTAAAAGTTTTTAAAATGTGAAAAGGAGTGTTCTGTAGTCCTTATTGCATTGCATTTTTGTGCGTAAAAATGCCTGAGTTGCAAGGAACTTAAGTCCGTAGTTTTTCACCTGTTTTCTGGTTGCCTGAAACAGTATTGTATGCCTGCACCGAGTTTTCTGAAATAATGTAGTTACAGTTTCTTGGGAAACGTGCATTTATGAAATCTTATTTATGCCTGAAGTCTTATAAACAGAAAAAAGTCCCACCATAATGTCTTGGTATTCTAAGAGTTTGCTCTGATCTTCAGTGCAAGGTCACAGAAACAAACGAGTTCTTATGTTAGGAACTTGCTACACCTTGGAGAATGGCACGTGTGTTTATACCATATCTAAGCTGGTTGTGTTTTAAACTTCAGCTAATTTTGAGAACTGAGAATTACACTGATTGTCAAATTCTTTCAAAAAGACATGCAGTAAAATCTGGAAGCCCTCGTATTTTTTTTTCTCACTTAACTTAGCTGGAAACCCTTCTATTTTTTTCCCTTTGCACACCTTATAGAATCATAGAATGTATTGGGCTGGAAGGGACCTTTAAAGGTCATCTAGTCCAACCACCCTGCAGTGAGCAGGGACATCTTCAACTAGATCAGGTTGCTCAGAGCCTCATCAAGCCTGACCTTATGTAAAAGCACTGTCACCCATTCTGATCTTAAAGTACAGAGTAAAAAGCAGTGTTTTCTTGATGAAAATCCAGGGAACACTGCCCTTATGTGCTTTGAAAATTGGATAAGGAAATGGGAATGTATCGTGCTGCTCTTTTTTTTTTTTTTTTTAAATTCACATTTAAATGGGAATATCTCAGAAAATAAATCACTTCCTCTACCCTTTTTCTGGGAGGAACACAAGGATAATTCAGGCAGAATTGAAGAAGAAGCTTCAAGTAATTGAAGTTATGCTTTATCTGTTTTTGATTCCCTAATGGACCTTCATCCCCAAAAGACTGAGATGAGATGGGTATGTTCTGATTAATGTGGACTATTTACCATTTCTGCTGATAAGCTGGGAGGATGCATTAAATCTGCCTCAGCAAGTGGCAGTGAAGTTTCAAATGGTAACGAGGACAGCTGCATCTCTCTTTGACTCCTGAAGGTCAAGCATTTCTAAATCCTTTCCCAGCTTATAAATAAGACTGCTGATGTGATTCAGTTAGTTACGGAAACTGTAACCTCAAGGATATTTTCAGCCTTTTGTGTTGGTGGAAATACTTCTGGCTGTATTTATAATGATATTCCAGATAGTACTTTCCAGTGGTTTTTGGAAAGTAGCTCATGTCAAGCCAGAGACATATTTTGAATGAGTAGCGATACTGCCCAGATCCTAAACTGGAAGTTGGAGTTAGAGCCAGACTCAAAGGTGGCAATTATATGAAGAGGAGGTGGGTCAAAAGCCCTTGGCTTTCTTAGGCTTGTGTGTTTCAGACTGTGTGGTTCAGTGATTCTTGTGCTTGGTGTCTGAGACAGAAACAGAAGTGATTACTTGGAAGATTACAAGGCCTTGATGTGCCTGTCAAGGTTGAGATTTTTAGCTTGATTTTTTTTCTTNTGAAGACTTATGTAAAATTTAGATCTCAATTGCACCTGAGTATAATCCTCATTTGAGAAGAGAGGGCAAGGAAATGGCTACTGTATTACTGCTTAAAAGGAGGAAGAGTAAGAGCAGTGTCAGAGTTGCATGTAAACTTGTAGACAACTTCTTCTGGTGTTGCCTTTGTTGGTGGCACAGCCCAGAATGCCAGTCTCTCACGCTTGTGGGACCTTGGCTGCTATCGGGGGACTCAGTGTGTGGAGCAGTGGTCACTATCCCCCTACTTTTTTCCACATCTTGAACAGCAGTCTTGTATCTTGCAACTCTTATCTGAGCTTTTGTTTCCCGTCTTACACCTTTTCTACCCTGGCCCCAGCTACTTCCATTTCACCAGTGGCCAGTGAATATTGTCTCCCCCCTCTAACTCTTCCCCTTTTTCTGGTGCCTTTGCCAAAGCCGACTCTTGCCTCCTCAAGGATGAGAACAGTTTCCTCGGAAAGACTCCATCATCTCTGCAGGATTGAGAAGCCTTGAACTGATCCTGAGTAACGACTTGTTTATTCAGCCCACAGATGATGACTGTGCTTTCCTTAGAGAACTGTGTACTGTAGTTACCTGTAGCAACTTCATTGGTACCAGCTATCTTGCTCATAAAATACTGGCATATTTGCTCTATTGTAAAGTATTTTTGTGCTAACACTTCAGAGAACTTAATATGATTAATAAAACTTACTTCACTGCAGATTCTTTTGGAGTTTGCTCTACTGCCATGTTCCTTCCATGAAGGTACTCCAGCATTTGAGGCTTTAAGCAAAAGGTAAAGTATGTGACAGTTCCAGGGGTGGTCAGTGCTGCCAACCTCTTCCTGAACAACTTTCTCACTTTTTATGTGAGCTAATTTCTGATCTGATTTGCATATTGCATATACTTTGAGCATGAATGCCTGGGCTGTTGAATTTCCTGAACTGTCACTAAAGAAGAGTTAACTTTTCTGTGTTGTTGCACGTTATATACTACTGAAAGGTCTTTCATGGACTTGAATAGGAAGTCTGTATCATGGGGATCTACAAAGACTTCAGTAAACTTCAGGGATGTGCTGACATGCCACGGGTCCTCTTCACAGTAGGGTTTTGCCTTGAGCTTTTTAGCACACTTGACAAACTGTATGTCAGAAGAGCATGAGATAAGTGTACATCAGTAGTTTGCTTTTCTGAAGGCTGTTGATACAACAGAAACAAACAGCCAGTTTTCAGATGCCCCGTGACAGTTTTCAGTGAAGAGTTGATTGATATGCCAGCACTCATCTGGTTCTTCTCTTGTAAAAAAAGAAGGAAAATGGAGGAAAAGGCCCAAATCAAACTGTTTTTTGTTTGCCTCACGAAAGTGTACTCAAACGACTAGATTCCTGTTGTCTTTTATTTTGTAACTGTTAATTTTTGAAAGGTCTCCTGAGGAAACATCTAAAATTTGAGGCATGAGGAGCTATTACTTCTGAGATCTAAAGATGAGTGATGCTTTCATCGTTCAGCAAAAAATCCTGGCATGCTAATGTATGACGATGTGCATCCGGCTACTAAGAAGCACAGGGCTTTACGGAAAGCCGTACAATGCAGACTGAAAAGACACCCGCTGGTCAGTGCTCAGATTTAATCAATTGGCCAAGTCATTGTTGCTGAGTTCCTGCTGTGTGCACATTCTGTACACCATTCTGGCCAAAGCTGGGATTGTCTTTGCGCAGCAGGTGTTTTGCCAGCAGAACTGAATGGCAAATATACCCTCAAGCAAGCCACAGATATCCTAGTAAGTGTCAATGACATATAATGTATGGATACGATTAATTCATCGTTTGGTCTCAATAACACAATAGACCTTCAACTGAGTTATTAAAAAGGTGGTTTTGTAAGGCTATCTGTGTGCTTCTGTATAAATTACATAGGTGGTGGGTCAGTATGAGGTCTGTGCCCTGTAGAGCACGTGCGAATTCTACAAAGCTTTTCTTTTGGTCCAAGGAATTCAGTCATTTAGAAATTAAATTCAGAGCTTGTGCTACAAAGATTGCTTATGTTCCCTGGCTTACGGAGAATCAGACCAGGGCCAGAAACAGACACCCTGCTGGTGTACCATATTATGCTGTGGAAGAAAGAGTTTGCAGGTGATAAAGGATTACTAATGATAGCTGGAGGGCTGAGGAGACTAAAGTCCCTACAAATCACTGGCTTGGAATTATATGTAAAGAGACCAGTGCAGTATGTCCACATGTTTATAAGGAAGGCGCTGCAATTTTGTCATCAAACTCTTTTGTTTTAAGAAGCTATGAGTCTCATGATGAAACCTATGTCCTGAGTTGGGCAACACAGGACTTAAGTTCTCTTCTAATGCTGGGGAAAACTGCACTTTTGGAAGACCCTAGTATCTGAATTGATGAAAATATTTTACTTTATAGCCAGATAGGTTATGTGGGATTCAAGGTCTCGTTGTTTTTGAGCCTTGCCAGGTGCAGGGATGAGGAGGAGCGAGACATGGGCACTTGACCCACGCTCGCCAACAGGATTATTTCATACGTGAATGTCACATTCAATATAAATTAGGAAGCTTGTTGTGTAATTGCTCTCTCCCTTGATGGTGGCAATCCAGAGAACTCCTTACCCTCATGCCAGACCCCTGAGCCCTTCCCGTCCTCCTGATCCTGTAGCGCTCACAGTGTCTGGCATCTGCTGTCCACTGTGGGGAGTGCACAGCTTCCTGCTGATAGAACTGGCTGAGTGTAATCCTTGTATATTTTATGTTAGTATCAGGATCAACACTAGTTCTTTAGTATTACTGTTAATTATTTAGCCTTACCCTATTAAATCTATTTATATTTCAACCCTCGTGTTTCCTTGTTTTACCCAATTCCCCTTCCTGGGTCAGGGAGCATCATCGGGTGATAAAATAATTGTCTAAATGACAATAAATTGTTATGGGTTTTCTCAAAGCGTAACAACTTGCAAGGTACCTGTGGTCCACCAAGAAAATGTAAAATGAATTGCATAGAAACATTCAGTGTAGGCAGTGTAGCTAATTAGATAAATAAATAAAAAAACCAAACGCCCAAGCTCATAGCACTGCGGGAGAAAAGCAGACAGCTCCCTTAATTTTGTGGTAAATCTTTTCTCTTAATTTTTGTGGGGTTTTTTAAACTTTTTTTTTTATTTACACTGTGATTGACTCTTTGAGGTTGTCAGTGCTGGGTTACAGTGTGATTGGAAATATGGTATGGCATTTGTGTGAAGGAAATGGGTATTTAAATTATGGTATTTATATATGTATCTGGTATTATGTTTGTATCTATTTACAGACAGATACACTGTTACATGTCACATTCTCTTGGTTTACTGTGGTCTCCCTTTGTAATGACCTGCTACAATTGATTTTTGAGTACATGGGGGCATATGTCAAGATACAAACTGAATGCCTTCATGATAAGGTCTCGAGACCGCTTTCTTACAGTGCTGATCTTGGTGGCTGCGTTACTTCAGGTAGGGGAGGCAGATGAGGGGAGGGTTAGTTTTTTTTCCCTGGACAGTTTGTGTATTATATCCTTTGTTAATCTTGCCAGGAAGGCAGGAATGTGCAGAGAACATTCCTGTGCTGGGTCTACCAGATTGGCTGCTTGTGGTCACAGGTGGGCAAGCAAAGAACAGGACAACACCCTGAGGATGGGGTGAAGAACACTGGGCTGTAGGATACAACTCCTGAGCAGTGGAGAGGCAAAGATTGCATTTAACTGGTTTTTGCTGTGCTGGTTTTCAGGGTTCTGTGCAAAGCTCTGCTACAGCTCAGTGATGAGGTTGCTTCCAATTACCAGTCCAGCCTTCTCACTCCACTTCCTCATTGTATTCCAAGACCAATTTCCTCCTCCCAGCCTTTCCTTCCTAAAAAATGCAGTGTAGAGATGCAACTCATGGAGATGAGAGCTGATATGGTTTTGTCACTTCCTTAGTTGTATACTATTTTAAATGTAGTGTGGAAAAGAACAAGACATACAGCTGCCCGTCATTTGCATGAATTTTGCTGTCATTAAATGTTGAGATAACTGAAGAAGAGCTGTCAGTCATTACTGCGAATACATGTAAAATGTCATTGGGTATCCATGTGGATATGATCTTCCCTTTAACCCACTAAAATGAAGCCTCTGATATTCTGCTGTATTAGGTAATTATGGATGCTGCAGCAGATCTTTTCTTCTCCCGTCTGACAAGGAGGAACACTATGTGTCCTGGGGCTGTAATGTGCCAGAAAAATTGGAGACCAAGATCAAGCAAGACCATCTAACGTAGATGGTGTGCGCACCATGCCTTTAAAATGTAGGATAGCTATTCTTTGTGGGGAACTGAGGAGAGTTCAAGCTATTAAGCCAGATGTCGATGCTCTCATAGAGCTGTGTACAGAGGAGTGAATTCATGTAAGGGTGAACGTAGTGGGATCAAGTCTGAGAGCTTTGTTTTCAGTATGCGCAGTGTCTGTTATTAAAATGTATTTCTTTAGCTGTCAAGAGATTTCTTCATTTTGTAACTGGGGTTAGCTCCTGTCAGAACTGTCATGCTATTGTATTTTATGTCTTCTACAATAGACTGGTAAAAATTGAGACATACCATTATTTTGGGCCTTTTAACTTTGCCTTTCCTTTTCCCAGTGATCTAAGCTCTGTGACTGTTGTCTGTTAAGTGCTATATTAAATAAAGATAGGCAGTACAAAACATCAGGTGTTGTATTATTATATAGCTATTTCTATATTACAAAATTTAAATGTTTCTTCAAATTAATACTTTCCTGCAAGCCAGAGACTGCATACATAGCTAATCTGTTGTACTTTTAAAAGTCAAGCAAATGCTGTGGGCTTCTTCCCGCCAGTTCCAAGAGTTCATGTCACTGTTTCTTTTTCCCACATTGAATTTGTAATCATGGGTAAATGCAGACATATGACCAAAGGGAACTTACCCTGATCTGTGAAACTTACCTCTCAGAAGTAATTTGATTATGGAGATTGTCTTTTAGCCTTTTAAACTCTATAGCAAAGAGATGATATCAGCATTGCTCCTCAGAAACCTCCATAATGACAAATGAAGTCCTTCAGATGTGAATTTTCTGATGGCAGTAAAGCAAGCTGAATAATATTAATTCTTTTTCATCTTTATTTTTGGTGTGTAACATCTTTTGGATTTGATACTCTATTTGTAGCTTTGGCACAAGGTTGAACGCACTTATCACACCTCATTGGTTGCGCATTTTACCCTTAGAAAGATTGTTAAGAGTCTTTTTCTTATTGATTCCCAAGCTGAGCAATTTCATTTTTTGTTTTCGTACTCTGACCTCTAACCCTGGGATCCATTAGGACACCGAGCCAGCAAGGTGTAGACACATCAACTAGAGAGGGAAAGAACTAAAATGACACTGTCTCCAGCAAGGGATGCATTAATAGATCTGAATTCAAACATAGAAAAGGCAATTTTTTTCCTGCTGGGAAGCAGAGTCCTCAAGAGAGTCATCTCAGACTGAAGAACATGATATGAAAATCAATAAAGGCCCTATTGTGCTGGTGATGTGTCCGGGAAGTGTCATTTTATATCTTGTTAGTGGATTCTAAAGGAAGTTAAAGCTACTTTGCTCATAATAATTGGATAAATCCTCTTTCATCAGTGGTCTATTTTGCTGTTCAAAGTAAAAGTGAAAAACGGTGGAGAGCCCAGTTTGAAACTAGATACGATGAGACTGAATGAAGACAATGGCTGTTAAGGGTGGGTGTTTTTTCATTAGGCTGATACTGTTTTCAGAACTGATTTCCAGCTCTGTTCTTCAATCAGAAATATAAAAGAGTAATTAAAAATAGAAGGCTTTCTTCTGTCTGTTTAATTGGAAGAAAACTCTGCTCTTGACATTTTTACTATATTAATGATCCAGACAAACTGTAAATGCACTATGTGCTTTATTGCAGTGGATGAAGGAATTACGGGTCTTGGTTAAGTTTATCTGCATTATTAATGCTATAGGCTTGACGAAGTCAAATGATAGAAACAGTGACTTTACGCACAGCCCTGTATGTAGTTGTTGCCTTGCAAAATTAGCAACAAATATGGTAATATTATTATAGAAGTTTCAATTAAGTTATTGATTCAAAAAAAAAACCAAACAAACAAACAAACCATGCAGTTGGCAGAGGAAGAACTTGAGTTAGGGAAGAAAAAGGAAGAGAGCAATTGCNCAAACAAACAAACCAACCATGCAGTTGGCAGAGGAAGAACTTGAGTTAGGGAAGAAAAAGGAAGAGAGCAATTGCCTACGCTACAGCTCAGGGTTTCAGTTTCCACCCTTAGGTAACTGATGTTCTGCAGTTGCTACTCCATGTTATCAATCGCAATGACATATGTGCAACAAAGTTGAGACTTTTTCCTTCTGTGTCTTTCAAGGCAGATTATTTTTAATTTAAACGTGAGTAACTACAGGGGTAGTAGTTGACTGAATATTAAAAGAGTCTGAGTAATTCTGTGTGTATTTTCCTGGTGGCAGACTTTGCAAAGGCACTGCTCTCTTCTCTGCTTTCTCTGTATACCACAGGGAAAAGAATGCATGCGACTTGAGAGTTGAGTCTTTCTTCCTCTCTGTGAAGTCATGGCTGTGTCATGAGCTGCTTTACTTTGCAGCTTTCTGAGTGGTTACCCTGCCCTTGTTGGGACTGTGTGAAATACTGCTTATTTGCAAGCCACTTATTTCTCAGGAGGTTTCCCAATCGGTTTCTTTTTTGTACCATCCTCATTGTAAGATCTGGTAACTTCGTGTCTCCAGCGCATCTTCATGATTTGCATTTCTCTTTTTAGGTAATGCTTCCCTCTGCTGAGATTGCATGGTGGCTTTTTTGTTTGCTGTTTCATTCAAGTATGTGAAGAAAGATGTAAAACAAGAAGCTCCTTTTTTCTAGCTAAGAACCTTACTAGCAAGGTAGAAAGAAAGATTGTATTCTACCTGCTGGGCTGTTGAGTGGATCAGTGGTGCAAGACGAAAGGCAGAAAAGCTGACCTTTCCCCTTACAGTGTCAGCTTTGATTTTTTCCCAAATAGTGTGATATACTGTTTATTGTGTGAGTACAACAGGAGGCAAAATCAATGTTAAGGAACGGTGGGGTTTCCACCTTTACCCCCCTAACAAACATTTGCTTTCTTGCAATGAAGACGTTCTACTCATCAGTAGTTGTGGGATAATCTGTCCCAGCACCCTCCACATATTATTTATTTTCTTCTTATTAAAGAAGTCTTAATAATTTGAATGAGAATTCTACTGAAAACAAGGAAGTCGCACAAGTGAAAGACCTGACTGCTACAGAGGTTTTCGCTTTAGTAGCATTTGACCTCATGTTGTTGATGGGGTGAAATACAATGACAATTAGGACCACCTTCATTTCTAGGGTTTTGTTAGAGGCATATGGGACCAGGAGGCTTGATAATAAATACAAGGTGTGACTGTGCTACATAGAGACTGATGTAGTGTAAGCCTTCTGCAGTTAAAAAGATGAACCTCCAACAGGATTTGTATGAATTTTTTCAGCCTTTAGTAGTATTGTCAGTGCAGCAAGGATGGCTTTTGCTACCTGCCTTCAATCTTGCTACACTGTACTCTGCAAGAGCAGTGGTTACATGGCTACCACTGCCAGTGTGAAACTACTGTAACCTTTAGATGTGGTCTCCCCAAAAGTATATTTACCAAGTACCTTAACTCCTGCTATTTTTGCCATCCATGTAAATATCCAGTCCCTTTGAGAAACTTGTTAGGTTTGTGAACTTTTATAGGAAGATGTTCTCCCACATGTTGCTCTTCATTACAATTGCAAGTGTATATATATATGTATTTTTCATTCATGTTTGTGCACATGAAAAATTTCTGGTTTCTTAACTGCGTCTGTATAGAATAGGTCAGAGATTACTTCTATGCCACAAAATACTGTTCCCACTTTTACTTTTGTACATCTCATCTCTTTCACGCAAATTCCTTTCAACAATAGAGCTCAGTTAACATCTGCTATTAAATTTCTGTTCTTGAATTTAAATGACTGTCTTAAATCTCATTAATTTGAATAATGCACTTTATTAAAATTAGACTCTAAATTCAGTGCTGTGGGTGCCATGTTAGGTTCCTTATTTCTCCTTTCACCTTACTTATTGGAGGAAAATAGCTGGAATAGTACTTTCGGTATGTTTTAAAGAATATTTTCCCTAATAGCTGATTGTGCTTGGTTGACCCCAGTCAGCAGCTAAGCCCCCACCCAACTGCTTGCTCACTCCCCCCAGAGCAGCATGAGGGACAGAATCAGGCAAAACTGAGAAAATGTGTGGGTCAAGATAAAGATAGTTTAATAATTGAAGGAAAGAGAAACAAACAAACAAAAAAACTCCGAAAGTGATGCAAAGGCAATCACCACCTCCTACAAGCAGACCGATGCCCAGACAGTCTCTGAGCAACATCTACCTCCCCAAAGCTGCCTTCCCCTTAGTTTTTCTTGATGAGTATTACATTATATGGCATGGAATGAATATTGCTTTAATCAATCTGAGACAGCTGTCTTGGTTGTGTCCCGTCCCAGCTTCTTGCCCATGCCTGGCCTGCTTGCTGGAAAGGACAGAGTGGAGAGGAAAGAGAAAGAAAGCCTTGGTGCTGTGCAAGTACTGCTCAGCAATAGCCAAAACACTGGTATGTTTTCAGCACTGCCTTCGTCACAAATCCAAAACACAGCACCACGTGTGCTACTACAGGGAGGATTAACTTCATCTCAGGTAGACCCAGTAAATTGACACAATTCCAAGACTACACTCTGACTTTCTGAACTTCTCATTTTTTGATACATGACCCCTGCCTCTCCCTGAAGGCACTGGAGAGTCAAGAGATTCTAAGTTCAGGTGGGTTTATTTTAATAAGGGGATGTGGCTTCTCTCTTCTTTCTCCTGTCCTCATTGTCTGTGCCTGTGAAGGGTAGAACCTCCTTAAAATCCTTCTCTGATGCTGAGATCCTTTCAGTGTCTGCAGACAGAGGAGATTTCAGTTAGTCTTTGACTAGTATTTCATTCCTTCCCTCCTCCTCACAAGCAAATACTATCTCTCAGTGCTCTTTAAAGTAGTAAATGGGCAATGGGGGCTAAAATGGCTGGCTGAGAACAAAGCTGCATCTTTTATTACCTTTATAGGTCTGTCATCTCATTGATGCTGCCAGAAATGCTTCTTTACATTCCTGTTCACCATGATGAATCCCCTTGGAGGAGATAACCATTACAAGTCAAATCAACAGCAGTTCAGCATAAAAGCAAGGCCGGAGTTTTTGCAGAGCGTGTAATAACTTTGTGTTAAGACCCTGTTCAAAACAGACCTGTGCTGGTCAAAAGTGATCTGCATGATGTACTTAAGGAAAAGATATTTCTTTGCAAGGGGATGTGTGTGTCAGCAGCCCACACATCTCTTCGTAAGACTCCCAAAAAATACAGTCTCCTGTGCCAGAAGAGAGGGAGATTTCTTCACTGATCTACTGCTCCTTTCTATTTTGCCTACAAAAAACCACAGGCAAATAAAACCAAAACAAAACCCCAAAACAAACAACACCCCCCCCCACCCCGAAAACCCCTTAACAAAGTGACTACTCTGTACTTTTCAGTGTATTCATTAACAGAATACTGTTCCTCCTAAATGAAGTGTCGTGGAGCCATATTTTCATTTCAGATCTTGGAAAAAGAGCAGTTAATGTCAAGCTGCACAGGGCCAGGCTGGTGCCTTGGTATAATGGAAGAGGTGATAGGTGATTCAGTGCACCAGGTGCTCACATCTAAAATAAGTCCGTGTGAAAAATGGTAATAATTTGGTTTATTTGTCATACACTTTCTTACAGGGGAAAAGTAACTGCTTTGTGTCTATGATAGCTGCTGGGATTTTTTTTGTTTGGGTTTTTTTGTCATTTTTGGGGGGGAGTCTTTGTGGGGTTATTTTATTTACTGAAAAGTCTGTTTCAGTTGTAGGTTTTCTGTATTGGCAAACATTATGTCTTGAAATAGAAATTAGAGACAAAGGAATTTACTGTAGTGATATTAAGAATAGAAAAGAGCATTCTGGATTCATTCTGCACATCTTCATTTGTCATTGCTTTGATGTCTATTCTGGTCATTATGACTGAAAGTATTTAATTGCATTTTCATAAGCTATATAGTGTCACCTTCTAGCAATCATTTAAGTATTGCTTTAGTACTAGAAAAATGGGAAATTAAGTTGAACATTAATACTTTTTCAATGCTCTGTCTCTAAACAGAGAGTATTACAGTTGTATGGCAAAGGAGTTCTGTAATAACCAGACTGTAAAATGTAAATATAAACTAGAACAAGAAAAATTGAACTCAACTATTACTGACAATAAAGGAAGCATAACCTCGTACATTCAAAATGGGAGTCGGAAAATCTCTTTGATGCCTCCCCCTGAGAAAGCCTTTTTTTCTTTCCTGGCAGTTTATCTGTTTCTTTTAGGAAAAGTATTGTGTGTCTCTTCCTGGAACTTTTAAGAATGTGAATTTTGTGCCTCTGGGTTATGTCCACGGCTATAACAAGATGTGAGAGAAATCCTTCTAGGCCTTGGTCTTGTCTTTCATCAAGCACTGAGGTCTAGTTGCAGGTTTTTATGGTGTACATGAGCCTCGCAAAGGTGCAGAAGCAGGTTTCTGGCTTACTCTGGTAGACTTGGAGGCTGTCAGTCTCCTAATGAGCATTGATTGGCCCCAGGTGAATTCTGTAGAAATAAATGGGACTGGCTGCTAATCCTACCCTTCCTCAGCTGCTGACGTTTTGGGGAACCTCAAGCTGCCTTTGGGGCATTCTGCTGGGAGATTTATTCTGTAGGTGATGAGGTTTTGAGGTTAGCAGTATTTAGTATGGTATTACTGATAACGTGTTGGTATTACTGATAACGTGTATATTGTTTTTCTTGCCTTAGTCTCCTCATTCTTTATGTGTCCATGACTCTGGTGTCACTTGAAAAGAAGTTGCTGCTTTTGGAAGAAAGTATTTAATTCAGTAGTAAGGACGTCTAATGTAAGTTGGTGGTTATTTCAGGCTGAGGTTTTGGGGCTGTGAAAATGGGAGTCTGGGATTTAATATGAATTTAATTACTGGGAGTTATGTCTTGCTCTTAGCAATGAAAGGGAATGCTAAATATATGAGGAACTTTCTGCAATAGACTTTACAAACTGGGGAAAAGAGTGTGGCTTTGGTTCAAGTAGTTGCAATCAACCTTTTCATAAATCACTTCAGTTTTATTGGAGGCACTTGAGAAATGTCCCTTTACTTTCCATGGCTAATTTACTGTGTTTAAAAAAAAAAAAAAATTCATTGGTGGAATGTAAAGTTTGTCCAGCGTTTGGGGATATTTTTTTCAAATGCTATGTAATGTAGAAATGGCTTTTACTGCTTTGCTATTAGTATTGCCTGCACAAGTCATTGGAACTTAAGCTGTTGTTTCTGCACCTTGCCAGCGTTTGAAGAGGAACGCAACTTAAAAGGCAAAGAAATACAGAACTCTGGCTGTATCTCTGTAGAGGTGTTTTGATAAAGGATTTTGGAGTTAACTGTATTAGCTTTATATACAGAGATAAAATCCAGTGAAACTGTGCACTACATGGGAAGTAGTAGGGAGACATTATTAAAATAAACAATTGATTCTCTAACCCTCAAGTTAAAGAAGAGATAGCGGCAAGTAATGCAAGCTATACAAACAACAAAAGGTGTTATGCCCTATTTGACTCTGTAATGGATAAGCTGGGATTTGTGGAGGCTTGCTCCTTTTTACCTTAACTTCATTTTTTTGTGTGTGTGTGTTGGAGCAGCCACATTCGTATTAGATTATCAGATTACAATGTAAATTATGAAAAAAATCCTACTCAAAGGTGTCAGAGCGTATCTTCCATTTGTAGTAGAACAGTACTCTGAAAGAACTGAAAACATCTTAATGAAAGAGAGAGAAACTGGCCCGAGAATTTAGACTACAAAAGTGTTATATGAATATATAAACTACAGTTCCTTAGACACGTGTTTTAGAACTGTTAGTTTCTTTTGACATCTTGGAAGGAAAGGGTAGTTTTACAATGGTGAAGTGTGGGGGTTTTTTTCTTCTTTTCTCTTCTAGTATATGCTTTCTGTATTGCTGTGGTATCATCTTAGGCAAGAAACTAGAGCACTGAGCTTCCCTGCTGGTTGTCCAGGATTTCGGGTAAAAACCTGCTTTAAGGTCATACTTTCTTGCTTTCTTTTAATTTTTCCTGCTGTAAGGAAACAATATGGAATTATACCAAAAACATTTTACTTGGGCCTGAGTTTTTAGCTAATAGCACTAATATATGCTTCAAATTAGCTAGACTGTGAGTTCTTCACCAGCTGGATACATCGGAGGTCAGTGCATTCCAAAAAGGCAACAGGTGTTTGGGCAGAGATAGCTCTGATGTTACTTTTCTCTGCCTTTGGTTTCTGAATCTTTCCTTAATCCTAATAAACTATTGATTATTAATCCTCTCTCCTCTCCTACCAAGGGCACAAATAAGACCTTCCATAATATTTCTTACCAGTTGAGAGGCCTGACCTAGTGCTAAAGAAAGATGAAAGACAATTAGACTAGTGACTGTCAAAGGCTTTACATCAGCCCTAAAAGTGGGGCTTACAAAAGTGACCCTCCATGTTTAGGGTGCTTAGAATTTTGATGAGTAATCCTTGCTTGATGTTATGGCCACGTTTAAGACAGTGTCAATCTGCAAGAAGTATAGACTGAAATAGTTTGTCTTCATCTGGAAAAGAGAGACAAGATCTCAGTAAAGCTGTGAAGATGGTGGAAGATGAGGATGTGTAGTGTAAGCATTTATAGCAGAATCCATAAGTACTGTTTTTGCAATTCTTGCAAGAGATTCCAAAAATTGCTTCATAAGTCTTAGAGCCAATTGTCCCCTTCCAGTGAAACTCTTCTTACTTCTGGGATTATTACAGGGGGAAGAGGGGGAAATCCTAAAAGTGTTTTGAGGTTGTGTTTTGGTTTTTGTGTTTATTTTTTTTTAATGTATGTCTTTCTATTGATGATAAAATTTGTATAACATTGTATTTATATGTTTTGTTATCATGGGCTCTGTTTAACCTACGATGTCTTAGTGGTGTGGGAGTCTCTGGTTGAGGACTGTTAAACTTTCGTTCTTAGTTTGAATGAAAGTTTAACATCGTGTTTGAGCACAAAAAAGATTGAAGCTACATTCCAAGACTTTATTAGAGAGGCAGAGATCCCTGTGTAATTAATAAAGAAAAGGGATTCCCACAAACAGCCGTTCAGAGCAGAATGTTGTTGTTAGGGCTCCAAACTAGCCTTTCATTTGCGGTTGTAAAACTGTACAGTATGATTACATCTTCCCTCCCCAAGGCTGGTTTGTTTTGTCAGTGAATTCTGATTTTGTCTTTTAGGTTGGAGAGTACAGTACTGTCCACTCTCAGTAACTTAGAAATACGGAGGGAAGATTCCATGTTACTTCAAGTACAGAGGATCATTTCAACAGTCAGGCCACAAAATGTGCCATTTCGTTAGAAGCTTACAAAAGCTAAATACACGTTTTTGGAAGAAAACGTTGTGATTTGAATCCATGTTGTTATAAGCTTAATGTCTGTCAAACCGAAATATGGGCCTTCCTGATAACTTCACTCTTTTAAACAACCTGTTAGGAGTTGTTCAGTTTAAAATATAATTAACCTACTTATTAAGTAGTAATGAGATATCCATGAATTTCTTCATTAAGTCTTTTTATGAGCAGGAAGCTACTTGCCCACTCACTCTAAGGCTGTAAACCTAGTTAGTCTGCTTAATCAATTAGCATCTTCTAAAAGGCGACAGACCAACAAGCAGAATGAAACTACTGAAACTAGGATGAAAATGGAGTAATAAGTGAAAAATGCAAGCAAAACAGAGATGTACCTAGTTTGTCTCTGACTGGATCTGATGGTCCTGACTAGGTCAAAATGGCACCTCAGAGTATTTTCATGTGTTATCACTATACCACAGCCATATAAACACATCAGGGGTTTATCTGTAGTTTTGGTATTAACAGGCATTGCATTAGTGTTAACATATTGTCTTGACTGCATTTGCTATTCTAAAAAGATGAAATGGCAGGTTTTTTTAAAAAAAGCATTAGAATTTAAAAAATGTTGAATTTGTAGCCAACTGTTTGTTTATTTCATCCTTGAAATTTACTGTGCATCACACAGAAGGCATTGATGGCCTAATCTCAGCCAACCAGCAAAAAAACTCACTGAAAAAAAGGAGCTGAGGTTCTGCATCAGGAAACTTGCTCCAGTATTCTGTATGTCAGTAGATAGGTTTGCAGGATTTTGAAGGACAGTAAAAAACTTGGAAGCTGGCAATATTATACTTCAGAAGAAATTAACCTAAATATTTTCATCTTTGTTTTAGTTATTTCAGTTAAAAAAAAAAAAAAAAGAAGGCTGAGAATTATTTGAGAGGTGGCAAAATACTTCACAGAGATTTGGAGTCTCGCTCAAGTTAGTGGTTTGCATTTCTGTTTTCCATTACTCAGAAAATTATGCTAAGGAACTTAACCCCTAAGCTCTAGAGAAATATACTTGAACATATTTTATTTTACTTATTCTAGTTAACATTTTAAAAAGCTTATATGGGGCTTAATTTAAAAATGCTATGACAAACTGGACTTTGTTTCAGGAGCTTGATGCTTTTTGCTGTTTGTGGAGTGTTGACTGCTAGTTAGTTTTCTAGGTAAGGAAAGCTTGCCAGCTTCTTCGGCTGTCAAGGGGTTTTCATTTGTTTCCTGGTATTTTGGTAAGTGTAGGTTTAAGTTCTGTTAAATTCTGTTGTAGCCAGCAGGAGACAGCCAGGAAGAATGTGGAAGAGAAGTCATGCCATGGCATTGACTGGAAATCTTGTTTGACAGGATTTTCTGTATCATGTGTTCTTACATAGTTATCATAGAATGTGTAGGAGTTGTGGCTCAGTTTTTATTACAGCTACCTTATTGCTATATTTAGAAGGTCCTAAGTAAATATCAGAACATGTTTCTGTATTTCTGGCCAGTTCTGCAATGTCTAACACCAACCTACTATTGGAAACATATTCAAATTCCGCAAGTGACCTGTGATTTGTACTATATGCCTACCGAGTCTCAACCCATAGGCATAAAAGGGCCCTTCAATTTATCTGTCATTAATTTTGTATGTATTCTGTAAATAACAAAATTAGCACGGTGGCAAATTGTTAGCTGACAGTTAAAAAAAAAAAAATTCCATTCCCCATTAGCCCTAATCTCCTGCTTTTCCCTTATAGTACTGGCAATTGCAGACTCTGATCTAATGCGGAGTTAGTGCTGTGGAGTTGTTGGGAGTACATATGTGTATGCTTTGGAACTCCATGGCCCAGAGCATGCTCTATTGCAGAATACGATATAGGTTCATAATTAAGCAGGAATTAAAGAGGCAGCCCAGTGTGCTCACTTGGTTGTGTACTTCATCCCCCATAACACCAAAGATGTATTAATCCTCATAACTACTCTCAGATCTAAGCATTATTCTCCAGTTCACTTGGCCAGTATTTTATCCTGTCTTCTGAGGAGAAAGCCCATTATTCATCTTAAGTAGTGACATACGCTCTCAATAGTCCAGATGCCGTTCTGATTTTCAGGATGAACAAAAATGTACATTCTGTCCAATTCCCGAAACAACTGCTATCTTGCTGATGTTGTATAGCGTTTTTTTTTCTCTAAACACTGATACTGAAAAGAATACGACAGTTTGTAAAGAAAAATGCTATTGAAATGTTTAGTATTTCCTATCCAGTAAGTACAGATGTTTCTCATTCTGTATTTTATACTGCTGTACTGCAAAGGTAACAGCAGGATCATGACATTCAGGTGCCTGCATCTTTGGGGCCCTGCGTCTTTGGGGCATTATCAAAGCTCACTAGCAAGGTGGTAATTCAAGAATTCCCTGCATGATCTAAGTGTTAATTACACTAGTTAATACTTGGACATCAACATAGCTTTAGAGGACTTCAAAGACAGTGAGAGAAGGCTATTGGCACAAGCGGGTGTTTGAAACGCTACCACTGCTAAAGCAGTCAGGTTGAGAAAATAGCTTCACATGTTTTGTATTAAAATCTCTGGAGGTCTGAGGGACTGTATTATTTACTGTGTCTACGTAAAAACCTGAAAAATCCATACATACGTTTTGCACTTGACGGGACATGTAAATCCCCCTCATCCCCTAAGATAAGAGACAAAAATTTAACCTGAAAGGAAGCCCGTGCCTTCTAGGTACACCAGCCTCCTAGTACACAACCCATACGCTTTGGCTATCTCGTTAGCTCTGCTGTGAAACCTATGCAATGTTGATTTTAATGACATAAAGTCAGGCAGAGTTAAGGAAGACAAACTGTTTTATCTGAGAATTAGTTCCGGTCTGTGGCAGAAAGAAAGAAGCATACATGCATCTTTAGATCCTCTAGCTAGGCTTGATTTAGGCATCGTTTTGTTACAGACTTCCAGTAGGAGGAAGAGGAGGACTTCTGTTAGGAATAGATCAGGCTTTTCAGGCTCATATTGTTGTTGTAAAAGAGAGGTGGGGTTGTTCAGCCTGGAGAAGGGAAGGCC
The DNA here is from genome assembly GCA_013400135.1 of Rhinoptilus africanus. Taxonomy (NCBI): domain Eukaryota; kingdom Metazoa; phylum Chordata; class Aves; order Charadriiformes; family Glareolidae; genus Rhinoptilus; species Rhinoptilus africanus. The sequence continues at coordinate 148,673 of VXBO01011643.1, forward strand.
CCGGAGAGACCTTACAGCAGCCTTCCAGTACCTAAAGGGGGCCTACAGGAGAGATGGGGAGGGGCTGTTTATCAAGGAGTGTAGTGATAGGATGAGGGGGAACAGTTTTGAACTGAAAGAGGGTAAATTCAGATTAGATATTGAGAAGAAATTCTTTACTGTCGGGGTGGCAAAACAGTGGAGCAGGTTGCCCAGGGAAGTTGTGGATGCCCCATCCCTAGAAGTGTTCAAGGCCATATTGGATGGGGCTTTGAGCAACCTGTTCTAGTGGAAGGGGTTTGGAACTAGGTGATCTTTGAGGTTGCTTCCAACTCTAACCATTCTGTGATTCTATACTATGGTTTTTCATTGGGCACCAGCTTCTGTAGTCAAGGGTGTTAGAATTGCTACTGTCATTTGAAAAAAACCTCTTCCTTTCTTGGTTGTAGATAAAACCTTGTAAAGCATACTAAAAAGTGAAATAAGCATGTTTTATTTTAACTTCTAGTGAAGGCATATGGTTAGCAAGCTTGTTTTGTTATCAACTTTTTAATAAAAAGTAGGTCTTAGATTTTGGTATCCATAATGCAGCTCTTTAGGGGAAGTGCTAGCCTTTGAAGAACTGGGGTAGAGTTCAGATCGATTGTTGGTGTGATACTGGCTGCAATTTCCTCACAAGGAGAGAATAACTTTTTCTGGTTATTCAGTGCTGTAACTTTTCTAATGTTAATGCATAGCTTAAATACTTGCTTTGGGAATGATTAATAAGAAATAGAACAAAATAATACACAGGGATGTATGTAAACTCTCAAGTTTTGTTTTGTTTTAGGTGAGTGTGGAGTTACTGTTGAGAATGTTTCAAAAGTGTTTTCAAAACAAACAAATGTAATACATAGAAAGTGAGAACAATGCCCAGATGTGAAATGAAAGCAGAAGCTGATGAGTACAAATTGAAAGGAGTCATGCTGTTATTACAGACTGTGCCAGCCAAAGCCCATTTGGACGACTGTGTTCACATCTGGTTACAGCACTGCAAAGAAAAGAAAAAGGTAATAAGGATTATAGCATTTACAAATATAGCAGTATGGAGAAGGTCAGAGTCCTGATCCCAGTATTAAAGAAAAGAGGCAATGATGGTAGGACAGAGAACTTTATCCTCCATACAATCCAAGAAGCAGCAGCTTTAGGAACTGTAATTTTTTTGAATTTTCTTGCGTACCAAATACTACCAACAATTAGGCATAATTCAGTAAAAATAATTTGCCCTTAGATAAGCTTTTATCAGTTGTGGTAAAGAGTAAGATGTCAATGAGAGAGAGGTATTCCTGCACACAGAAGTGCACCTATGTCCTTCTTTTATTGGTTCCCTCCATGGTTGAAAAATGTATGTAAATGCTTTGGAGTGGTGGGGAGTGAGGAGAGAAATCAAAAGGGAAAATAACATTCTCTTGTTGTAAAGAAAACGGCACTAAACGACTAAAAATGAACCAATCTCAGTGGACTAAATAAATTCATCTCCCCTCAACGTGGCGTGTTCATAAGGTTTGTGCTTTCTAAAAAAAGCACCACAATTCAGCGAGTATTTTAAGAAATGAAAAGAAAAAATCCACTCCTAGGGCAGTTTGATTCTTGAGGTAATTGTCCATTTCTAGTATGCTTTATGCCCCTCCTACCCACACCAGCCCAGTAACCCAGGCTGCTGGAGTTGTAGAGGTGTTGGAGTTAGACCCCAGGTGCTGTGCTGGAGGCTCACTGACAGCTGAGGGAAGACCTGTAGAGCAAGCCCAAGACTTGCTTGACACCAGAGAGTCTGCATGAAGTTAAAGCTGTCATGAATGTCCTGTTTGGGGGAGAGAAGAGTTTGACTCTCTGAACATGATTAGACTCCAGAAAACCCTCCTGTAGGGACCCACTTGGAAGGCTGAGGGGAGAGAGTAGAAACCCTGAACTTCTCTTCAAACTGATTCTGAAATTAATTTTAGAAGATAGAGGGCATTGCAGCTGTCTTATTTTTATCTTCTAAGTGTCAGATACTCTACCACAAGGAAAAAAATACGGAAAGACTACCATCTTTATCTGGCCTGATCCTAGCCCAAGCAGCTGAGATAAGGTTTAAGCATGTTTGCAATGTTTCTGGGTAGTTAGCCGAAATAAAGCACAGGACCATTATTGCTTTTTTTTTTAACCTTATGAAAATTGGAGGATGATATCTGCCTGTGGAGCTTAACAATGCATATGTTAAAGAAGAATAGGTGTACAAGTTTCAGATGCCAAAATGTAGTTCATTACGGTTCAGCTGAACAAATTGCTCTACTAATCCCTCTTCTAATGTGAGCTGAAGTACTTTACCTTGGTTCCCAGTCGTATTAAAAGCAATTTGAACATCCTTGTCAGAAAAAAACCCCTTCAATAGCACACAAAAAGGCTGACTGTGAAGAAGAACCTGACCAGGACAGATGCCTTGTTAAATATAGTATCATGCAATTTTGTAGTGCCTAATATATATTTCTGGTGGCCTCATATTTCAGAGGGTTACAAGATACAGCATTGCTGGAGTTAATTATGGGAAGTTAGATTGCTTTCTTGCAGTAAAGGAGTGTCAACTGCAGTGGTTATAGGGAATTTAGCTTGGTTTTATCCACAGATCTTATAATGTCTTATTTTTTCAAATTACTGATACTTGTACTACAGCCATAAGAATGGTTGTAGTGGTAATTGTTCCCTTAAAGAAAATTTGGGCAGAAATCTCACCCTAAGATGAATAAATATTCCTTTGAGTATGCCTCTCTGCTATTTGCCCATTTGTGGTATGAAACATGTGGAATATTTGTATTGTGTAATAAAACCTAATGGACGTGTTATGGCCTTGGGTAGGAAGCATTAGTTCAGCAGATTTTCCCAATATTGAAAGCGTAGCATACATGCAGCATGCCTGCTGCATGCAAAGTGTATTGTGCATGCTGTGTCTTACAGCACTAAAAATCATGAGTGACTGACAGAAGACTGTCTTTGTGGTCTACACAAACAAGTGATTTTTACTTCAGCTCTTAGGTGGTAAAGTGTTTAAAGCAGTCCTCTTAAATATGTTATTGTATGCAGTCCTAAGTTGATTTGAAAAGATAAGTCAGAACAGGTGTCTTCCTCACGTCCTGGTGTGCCCAAAAGCTGTACAGCTTTCCTTCCTCATTATAAAAGTTTAGTAGAGGTCAGAGTATGTCAAGGGACCAGCAATGGGACAGACAGCCTTTTGCTTTTTACCTCTAGGATTCAAATCCAGCCAAATCATTAGTAGCTGCAAGTTGTTACCACCTGGTGGCTAAGCACTCTATGCAAAATTAATTTGGTAGTCTCAGCCCAGTTCTGAGTAAACACATTTCCACTTTACAAATATGATGAAACCTGGCACTAATTGGCACCCTTGCTAGCAGCCTCATCGGAGATGCCAAAATAACTAAAATGTTTCTTTGCTTCTTGTGGTGGTCTCTTCAGGTCAGCAGCGAAATACAGTGCTGGGGCAGTATGGGGAAGATGGCACAGCTGTTGCCTACGTTGTTTTGTGGACTAAGTCTGCAAAGTTGTCAAGCTGGTGCATTTCTCATGCCAATCTATGTAGTCTCATTAGGATTTTTCCACCACTGTTGGTGCGCTTTCAGCAGTCTGTTGGCACTCAACTTAGAAATCCTTCTTGCCATCTGTGTGGTTGATGCAGTGGTAGCATAATAGCTAAAGTGGTTCAAATGTGGATTTGTATGGTATATTTAGGAACACAGAATTACAGCCTGCGTAGGCAGAGCACATTGCTGACAGGTAGCTATTAATCACTTTTAGCCATTCTTTTCATTGCCAGCTGCGTTGTAAATGAGGATTGGCACATGGCAGATGAATACCTCCTCATTGTCCAAAATGAAAGAAGTTTGTACCTTTTTTTCAGTGGTAGTAACCATGTAAATGTCAGCAACCCCAAGTGGAGATCACAGATTTCAAAGTGAGATGCTGGTTTAATGTATGTAATGCCTGGAGGGGTACAGGTTTGGGGGAAATAGTTAAAAAGATGGAGAAGGAAAATTCTTTCATGTTGTCTGTTTTGCGAGAGTAACTAGTGTGTATTTGATAACTTGTTCAACTCAACAAGAAAGTCAGTTTGTGAAGTGTGGTCACTGACTTAATCTCCACCACAAAAAAAGGGAGGATTTGAATGCATTCACAAAATAAAGGTGCCAGTGTTGCTAGGGAATACCCACTTGCTCTTAGTGGGAGTTGTAGTTATTCATCTGGTATTCTTGTTGCGTTGTAAACAACCTCATAGAAATCTCGACATACGGATTGCTTATCTGCTTCTTTCAGAGTGGCTGCTGCTCTGCCAGCACTTTTGTGTGTGGTTAATATGACAGCGCCTCCAGAAAAAGTATGCAAAATTAAGCTGCTGGCTACTTTTGATAACTAAAGATGCCATGTACATCGGCCTCCAATTGTGAGCTTCTCAACACAAGCATACATATAGTACCAGGTAACACTGGAGATTTTCAGGTCATGTTTGAATGGCACGTGTTCATGTTGAAAGTGCACATGGTACAGGTATGAGAGTCTCAATAGCCAGTTATTGCTTTTGCTTTTCTCTAGGTAGAAATTGCATTTTGTAGGGCTACTTTTGCATGGAGTTGATTATGGTATTTTCCTTACTCGAGTCTTTAGTTCTACAGCTTAGTTTCATTAAAATATAATATTTAGAACATGTTCAAGTTTTCCTTACAGAAGCTTTGGACTCTGCAGTGGAATTGTGCACACTTACTGCTTTGCCACCGTAATATTTTTAGGCTGAATATACTGCCATATTCACTAAAGCTCTCAATTTGTATTGTGAAGCCAAAAAGCTTTATAGATATGCAAATATCTATTTCTATATGGATAGACAGAATATTTGTTCCGAAGAGAATGTGAAGGGAATGAAGAAGGTAGTATATTCTGTCTTGAGAAAGAGATCCACAGACTTGCCCTTTGAGAATCAGTGTAGTTCCACAGTTTTGATAGAGTTATGTCAGTTTGTGCTAGGTAATCAGCCACCTCAAACTAGCTGTCTCTGCTGTGATTTATTTCATTAGTACAATAAATGTGCTTATGTCTGTGCTGGGGTGCTGAGCCTCAACTTCTTGGGCTTTTCTGATGGAGGCTGTAAAAGTGTATAGATGTTAGAAAGATCAATACAGTTCATCCAGAAACTACTCACACCTTAGACTGCCAGAGACGCAATTAATTTACTTCTGGGGAGAAATTACTCTAGGGATCAAAAGCAGCCTGCGCGAAGTGGCAAACTGTTGAACCCAACGAATTGGAATCTAGCAGGGCTGTTGTGCGTTACCCTTCAGATCGTGATTTATGCACATACATACAATAGTATCCAAATGCCAGTAGTGCACAAGCATGATTAAAAACTTGATTTTTGTTTAACAAAGTATCTTTCTGTCCTTCTATTATAAGAAAAGGTGAAAAAAATTGTCTGTTCTCTCTTAATCACGTTTTTTGCTATTTTGTATGCTTTTACTAAGCTGATGTGTATTGGCCTCTTCTTGAACGTAGATAAAGCTAATCTTCTACAGGGACGTTGTGCTATGCCGTTTGAGCATTCTTTTATAGACTTGGTTTTGAACCATCTGTACTTCCTCTATATCAACATAACAGACGATGTAGTAGCACTGCAATACGAGCACTGGCTGCAGGATGGAAGGTGGAGGGTAGGTGTTGATCTCAATGCCATGAAACCTGCCCTCTCCCGCAGTTCCAGAAAAAAAATGTGGTAGTAGCAGGCATGTACAGGCTTGACAGCAGCAGCAGCTCAACTGCTTTAAAATTAGCTACTTTGTAACCAGGCAGATTTGCACTTTTATACTTTTAAACCTATGCATGTTTCTAATTCTTATTTTCTGAGAGAAGTTGGTAGTGGGCTTCAGAAGTTTAGTGAATTAGAGCACCTTTTGCTAGAGAGTTTTTGGAGCCTGAAAGCTTGTTATCCTGTGATTTCACAATTTACAGACATATAATTTTTAATTCCTTTTTCGTTTATTCCAATCTGATAAAGTACTCAGCTTAAATAAGACATGCAGAAAAGTAGAACCCAAAATAAAACCATCTTTCCTGTGGGCTAGATTCTTGACCAGCCTTTTTAAGCTGACTTTGTAAAAGAACATCAATGCAAACTGGAAAATGAGTATGTTCTAGAAATAGCATTAGTATAGAAAAGATACACTGTCTATTGCCTTGCGTTTTCAGCATACCTATTGCACTTAAATGACAGTCACATCACTCCTTGTTGTCTGCCCAGTGTCTGCCTCTGCCTGTGTAGTTCAATATAGCCTACCTTCGCTTCGTTTCACAAACTTTTGCAGGCCAGCATTCTTAGCTATTTCTTAGCTTGTAAAATATGCAGCCAAAATGAAATGTGAATTGCTACATTTCATAGGTATGTTTCATTCTGTTAGAGACAGAAAAACTAGAAGAAGATGGGAGTTTGAATAAACAACACAAGGGAAAGTTACTGGGTTTATTGTTATTTTCATGTGCTTTCAGTTTGACCTCAGTTATGGTAGGTGAGTTCCTAGTGGTCATTTAAAGTGGAAGCATTAATTTAATTTTCTTAGGTAAAAGGAGTTCTAGTAGAATTTTAAGCTAGTCAGTATTTGAGTGGGATTAAGATTTGTATTTTAATCTGTACTAATTGTGCGTGTTTGACATTACAAACTCTGCTCTGAATTTGCCTTATGTGTTTACAGTAGACATTTCAAAATGTAACTCCTGCTATAACAAAGATGCCAATAAAGGACAGAAATGCAGAAGCAAAGTCATTCTTCTCTAGTCACTGCTTAAGTAATTGTAATGTGTGGTTGTTTTCCTTAGGTGTGATACACTGGAACTATTTAACACACCTACTGCTGCTTTCTCTAGATATTTCTAATAATATGTATCAAAGCATATGAAAATGGCATCTGGGGTGTCTGCCACAGTATGTTTTTGTGACTTTTTTTTCTGGCTACTTGGCATTCAATTTGTTAGTTGAGTGAATAACTTTGAGACCTATATTAAACATTTCATATTGCAAATTAATTTAAATGATTAGCTGTGGGGCATCTGGCTAATGTGGCAAATACCAAAGCATCTTTGAGAACTGAAAGTACCCAAGCACTGGGTATTTTGGGATGAATTTTGGAGTTACAATAGTATGCAACTAAGAAAACATTTAGTGTTTTTAATTTTACAATCTGCTACAAAATACTGTCTTGCTGTTATGTGAACCTGGTGTATGTGCAAGTCCCCCAGATTTTCTGTTTCCTTGGGGATACACAAAACAAATCAAAAGAGCAATGTGATTATATAACTGTGTTTGTGGAATATGTAATAGAAATAAAATGCAAGAGGTATTAGAAGCATTTTTTAAAATCTAACCTTGAGTTCAGTATGTGATGGAAAGCGAAATACTGATACTGGTAGAAATGGAAACAATTAATTTAATCACTGTCTGTAGTCACTTGCTGTAATTCATTTAACCACTTCAAAAAATTTATTCATTATAAGCCATTTACTCAATATAATTCATTTATCCAACAGCATAATAAATTTGCTGCTTTATCCATTTACTCAACATAATTAAGTCTCCTGAATGAATGTATTTGTAAAGCTGCACTATCCTTTTATCAAGGCATTAAGGTGTCTCAGTTAAGTTGAAAAAAATGTAAAGGTCTGTTGTCACGAAGACTAGCTTCTTCACAAGCAACTTGGGTTGTGTTTATAGTTCATCTTCTGTCTGAATTGATAATGATGTTGGTTGGAAACCCCCCACCCCCAGTATAAGTATAACTTGGGGGTTAGTTGGTCATCTAAGAACTGCAAGTGCGTTTGCTGTAACCATGAAGCATCAGCATGCTTACATGTCCTTTCAAGACATTGTAAAGCATAGCATACATCTGAGAATAAAATGATCACGTGGCAGCTTCAAACTGCTTGCCTGGGTGTGCAGAGATGACCTGTTCCCAGGCTCTGTGTGGATGGAGCTGGCTGTGTTGAACATCCTTAACTAAGTCACTAGGTGTGGTCAGCTAAGCCAGCAAGCAGAGCAAGAAGCTGCTGAGGACAGAACAAAGTTCAATGGCTTTGTTTTCAAATAGTTTCTGTTCTGCAAGTGTCTGGGGGTTTAGTGGTTTGGGTTTGGTTGTTTTTTTGTTTTGGTTTTTTTTTTTTTTTATTTGCTTTGTGTAATTCCCCCCCATAGATGGAAGTGAAGTATGGAATTAGCCTGCAGAACATTAACATGCTAAAATATAGCTGCCTGTCCATGCTAGTTCCCTGGAGACCTAACAGAGACATGCCCACCCATGGAGGGCTTCAGGGAACCTGGGATAAACAGCCCTTATAAAGAGGCAGAAGGAATATCCATTGATAATAAGGCAGTCAAGGTACCTATTTTAGATTGGCCATCTAAGTATAAGTTCTGTTCCTTTTGCAGAGATATGACCAAGTAGTGGTACGTTCATTGAGCTTGGAGGTGTCCATTTGATGGGGTATGAGGAACGTAAGTTCATAAAGTAACAGTACGAACACCTGTCTGTTTGTTCTTTGCTTCACCTGAAAGGCCAATAATGTTACTAAAGCAATTTCTGGTTATTTCCCCACTCTACCAAGCCTGCAAAGGAGGGTTATCATTTGCAGAGGTTAATAAGCTCCTTATGTGTATAAAAAGATACACAGTGTAGGTCGATATTTGCAGTAGTCAGATGTTCTGCTCATATCAGGGTCTTGGTTCTGCCTCCTTCTGTTACTCCGTGCCTTTTAATTAAAGACCTGTAAGGCAAGCACAATCTGTAAAGTGAAATGGCATTCAGTGGGTCTCCTGGTTGATCACACAGCTTTAGTGCAGACTTTTACCTGTTTCCAGGTCACTGGACTGTTCTTTCCTCTGACACGATACTTCCTGAGACTTTGGTCGTCAGCTGCTCTTTCCAATGCTTTTGGCCTTTTCAGTTTTCCGAGCCACTTACCCACTTGCCTTTCTGTTTTCAGTGCTCTTTTTTTCACACACGCTGGTTCAAAGTGCAGTTCAGGTGCTAACGAAAGAAGGTGGTGGAGGCTGGGTGACTGGCTGGCATGGAGTACAAGACGCTTCAATCTCCATCCTCCTGATAAGATGTCTTTACTATTAAATTACACATATAAAAATCAAGATTAATGTCACTTGCACTATTCATATAAAATGAATTTAAAGGGGAAATACATTTTCATATAGGTAACTTGCACCTTTGTTTTATATTTTTTTAATCCTATGCAGTTAAAGTTTTTAGTGTTTGGTCAGTGACAAAAAATGCACACATTTAAGTAGTGTTGTCATAATGTTACATGTTTATGTGATTCTTTCTTGGGATAAGAGGCATTATATTAAGCAAAGGTAGAATGTACAGTGCTAAAAAGGCATTTGACGTTGAGAGGTCATAAATTTTATTGTAGGACTCTGTGCAGCTCGGTGCATTCTTTTGGAATATCTCTAAGACAAGCTGGGAGGCAGAAAAATTAAGTAGTTTTTTTGACTTCAGACTGAATCACAGTGGATGGAGCAAGCAGTGCGTTGCAAAGTTGTGTCTGCAAAAAGATCAGGAGGTGAATGAAGAGCATGGAGATTGGTAGTCCTTTTGCTTTCAATGTATGCCCAATCAAAAATACTCTAAAATGGCAGCGAGAGAAGAGGTCGTGTCATTGGAAAAAACCAAAATGGTAAAGAATGGGAACTGTAGTTTTGCAACCTTCGCAAAATTCACTAACAAAGAAAAGAAAAAAACAAAACAAGGGAAAAAAAGAAAGACTATTAGAGCCATTTTCCAATAGGTGCAGTAGCTGTTGCCAGGGCATCCATTGAAAAACAAAAAGGTAACTTTTTGTATCTGAAAATCCTGTCCGGTACCTTATAAGCATGAACATCCAAGTCAGTGTTATTTAATCAAAATACCTTCGTCTCAGTCTTTGTAGTTATAAATTGAAGAATATGGGAGTAACAATGAGAGAAGGGGAAGATGAAGTCAAAGAATGTAATGCTTTTTAGGTCATTCTGTCATAGAGTTTTAAACTTTTTTAGTGTACTAACTGTTTGATACTTACAAAGCTTGCTAACGCAGCATTGCATTAAACTTAAGTTACATTCTAAAAGCTACCATGCAGAATTACAAAATGTCCTCACTTATATTTCTATGCGCTTTCATTTCTCAGTATCTTGAAAAAGATGCAGCCCAAGTGAATTCAGTTGAAAATCAATTTTGGCTTTGAATTTTTGAATTGTGATTTCTAATCACAGTCACCATTGGGAAGGTTCCTGCAGTCAGGAGCAGCTTGATTTTTTTGATGATTGTTTTCATGGTGCCATGACCTTGTAGGAGCAAATCTGCTTTCATTTCAAGGGGTGAGCTGAATCCCTCTTCATCTTAAAAACTTAAGAATTCTTTATATAAATGTATGGATCCTTTGCAAGAATGGCTAACAATGACAACAGCAACAAAGATGTTTTGGTTTCCCTTATCCTCCCTTTCCCAATACCTTCCACCAGTCCCAGAATAAAACCACCTACAACAACAAATTTGAAATATAAGAATAAAATGACGTAGATTATTTTATATAGTCACAACATTTAGCCAGTGCTGTGCATTTGTTTAATAACTTGCAATCAGAGAAGTAATTTGTTTTTCTGAGATTAGTTTCATTTCTTAGCTGTATAATATGGGGTTGTTGGATTTACAGTAAATGAAGTATAACACTTTCAGATTCATACAGCTTTGAGAAGTTAAAATAGTGCCAGGTATAAATAGTACTGTATCATCCTGAGTTTTCTTTTGCATTTCACTCATTCTTTTGATATGAAAAGCTGTTAGAATTCATTATCTTGGCAGAAAGCATATTCTAAGGACGAAACAAGTTGTGATTTGAGGTGGGCTAAATCAGATGGAAATATTAAAACAGGAAAACGGCAAGGAGCAAAAAAGAGTAATTCTGCTATTAAAAAGTTATTGCCAAAACCAATAACCTTTATGGAGTCATCATGCCTTTGATTTAGCAAAGCACAGAACTGAGGATTTAAGTCTGAGACACCGCTGCAATATTTAACAAAGACAAATGATACTTTGGATGAGAAGAGGCGTTTCTTATTACTTCACACGTCAGCAGCCTAAACTTTTTCCGCTTACTTTGGTTTATTAATTTTAAAGATGATGACACTGAGGGGCCACAGTTCTTACAGCTCCAGGTATATTTGCTGAATTCTGTAGGCCTGGAGGATTTCAAACAAAAAGACAGTTAATTCATATTGTTTGTATAAAACCCCCAAACTGTTTTGAGAATGGCAGATGAATGGCGCCAATGCGGTGCCCTTATGTACTTAGTATAAAATGCAAACACAATCTTTTAAATATTTGTAATACATACAGCTAAGTGAATTAGCATTACAGTGCTAGATTATTTTTTCTTGAATACCGGAAAAGGTCAGAAGAATTCTTCTTATTGTATGACTTGGTCTTTAATGAATAGATATTTTGTTCCTTTGAGGATCTAGCCCTAGGCTTTGACAAGAATGGAAACATGATGTGCCATTTACTGTCTGAGATAAATATGAAAGACTTAACATTTAATTTGTATTAATTGATACTATGCCAAGAATAAGAAAAAAGTCACACTTTTCCTTGCGAGAACTGAGAATGCTCAGTTGCTTTGAATTTGACCTGCATCTTTATAATTAGAAAAGGCTTATAACTGTGGCAACCAAAGTATGTTTTTTTTTTTGACTGTTCTAATATGCTGTTGACTTTTCTTTGCTGCCTGTTATACAGAAAGTCAGTGAAGTTATTTAATTACTTTCTCTATTGTAATAGTCCTGTCCCACTGCATTGCTTTTTACCTTTATTTATTTATGGTGGTGAATTCAGACTTGGATGAGGTTTAATGCTTTTAGCGAATGCTTTCTTTTGCATTCTGGACGGGTATAATCTGAAGTTCTGAACTGCACATGCAAGCCATACTTGTTTGGGATGCTAGTACCTCAGCAGATACTTGGTAGGTTGTCAGAGGAGCAGCAAGAGGAGGAAAGACTTGTGATATGATGAGTACTGCTTTTGTGGCGGATTTTTGCCCTGGAACAACGAGGACGCTTAGACCATCAGGAAAAAAAAAGCGACCTGGGTTTGTTAATTTATTCAGTTTAGTCTGGAAAACTACTGTCTCCTTCTTTAATCTTCATTCCCAAGAATGAAAAACCTATTGCTCAAGTTTTTCATGAAGGAAAAATCTAGTCCTATTTTCACCTAGGGAGATGTTAGCCCAAGTAATTAGTGTGGCAATGATGCAAGTGACTGAAAGCACTGTTTTACAAGGAGACAATAAAGAGGCCAATCTCATTGTTAAATATAATGGGAACTATGTGGAGGAATAAGTGATAGAGTTGGCATCTAAAGATCACTGCCTAGAGAGTTGCAGAGTTACTAAACATGAGTGAATCTTTACTGGAATGATGACTAAATCATTATTCAGTTTTCCCACAGCTAATTATAAATCTGTAATGACAGAAATTTTAATACCTTTCACCTCTAAAGAAAACAGTCACTGCCAGTGAGTGGTGTTTCTTCAGAGCAGTCTGTGTAATAAATGGAAGCTGCTAGCTGTGAAACAAACGAAATAAAATAATTTTTTTGTGTGTGTGGTTTTTTTTTCTTTTTTTCCCCTCAGAGAATTGAAAAGCTTCTTTGTCACTCATCTTCTTATGTTAACAGGGGGCTCGTGGTTTTCCCACAGTTTCTTTGCTGTGTAGTGTTAAGGCTGTGTTCTGGAGGAATATGCTAGCTATTCAGTAAGTGGAAAAAGAGCAGGGGAACATCTTCAGGAAAAAACCCTTCCCCTCTAGAGGATCTCTGTCACCCTTACTGACAGAAATGAGGATGTCACAGTAGAAATACTGCTGTTGACTGTGTCAGAACCCCTCACAGAGCAATGTCCTCCTGCTCTTTGCAAGAGGAAACACTTGGCCCAGAGGATTAAATAGACAACTTGCTTTCTTGACTGCGTACCAGGGTTTGTGCTTATGTTTTCTGTATGCCAGCGCAGAGGTGATGGATGACAAAATGGTGTGAAATGCTCAGATTAAAAGAAGAAAAGATTCGCTGGTACCTGGAGTCTATCAAAATAGAAACATTCTTCCAGGGACCAGGCAGGATTCTGGTTAGATCTTATTTGCGAGACAGGATTTTAAACCTTAGTTGTGTGTTCTCCTCCTGATGGTTTGTCTACCTGGATCCATGATACTGGATCCTGTGGCTTCCAGGTTTCATGTCTCTGCGTTAAAGCAGATTATGTAGAAACTGGAACTTAAGTTTTTCTCAGATGTTTTAAATTTTTTTTTCTTTTGAATGAGAATGCAAGCAAGTTTTGAAATGGCAAAACTGCATAGGGAAATGGCTTTATTCTGTCTATTAGCTTCTGGAAGACTGATTTTTCTTTTCTGGTTCTTTATGCTTCTTCACTATGATAGCCATTTGCACCTTCTTCCTACTGTCCTTTCCACTGCCTCCTCAGCCATGCATATGCTGTGAGCATGCCCAAAGATGGTGCCACTGAGATGGGTCAGAGCTGGTCTGAACTGTATGGCCCACAGGAGAACCCAGCGGGGATTGTGTTCCAGAGGCTTCAGTTCTCTGCTGAAGGTGCCCAGTAGGAATACGCTTGATATCATGTGGTGACGGGAACAACCTTGTCCTGTTTCCCAGGTGAGGAGGGTGGGAGGGACAGAGGGCTTCTTGCAGCAGCCTGTTGCTCTGGGTCCCAAGGGGAAGGGAGGACTGGGGTAAGCCATCTCGCTGTTCCAGGTATTGCAAGGTTCGTAAGGACTGTTGCTTGGTAGCTATCCAAGATAGGGAATCTTTTTTTAAAATCTTTTTTTCTTTCTTCCCACCCACGTCCCCCTCCCCCTTGTATGGCTATGAAAAAGGCCGTGTATAATCTGGCACTGTGTTAAGAATACCTTTGGTGTAGAATAAATTGTGGGGATCCTGCTGTGTTTTGAATGGAGTCATGTTTCCAGTTGAGAGATTCTTTGGAGCAGATACCACTTTTCCAGTTTAAACCCTGTTGCTGTTGCCCATAACTCCAAATGAAAGGAGTAGGACCTAATAAAATCAATTGGTGTTTATTATATTGTTAAAATTTATGGCTTACTGTATTTCTAGCTCATAGTGAAAAAGGATGAACAAACCTTTCCAGTAGTTTGGTGCTAATATATACGTTCCCTTTGAACCCTGTATTTTGATATTTGCCCCTTTTTCTTGACATGTTGGGGTGGTGGGGAAAGATTTTGAGCGCGAGTTGCTTACAGTACATGAATGAGTTCAGCCTGTTGGCCAGATTCTCAGATGTCTCTGAGGTGGGGTTAACAAAGTCCTTAAAATGAAAAAGAGCTTCAGGCTGACAGGTTCTGCTTATTAATCAAACTGCGTCTGCTGCTGCCATCCATGTAGATTTCAGTGCTAGTAAAAATGCAATAGCCTTTATTGACAGACAGAATTGTGATGTAAAACATAACAAAGGCAGAACAAAATTGTATCTGGAAGCAACTGGAAAATGTGTAAATTGGTGTTTGAGCAGAACGGCTCCCTAACAGAGAATAACCAAGCCACGTGATGACATTGCATTACAGTTCAGGATTATCGTCAAGACATTTCTGTATTTCTCCGTGGTGATAGATGAGTCTACTGATGGTAGTACCTCTGCAGCTCAAGCCCCTGTTGTATAGAAACTGTTGGAATTTTAAAAAGCTGTGGTACTGGTTTTAATGCAAAACCGGCAGATGTCTTTGTTTTACAAGTGTCTGTTTATATAGGTGTAATCTTTATCTTTACTTGTATTATCTTTCAGATGTTTTAACTTAAATCAGATTTTGGCTGAATAATTTCACTCTTAAAAAATTCAGCGATGACAATATTCGGTGTATTTTGCAAAAATATTTCTTGCATCTGAAAGCTTTGATACAGCATGGTTTTCTGAGTCAAAATGATTTTTTTCTTCAGAAATAATTTTAGAATTTTATTTAAAAAGTAACTTAAAAGAGATTAAAAAGAAAAAATATTTGCCATTCCTTGAATACAAAAAATAAAAAAAGAACTAATTTAAGTGAGTCATGAAAGCGATTTCATAGCAGGGCTTTTGACACTGATGGACAATTGAAAACACATTCTCTCATTATCCTTGATCTTTAATAGATAGATCCTTTTTAGAACGAATAGTGGCATAGTATCATACTTTCATGACCACGAAGCAAGAAAATAAATGAATAATAAAATTTGATATTGATATAGCACATACTAGAGGGGATGGGGGGAAAGGAGAAAAACACAGGCAATACTGGTCATGTTCCAGCTGTCACCTCTGGAATAACTTTTACCTTATTGCAAAACACATATTATGATTTGTATCTTAGTAATTTTTACATAAACCAATGATGAATGAAGTGAGTACAGCTGCTAATTTCCGACAATTTGGGCCTAAAAAACCTGAGGAGCAGGGGATAGCTAGGAAAGACGCATTTTAGTTCTGAGTTATGGCTCATAATTAAGAAAATATTTCCTGGAAGTTTTATTCCGCTCTTTCAGATTTTTATTTTTCTTTTCCTCCCTTAGCATTGCATCTCAGCTGCTACCCCAGCAGGGAAAAAGTATATCTAGGTTGTTCTTGTCTTTGCTTTACCATTTTGAACAGAGGTGGTAACTATTCATAGGAAGGTTAAGCAGTGACCTTCCTTACTTTATGGTTTAAAAGCAGACATAAAGAGGGGGAATTCTTCCTGTCTGGGTTTTGTCTTGAGTGGATTAGGAAGCATCAGCCTGCTTTTCAGACATTTTGGAGGCTTTGAGGAAGGCCACTGGCCTCTCAGTTCAGCTGCGGACCTGTTCCTGGCTGAGTGCAGGTGGTGCTCAGCTAGAGCTGGCAGCGTTGCCTCGTACTGACCTCAGTTTCTCATACCCGCACTTCCCAATGCCTGTAATTGCCTGTTGAATGCGAATTATGACTTCTATAAAAGGCTTGCTGCTTGAACAAGCCCCCCCGGGAAGTGTGTCTTTGTTAACAGACCTTTTCTGCTTTGATGCTAAAGCAAATGAAATTGCTGCACGCAGTGTGTTTGGTATACAGGCAGGGATTTACCCCAGGGAACCTAATGGGGCTTTATCCTCCCCTTTAGCACTGCCTGGTGTGCCTTATCCACTCATTAGTTTGGCCTCTTCTCCAACGGCTGTTGTCAACAACGTGGTGTCACGGTCATTCTTCAGAGTGCAATCTGCTTGGCAGAAAAGACCATCTAATCCAATCCAACATCGAATATTTCTGCCTGCCTTTCAGACGTATTAGGCAGTATGGCCCTGACTCAATGTAGACAAAATGCCGCGCTCTCGCTACCCATCAACTTCACTGTCATGGTGGACTGTGCCCCCTTATTATACCACTTCCCTTGTAGCTTTTAAGGTAAATTCTTTTTTTAGGCAGGCTGAACATAAACTGTCAGGCCATTACAGTATCGGTAGATATTCTGTATAAGCAAAATTTCTATATTAATTCCTTTTTTCTTTTTTTTTTCCCCTCCTTTTTCACTCATCCAAAATATTTGTTTGAACTGCCATGACTGAATTCCCTTACCTCTGTGTGGTCTAAGGAAGCTCTCTTAACCTGTTGTTAAAATCACGGCTTTTGTTCACCAGCCTGGCCATCTCTGCTCTCTACGTTTCCTTCTGAGATGATCTGCAAACCAAAAGTGTTAACTCATCACAAGTCAGAAAGCGACAGCATATTTGAAACTTCGCGTACTTGTAGAAGTTTCACAAACAGGAAATTCAGCGTTTTTGCCTGTGTTCCAGGTCTCTCCTGTAAGCACACGTTTGTCTTCTGTATCTGCTCATTGCTGCCTGTGGCTTAAGAATGTAAACCCTTTTGGAAAAGGCTGCTCTGGTTGAATTGTAAGTCCTTTTCCCTCTGGGGCCTTTACTAGGTCCCATGTTGTGTACGTTTACTATGCTAGCTAGCCAAAAAGCCCCACTTCTGCCATTCACCAAAAGTTCTGTAGGAACTATTTTAGTTAACTGCATGTCACTGAGTTGGTCACTATGAACGTTATTTGAAAGTGTTACTGTTTGGTTACTTTGAGCTGTCTGCTGCATCTCACAGGCTTGTTTCTGGTTCCTGGGGTGGCTGGCCTAAGGTCTAGGTGGTATTTCCCTTTCCTATTAGTGTCATCATGCATTTCATGTTTAAACAAATCTCAGCAGTCTGCCCTAATTTCACTTTGCATTACTTTTTAAACAACTTATTAATTTTCATGAGGTGTTAAAAACATGGCTGCAGTTGGACTAATTAAAACATTACTGCAATGTTCATATTTGATTTTTATGCTTCACTGGGTTCGTGCACATAACAAATAGAAAGTATGTTTGATTAAATTGGGTTTAACTTTGAGTCGAGTGTGGAATAAACTGTAATTCTGGATGTATGGAACTTCTTGGAAGTTGAATCTAGTGGAATTTAAAACGTGGTTGCCTAGAAAAAATAGTATCCAGGCCCATGTTCTGTACAGAATAGAAACAAGTAATTTGAAGTATAAGGACTGGACTGTGTATGTGTTTTGCCCAAAGTTCTCCAAACCAGATGACAAATTTTCCCTTGGTATTAACTGTATTTTGCAAGCCACCACCCTCTGTAAAAGCCTGCAGCTGAAAAAATGCATTCTCAGAGCTGCTAAAGAGTTTGTAAACAAATTAGGTTAAAGAACATATCCAGTGTAGATAGAAGAGCCCTAGTTTCACCAAGGATTGTGTAAAATGTCTTGGATTTGTGTATTTACTGTTACATAAAAAGATTCTTGCATGCAGAGTTACAGCACGTTGGCCAATGCACCGTAAGGTCTCGCTGTAGTTTATGTAATTTAAGCTCATTCAGCTGCTGGCTAGGAGGGGTCCCAATTTCAAGAGTATGTGTATGTTAAATGAAGAATTTTTTGTCTAAACAGAAGAATAAAAAAAGGAGCTGAAGTCCATGTGTGCAATTCAGTAGGATGTGTGTGATGTTCAGATTATTTATTTTTTTAAAAAATCAACCTCCAGTATAAAACAGAGTAGCTACAACTTAGGTGAACTTTTTGAGTTCATCTTTCACTAAGTTCCAATTAATTTTTGTAGCAATATGAAGTGCCACTTTTGTCTACAAAGTAATCCATTCAGCAATACAAGGAGCTTTATCACAAGTCTCAGTTTCCTAAAACATTGGATTTTAGTCCATTTTCCCAATTCCTGTGTTACTTTATTTTTTAGATGTTAAGAGGATTTACTTAGAATTGCTTACCTTATTCTTTTCTGAAGACTGCCTTGCAGACTCTAAGGGTCTGTTTCAAGCAGGTAACAAAGATGATTTCATCTAGCAAACTGTTTATAAACCCGATTCATCTTTCAGGCCCACAGAGTATTGCTGAGGTGATGCATTCAGCTTGTCAAAGCTATCGGAGGGCATCTGCCTCTCTGATGGCTAAATAGCTTTTCCATCAATTTACGTGAACCATCTCAAGATAATCTCCCTGTAAAAAAATGCTGTAATCTGTGTTCTCTTGGGGGCTATGAGATTTCCTGTAATAGCATCAAATTTAGGGTAAGTTATCTGAGATAATCTCAAAGGAGTCCAGACTTTCAAATGCACTTGTAGATCTCTGGGGGTGATTGGCAAATGTATACATTTATCTTGATTTGAAACTGAGAAATCACAGTGAAGCTGAGAATGGTGCCTATGGTTTTGCCTTTCCCTTTGGTATCAGGTTTATACGGTGTGACAAGACTGTTGAGGCAAGTTTCTATGATAGACCTTTTTTTTAATTCCATTTGCTGTGATTTGTGGGCATAACCCCAAAAGATAAGTGCTTTGGGGATGAAGAATACCTACCACACTTCACTTTATTTAGGTAAGGTAAAATTGACTTCCTTTAATGGCTGTTAACACATTTCTTACAAAGAAAAGAGGTGCCTGATCTGATCTTTCATAGTACTTAACTCTAAACACATTTAGCATGGCAGATTGTTAGTTTATCTAAAATTTCTTAGTGACATTCACTTTAATCTTAGCTGAGAATCTATCCCTGGAGTATTGTTTCTTTTTTTTATATTTTAGCTCTCTAATAATACTGATAAGTAAAGTTACAATCATAGACAAATATATCTTTTATATTCAATATGTACGTTCAATAATAAAAAAAAGGGTTTGTGTTGCCTCTGTCTGCCTTTAAGATAAAAGCCGTGATCAGTAAAGTGTCCATATTCAGAAAGACCTTTTATCTGGGCACATGCTGAATTTTAACTGCATCATGTTTAAATGCTGCCTTTTTCCTTTTTTTCTTTTTTTTTTAAAAAAAAAAAAACAAACCCAAAACCAAAACAAACCAAGGCTGGATGCTTTCAAATACACAGGAATGATTATAGATGCATTTCCACCATGGATTATTGTTTTCAGAATATACTTTCGTAGCAGCTTGGAAATAAATAGTTATCAATATAGTTATGCTAAAATAACCAAACAGCTGGAAACCTCACCAGTGGATAATGCTGCTTATTTTTAATGGTTGTTTCAAACTCATTTATTTGTCTGCCTTGTCTAACAGTGCTTCATGTTGTGATTTTTTTGCACAATTCGGACTTTTGCATGATAATATAAAAGTGTAGTTTTCTCAGATGTTAAGTTTCTGGTTGAACAGGACTTAGAGAAAGGAAAAATAATTAAAAAAAGAACCTGTGAAAATTACACAAATTATCTCTTAGTATCCTAGAAGTGAAGGTGAATTTACTTCTTTCAATCTTTGAATCATTTAAGATTGTCTGAATGCTCTGTATTCATCCTTCTGCAAAATAAAAACCCATCCATTTACTTCTATTCCAACTAGCAGCATAAAATGGAAAGTAGTCAGTAGAGAAATACTAGAAAGGAAACACAGAAAGAGTAAGTTATGATATTAGTCACCTCTTTTGTAATTACAGTAGATGATATATAGCTCGTATGTGAACTTCAGCGTTGGCTGGAAATGAAATGCCATCGTTCATCCCTGAATTCAATGTAACTTCAGAGTCCTTTGGCAGCGCAGTATTTTCTCCTTAGATTATTTAGGGACGAGTTTATATTCTGTCGCTGAATCTTGTGTGGGATAGCCATTGCAGGACATGAGCCTGACATCAGGGGAAGTTGCGTGCTGCTGAGCCAGTCTGAGCTGATTTCTGAATTTCAGCTGCTCTTGTCTTTGAGGTCTTGTCCCCTTTTGTAAGGTATATTTTTCCAAATCTCCCTGTGAATGGGAGATTAAACCTGTGGTGGTTGTTTTTCCTTATATTTTTAGTTCTTTGAAGATCAGCAATAGTCATGGACCACAGTTTAAATAACTTGTATTGCATTAGTCCCCTCACTCTGGGGCAAGATTTAGTTTAAAAAATAAATAAATTAAAGACATTGCTGGTAAACATCCTGTGAATCAGCTTAGTTTCATAGAAACCCATGAAGGACATTTGATATCCTCCAGAGCTCCCGTGTGTAAATGTGTGATGTATCTGTACAGTTAGATCCTTCCCCAGTTAGGAGTTTGGGGGGAAATACGTGTGTGTGTGTGATATGACAGCAGTGTGTGGTGGTTTTTGTTTTGTTTTTTTTTTTCTTTTTCTTTTCCCTAACACTAAGAGCTGTAAAAGACAGAGACTGACTGTTTTTTTCTTTACAATTTTCCTTGAATACAGGAAAGGTGTGTTGATCTGTTGTCTTAAAGAGAAAACCTGATTCTTACTGCATTTCCCAATTTTTCCATTGTTCTCTCCTCTCTGACTAGTGCCACGCCTCCTGAAGTGCAGCACTCAGAGCAGGATAAAGGCCGTTTGGCCTTTCTAGGTCCAGGAGCAGTAAGCATCCACAAATGTTCACTATAGTGAGTCTCCTGTGAGTACAGGATATCTGACTTAAATCCTCTGACTTGCCACCTGCTCTCTATTTTGCTCCGTATTGCCTATATCAAGAACATAGGCGGCTAACCTAAGATAGCTATCTGGGGAGACCTAAAATGAAGGATGTGAAATATTCTTCACTGTATTACACATCTCTGTAAGGCAGTATATTGTATATGTGTCATAAACA
The DNA here is from genome assembly GCA_013400135.1 of Rhinoptilus africanus. Lineage (NCBI taxonomy): Eukaryota > Metazoa > Chordata > Aves > Charadriiformes > Glareolidae > Rhinoptilus > Rhinoptilus africanus. The sequence continues at coordinate 169,844 of VXBO01011643.1, forward strand.
TCTGTGATTTTTTTTTTAATAGCAGTACTGATACTTTCTCATAAGTGATAACTATTTGGACAAATAGACTCCTCTAGTGAAATCTTTTTTCTGCTTAAAGTAGAGAAAGCTGTAGAACCAAGTTGCTGCTGAACCATATATGACAGATAGCCCAGCTGTTCCTTGGTAGGCAGTTTTCAATTCCCTCCTCTTAGAATGTTTCACAGCTAATTATAATTATACTTTAAAGCTGATCACTTTGAGAGCCTGCCTGATGAGGCCTGCCTGTCTCCAGTAGTTATGACCATCATTCAATCCTGCAGAAAATGGTAGCGCTAGGAGAATGGTAATCTAAATGTGTATTTCTTTTTAAACCTAAAAATCTAAATATCAATCTTTTTATGAAACATGTAATAGTTGTTGGGTATTGCTACATTCTTAGGCTGGAAAATATTTGCCATGTAGATCAGTGGCCATCAATAAGGAGAGAATGTCTCTTGTGTCCCCATTAGTAGATGCTCTTGCTGGCAGTTGGTATTGGGTTATGAGCATATGTGAATGCAACTGCCGTCAAGTTCTTCACAATCAAAGTTATCATCTGGGGAAGAGTTGCTCCAAAAAAGCAATACTGGAGATAGGACTGGAGTTCTAAAAACACATTCCTGAGGTCTGTAATACATACAGATGTGTTTTCAGTTTAAAAGTCGGTGCGGGTTCTTGGAGTTCAGTTCTACCTTTAAGCTAATCAGGTGGACTTCTTTGATGGATTAGTTTTTGGAAACTCTCAGTTTATCTTTGAGTTGTGCTTCTTCGCTTGAAGTTTTGCGGTTTGAGCTGGCACAGTTTAAGCAGGTTGAACAAGTTTGTAAAGATTGAGTTGTTGAAATTGGACTTGCTGGCATATTTGCACATCAAAGGATAAAAAATGAGGGCACTTCCACTAAATATGTCAGACTTCAGTGTTATTGAATGTGCTGGTGAACACTTGATACTAGTAATTTCCTTAGTTAAAAATAAATCTCAACTTCCCTGTTTTTTATTACTGTTATTCTTATCATCTGTTAGAACCCAGTGGCAGAGCCTTTTAAACCAACATTTTTACTTTTACTTCATGACATTCAATACGAGTCTGGCCTTGCCTTCTGCAAAAGGGTTTGAAACTGATGGCTTTGAATGACACTACTGAGAGTCAGTGCTGCTCCTGAATTAAGTTTTTGACCACAGACCAACAATATTTACCTTTCATAATCTTTGCTATCTGTCAAAATGAGATTAGCATTACGTCTGTGGGGTATGTATGTAGACTTGCAGATTAGAAACCTACACAGCAATTTAGATACCCTAATTTGAGTATTCTTGTGCTACCACAGTGTTACAGTGGATCTCGAAATCTGAAATCTGAGTTGATATTTGCTGCTCTTTTGCTGGACTTGTGTAAGATACATGCTGTAGCTGGTAGTTATTTTTGTATGGCTTTATATACAAAGTAAAATAATATGCTTTTCCTCTGTCTTAATTGGTGTAGTACCAATGCTTCTTATATAATACTTCAAAAACAGAAATGAGGGACACGCAGAAGAGTCCTTGGATCCCCAATTAGATACATATCTAAAATAAAAACTGGTTAAAAATGAATGTTTTCTAATAATGTCACTAGATTTTGTAGTTGTGTTTTCCTTTCATCAGTGATGTTTCAAGTGACAGCATGTTACTGGATTGTGTTGGTACTGTTGGAAAACATATGGGGTATGCCATCGATGTTTTTACTGTTTGCAATTTGGTTTTGACAGCACAGTTTATCATTAAGTACCTGGTAATGAACCATTGCAATCACTCTCCAGTGAAAGGAGTAAATGCAAATATCTCTTTGAGGAAAACAAAACGCATTTTTAGCTTCTGTGAAATCTCTGTTGTCTGTGCAGGATTCTCTTTCAATCACTCTAAATGTACCATGAAGTAGCACTTGGGGGCAAAACTGGAAGAAGTGGTACTGCAAGTGTTCCTGAATGTGAAAACGGCTGTAATATTTCAGCATCTGCCATGCTATCATAATAGCCGTGTCTCCGTTCAGATGGGTCACTTACCTTTTCATAAGTGCAGACGTTAGTATTTTAAAGAATAAGATTATTCTCCTAGAGTGTCAAAGATATCACTTTTAGGTAACTTGGAAAACGTAGTATAATTGTGTGGAAAATGCAGATTGAGGGATCCAGTAGTCATCCACCTTCATCTCATTAAGACCCGGTTCCTGAAAAATGAAATTATTTGCTTGAAGCAAAGTTTTAACCAGTCTTCAACTTAACCATTCATTGCATTAATTTTTCAGCAGTGAATTCTTACTTTCTGTGTGGCAGTACATACCACCTGACGCACATCTGAAGAGGCAAAAAAGACTCCAAAAAATCCTGCTAGATAGGAGGATGAAGCAAAATCTTGGCAGCAGCAACAATTTAAATTTTTAGGAGTATCCAGACACTTTTGTCCCCCATTGCCAGCTATAATGTTTGTTGATATTTATTTACGGACTTTGTGGCTTGTTCAGGAGGAAATACACAGCAAGACTGTTCTTGTCTGATGCAAAGACACTTGCCAGAACCTTAGTACGCTTTCCACACAATTTATACCAAAGACAGTTCTTTGCTTCATTAGAGGTACAAAACATGTAATAAAACAAATTAAATAATTTGTTCCTGGACTCTCTGTGTTGCTAAAACAGGAGTTATGTTGGGATTCACTGACCAGGTACGTCACCCAAAGTTTCTGGAGAAAAGCCGTACAGTTTTTTCTACAGAAAGACAAATTGAGATGTGGAGAATAGGAAAAAAACCCTAGTCACTTAGAATGAAGTAACCCAGCCCCCAAATTTTAAATGAGATGATGAGAACTTCATGCCATGCGTCCTCAGGGGCACCAACTAGAAAACGCTAAAGAAATACGGGTATGAGAGATGTTTTTCTAGTAGAATCAATAATGGTGTCATAGTTCTACCAGAGGAAAGAGCCGTACAATCAGTTCACAACGCTGGTGTGAGTGAAAACTCAGGAAATCTATATTGTTTCTGGGAGAGGGTCTAGAGGGCAAGCAACCAATCCTGTTCTGTACTGGGGAGGTTATGATCTTTAGCCACTGTGGAAAATTGGGACTTAATACAGTTTTACCCATACCTGTCTATTTCCTATAAGCACTTTTAGGTGTCACCATTCTCCTCTATGTCACAGAATTGAGTTTGACCTTGACATAGAAACTGTGTATAATTCACTAAACCAACACAGGGCTTGTAAATTGCAGCTCAGTATTGATGGAATAAAAATGTACATTAAACTCTTTAGCTTTCAGAGGAATGAGAAGATACTGCCTCCAGATAGTCCTGAACTAATGTCACTGTGTTGGAAACCGTGTAAGTGGAATGACTGACAAAGACCAGAATAAATCGGATGAACCTCCAACAACAAATTAAACTGTTCTATATTAAAAACGTGAACTTCCTGTTTGTGCGAAATCGCTGTCACACCTCATGCATTCAGACAGATTTCAATATTGCAGTCTATTGTGCAACTGCTAAAGTTCTTCCATCTACACAAATACTTAGAAATAACTTTTGCCAGTTCCTTAATTCTGTTTAGAGCTTTGTAGCAACCAATGGTCGCTTTACCTAATTCCAAGTCCCATCTATAGAAATGCAAACAAGAATGTGCGTGTACAAAAGTGTATGCATCGGAAAGTCTAAATGCTTGAATAACACTTTATAGAAATCTTCCTGCTTTGTCTCATCTTCAAGCCTTATGAGACATTTGCTATAAGTAATTAGATCTTTGAATACAGAGATTCCTACATACCTTCAGAAAACACCGTCAAAAATTTGAGGCTGCTTGAGTGCTCTATAGCTATATTTTGTGACCCGCCATCTCAATCAACCCTGAAGATCTTGTTTACTCAGCCACCTGTCAGGTTCTTGCTTGTGTAGCTCATCTGATTTTAGTAGAATTTCACCAGTAGGAGCAATCCATGGATGGGTTGGATCAGGATCAGGGTGATAGCAGTGCGTGCAAGCACCTAGGGATCTGAGATTGTGGAAAGTTCTCGGCAGCATTAGCTCTTTGGTGAGTCTGACTTAGACCCGATCCAAAGTCTGTTGAAGGTGGAGATTTTACATTAACTTCAGGGGCTGTTAAATTAGAATGCAAAGCATCCTTTTCAGCAAAGCTGAAACTTCAGTTGTATGAAGTGAGCAGATCTGGTGGAGGTGTTAAATATTTAAGTGTCTTCCTGGTGTGGAACAGAAAGCTTTTTTTTTCCTTCCATGATTCAGTTTGTGAACGGACTGCAATATGTGCTTTCTGATTAGTGCTACTGAGACAGTTCAAGCAGCTGCCACCTGTTTGTTTCTGCGGGACTTTGCTGCTTAGTGAGGTGGACCTTTGACCTAACTCAGTGTGCCCGCTGTGTTTGTCTTGATAGCTTTGCTTCATGCCTTGTTAGTCCACATCCATGCATTCCTTCCAGATACAACCCAATGTTTAGGTTTTTCTGGATGAAACCTAAAGCCTCAATTAATGGAGTGGACTCGCTGGAGAGTCACATACACTTACATTTTCATTTCCCCGCCGCAGTAAAATACAGCATCTCCCAAAACTGACATGTAAATACTTAGACTTGATATCTTACTGATAAGAGGACAAATAAAATCAGAGGAGTTGATACATGAAAAGTACACAAATATAAAGTAGACATATAAAAAAAAGTTCGTTAGATCTGTTAAACCCAGCTTACAAATTCTGGTATCTAAAGTATTTGAGGAAATAATTTTAGAGCAGTACTTTCTGATACGAGTTCTATTGAATTTGATTAAATGGAAATTAAGTTGCAAATAGAAAAAACTACATCTGTACGACAGTAGTCCTGGTGTCCAGACATTTAGTTTACATCAAAACTGAGGTAATGTTTTACTTAAAAGTTTTCTATTTGAACTGCATTTTTTTTTTTGAATCACAGCAGGAAATTTTCTTTCATCCAGTAGAATTTAATGAATTTGAGAACATATACTCTTAGGTTACATAAAAAATAATACTACACTTAGGACACAATCCAAATAACTTAGTAGCTTTCGTGGGAAGTATATATCACTCATTTTGAAATGCTTCCTTTCAAGGTGCACACTTTTATTGTAATTAAATAATGAAGGCAGCCAAGTCTAGTAAGTGTCATGAAGTGTGCTTCATTGCAATGTGTCTACTACTTCCTGGAGCAAAAAGTACCACAAGCATGTTAATTGAGGAAAGTTGGAAAAAAGACTAAGAAAATTAAGTCAAAGTTATAAACAATAATTAATATCTTGAAGCAAATTATAATACTGTTCTCTGTATAAAAATTAATTCAGATCTATTAGATAAAAATAATTTCTGAATCTTGATGTTCTTGGGTAGAATCCAGAACATTATGAAATGTTGAAGCTTCATCTATACTCAGAGTAAACTGCTGCCAGGCCCCAAATAAACAGTTGCGTATTGCTTGGTTGTTGGTTTGGTCCTTGGTATCATTTTAATTTAGGTCAGTACCTTTGAAATAATGCTCAGGTGTGGCTCCAAAGATTATAAATTCCAAAACCCGTTGCTGTAAACAGTTTGACTATTGCTGTTCTCATCTGGGGAGAAGGGGAGGGGGGGGTTGGAGAGGGAAAGGGGGAAAAGACTATCAATTCTGCAGAGTATTAACTCCCCTGTTTTATTTAATAGCATAGAAATAGCTTTAGATAGCCAGTGCGTGTCTGTAGTCCAATATTAGTTGTCCTCATGACACAAGCACTGTGTTACAGCTCTGTTCTGGATTCTTAAAATGAAGGTACACTTGTGCTTACTCAAAGACAGATCTGAATTCTGGTGTCTTCCCCAAGAGTGGTTTCTGTATTTCTCACTAAACAGCATTTAAAAAAGAGGAACAGCATGTAACATAAGAGCACAACTGCAATGCCTGAGAAAGTTGAGGATTTAAAAACAAGAAGAAAGCAGATATAGCTGGAAATTCAGTGTATAGAGGCTCAAATGTCAGCTGAATAGATCAGAGCTATGACCGTAGGGAGACTCAGCTACCCAAGCCTCACTTCAGGTGTCCCTGATTTCTTTTTGAGAAACTATGTGTGAAGATTGGATTTTTGAATATCCTGAGCAGTCTTTCTCCTAAGCAAGAAAATTGTGAACAGTACTCATATCGAGACCCATTACATGAACCTAGCTGGCCAGTCTTGCTCATCAGCTAATAAGTAGATATGTCTGGTAAAATCAGACAGATGGAAGAGGGTCTCAAGGATAAATCTGAATACAGGAATGTTTTATTGATGTGTTACAACTCTTTGGAAAATTATTTCTTAATCAGAAGAAGTTATGCATCATCTTTTTAATGTCTGTCGATAAATTTTAATGCTCTTCTTGAGCGAGTGTGCATTTTCTGTTTGTGTTTTGTATCTCTCATACTTTCTCCAAGTATTCAGTTGTTAGCACACTATGCAAATATGCAGTTTTTCAAAGGAGTAAGTGTCCAGCTAAACTAAGACTCTACTGGGAAGTGGTGACCCCAGCAATTTCCTTTTATAGGAGGAGGGGAATGTGCAGTGTTGCCTCAGGAAGGGCACTGGAGAAGTCACATATTTCTTTGGTGGTGGAAAGCAATCGTTCATTGAACCAATTTTTGGATTGTGGTCAATGATACATGGTGATACACGTTACGATACACTACTGTCTACTTGTTTCTTCTTCTGCATATTTGCATCTGGAAGGAAATTCTGTAAGTGCTTGTGTTTTGGAAGTTGCACTGAGAAAGGCGCCTGCATTTCCGTTGCAGTTTGAGTACAGACCCAAGCTATTACTTGCATCTAAACTCACTCGGAGTCCCAAATTTTTGGACACAAGTATGAATTTAGACAAGGACGTTCACCGAATAAAAGAGCGTTGCTAGGGAGTCACTTGCTATCTGTGCTACTTTTAAATGCTCCACTTGAATCTGCAAACGTGTGTCCAGAAATGCCTTGTGGATAGGTAAGGGTACATAAAACATGCTATTTAGTACACTTTTGGATCTGTGCTTTATTGAATAATGCAGACAAAACTTAGTGACTGTAGTAGCACTTATCCCCATTTTAGTCTCCTTTTCTGTATAGCCCTTCGCAGGGATGGATATAGGGTTGCTTGTCAACTGATTTTTACTGTAGATGATCAAATTCTTTAGAAGAAATACCCCTTGCCAGCCCTACAGCCCAATTCATGTGATCCGTATGCTTGCCTTCCTAATACATTCCCCACAACGCTGAAGGATATAATTTGAGATTGGGTGAATAGAAATTCTAATCTGGTAAGGCTCTCCAACAAATCTATCAGATCTGGCACGGTTCTGTGACAATAGAATAAAAATTCTCTGGGACGTAGTGATTTTGGATAGTCCTAGGGTGATCTGCACCACGGCACCACTTTTACTTTGCTCCTCCTTTGGCTATGGTTATAAATTCAGGAGACTGTGCCATCTGTTCTGCTCTGGTCAGATTTTGAGCTTCAATTTGCTTTCTTCAGCCTCTTGACAGAAAAAGAAAGAACTGTTTTTGGGGAGAACCAGGAGATTTAATTTTTTTTCTTTTTTTCCTGAGGAAATATTTTATTATATGTGCTGCTGAAGAATACAGTTTTTAAAAAAATAGTGATTCCTTCTATTAGACCTGTTCCCTGCACAGGTTTGAGAGTAACTGGTTGAAGGACGTACAGGTCTGTTAATATTATCCAGGACACTAGTAAACAAGGCCATTTTTCCCCCAAATCAGGCACTTCATGCTCAACAAAGGTCTTGCCTTTAGATTTGTTACATACAAATTGTTTACATGTTCTGTGACATTGCCAAGCCAAGCATTCTGCTTGATGGCAAATGTAAGTTTTTTGTTGTTTGCTCTTAATGGGTCTCATTTCTCCTGTGATTTGTCAGTCAGTTTCTCTTCCTAATGGTTCTCTAGAGACCCTATGTTTCTAAATGCTCTGTCCATTTATCTTTGCGAAATATCAATTGGAAATTTTAAGATTATCAGTAATATTGTTATGACACAGTCACACCCCCCTACCTTTAGGTGACAACGTAAATACCCTCAATGTGCCATCCTGATTCAACATAAATACCCTCAATGTACCATGGTACTACAATAACTTTTGTATCAGCAGTTCTGTGGAACTTTGTTGTCTGTAAAGTCCTTTGTCAATATTTTTCTAAACTTACTGCTGCTTCAAATTCAGTTGTTTGCATGGGCTATATGCAAATTAAGTCTTCATACAGTGCTGTTGTCACCAAGAGAAAGTATGGCTTGTGTGTGAATTGTTCATTTCAGCACGCTTTTTAGTTTTGAATATCTCAGTTTCTTTTCCGAAGTTGTTACAGGTGGCTGTTTCATATTGGAACACTGCATTAATGCAGACAGCAAAGAGGCAGAATTAATAATAATTTCT
>VXBO01011645.1:1091-52830 GCA_013400135.1 Rhinoptilus africanus
ACTGCTGGAGAGGGTGCAGCAAAGGGCTACAAAGATGATTAGGGGACTGGAACACCTCTCCTATGGAGAAAGGCTGAGAGATTTGGGTCTCTTTAGCCTGGAAAAGAGGCGACTGAGGGGGGACCTTATCAACGCTTATAAATACTTGAAGGATGGGTGTCAGGAGGATGGGGCCAGGCTCTTTTCAGTGGTGCCCAGGGACAGGACAAGAGGGAACGGGCACAAACTTGACCATGGGAAGTTCCACCTAAACCTGAGGAGGAACTTCTTTCCCTGGAGGGTGGCAGAGCCCTGGCCCAGGCTGCCCAGGGAGGTGGGGGAGTCTCCGTCTCTGGAGACATCCCAAACCCGCCTGGAGGCGTTCCTGTGCCCCCTGCTCTGGGTGACCCTGCTCTGGCGGGGGGTGGGACTGGGGGATCTCCAGAGGGTCCTGCCAACCCTGTGATCCTGTGATTCTGTGATTCTCATCCACCAGTACCTCCTGGTCCTTCTCCCCAGGGCCGCTCTCCGGCCGCTCTCCGCCCAGCCTGCAGGGCTGTACCCATCCCTCAGGTGCCAATGACAACATCAGCTCCAAAGCAGTCTGGGATGAAGTGCTCCCTGGCGAGGCACGCCTTAGGGCATGGTTTAAGCTCGAGGTCTCACCTCCTGAAACTCCTCAGGAACCTTGAACCTGGGTTTGACAGATGTCCGAGCCAAAAGGAAAAAGTCGCTCCAACGTGATGACACGGACCCTCCCGCCGCCGCAGCCGGGCTGAGGCTTAGCTGCTGGAGAGACGGATGATGAGCCGGTTTGAAACTCAGACGGCTTTCGGAGTGTGCGGAGGTATTTCCACCCACACAGGCGTCGCTCCTGCCAATTCAATTACTTACACCGTTTCCTGAATCCTGGATGGAAATTATTATTCACAGTTCTCCTCATCGTATCCCACTGTACGCGTAAGAAACAAAAACATAACTTTTGTCCCACAGTTTTTAATCCTCCGTTCTGTGTTAATTTCGTTAAGATTATGTCACTTCATGTCCTTTTACGTGTTCTGAGTAGGTGAAAATTTCTCTGAGGATGCTCATTTGAATAAATTTTGAGGGGAAGGTTTATTACGCTAAGTCAGATGCGTTGTCAAAATTCCGGCACTTGAGATACCAAATTTCTTTTTTCTTGTTAATTACTTTTTCCTCCTTAAGCTAATTTTAGAGTTTTATTGAAAAGCCCGTTCAACAAAAACCCACAGTATACAAGCTGTGGAAATGTGTTGTGCTTTATTCCAGTCCTTTGTGGAAAAGGGCAATGTTTTTTGTCTATTTTTTTCTGTTATTTTAATAATGGCAAAACGTAAGAATAATAGAGTAGTCTAATTTTTCCGTTTCTTGGTAGTACGCTTCCTTTGCTTCAGTATTCAATCTCTTCTCAAAAGTTATGTGGGAAGACATTAATCCACCAACTTGGGTAATAAAGGTACGTTTTCGGAATACTTCCTATCAACTAGTTGTAAATAACAACTTCATAATATTTAGAACATGACGGGGATGGTTGAGGTTGGAAGGGACCTCTGGAAGTCATCTGGTCCAACCTCCCACCGAGAGCTGGTTGCCCGGGACCAAGTCCAGAGAGCTTTTGAATACAGAATCACGGAATGGGTGAGGTTGGAAGGGACCTTTAAGATCAAGTCCAACCAAGGACGGAGACTCCACAACCTCTCTCTCTTTACTGGGAGTCAGCCTCGCCTTAAACAAGTGTTTCCTGAATTCAGAGGGAGTTTTCTGTGTTTCAGTTTGTGCCTGTTGCCTCTGGTCCTGTCACTGGGCACCACAGAAGAGAGCCCGGCTCCGTCCTCTTTGCACCCTCCCTTCGGGTATTTATACACATTTATAAGATCCCCCTGAGCCTTCTCAACAGTCCCAGCTCTCCCAGCCTTTCCTCGTAGGAGAGATGCACCGGTCCCTTCATCATCTTCCTGACCCTTTGTTGGACCCTGTCCAGTATGTCCATGTCTCTCTTGTACTGGGGGAGCTCAGCGCTGGACACGGTACTTCAGGTATGGGTTCACCAATGTGGAGGAGTCACCTGCTGGCAACGCTCCTCCTAATGTGGCCCAAGATACCGTTAATCTTCTTGGCAGCAATCTTCTTAGCTCATATTCAACTTGGTGTCCACCGGAACCCTCGAGTCCTTTTCTGCAAAGTTGCTTTCCCAATGGGTGGCCCCCAGTAGGTGCTAGTGCCTGAGGTTGTTCCTCCCAGGGTGCAGGACTTCACACTTCTTACTGAACGGCATGGGGTTCCGGTCGTCTCGTTTCTCCAGCCTGTTGGGATCCCTCTGGATGGCAGCACGCTCCTCTGGTGTATCAGCCACTCCTCCTTAGACGCTCTGCCCTATCCCTCAGATCATTAATGAAGATTTTGAACAGGGTTGGACCCAGCGTTGGCCCCTGAGGTACAGCGCAAGTTACTGGCCCACGACTAGACTTGATGCCACTGATCACCACCTTCTGGGTCCAGCCATTCAGCCAGTTTTCAGTCTACCTCACTGCCTGCTCATTCAGCCCACGCTTCCACAGCTTCATTGTAAGGATCAGACGGGAAACAAGAGTTGAAAGCCTTACTGAAGGCCAGGTAGACAATATCCACTTACTATCCACAATGGCCACAATATTGTCTACCAAGCTAGTCATTCCATCATAAAAGGTCATCAGGTTGGTCCAGCATGACTTCCCCTGGGTGGATCCGTGCTGGCTACTCCCGATCACCTTCTTGTCCTTCATATGCCTGGAAATGGTTTCCAGAATTAGTTGCTCCATCACTTTCCCAGGGATCAAGGTGAGACTGTGCACCCTGTAGTTCCTGCCCTTACTGGAGATAGAAGTGGCATTTGCTTTCCTCCAAGTCTTCAGGCGCTTCTCTCAGTCGTCACGATCAGTCAAAGCGTATCGAGAGTTGCCTCGTAACGGCATCTGGCAGCTCCCTCAGTGCTCGTGGGTGCATCCTATCAGGGCCCTTGAACTTATGCGGGTCCAGCTTGCTTAAGTATTCCCTGATTTGGTCCTCTTCCACCAAGTATCCTCCTTCCTCCAACCTTTCCCTCTGGTTTCTGAGACCTGGAAGTCCTGAAGGCTGGTCTTGCTGGTAATGAATGAGGCAAAGGTGGCCTTTTCCATGTTCTGTGTCACCAGGTCCACCGTCTCCTTCAGCAGTGGGCCCACGTTTTCCCTAATGCTCCTTTTCTCACCTTTTCTCAAGTACCTTTTCTCAAGGTACGACTCCTCATGTTTATTGTTGCCTTTGACATTCCTGACCAGATTCAATTCCTTTCGGGCTTTCGCTTTCCTAACCTCATCCCTGCATCTCTTTGTATTCCTCACAGGTTACACGTCCTCGTTTCGACCCTCTGTATGCTTCCTTTTTCAATTTAAGTGGGTTTTCCTTTTTGTGGGCCAGGAGCCCCTAGTTCCTCCACCACAGGCCTCCTCATGGTTTTGCCTGACTTCCTGCTGATCAGGATGGACAACTCTTGAGCTTGGAGGAGGTGGTTGCTGAATATCGAACCAACTTTTTTGGGCCCATCTTCCCTCCAGAGCCTTATCCCGTGGGACTCCTCTGAGCGTATCTTTGAAGAGGCCGTGGTCTTTTCTTTCTCCAGGGTGGTGAGCTTGCTTTTTTCCCTGCTCCCTCCTCTCGGGATCTCCACCATCTTGTGATCACTGCAGTAAAGGCTGCCTTTGACCTTCACATTCCCAGTGAGTCTCTCTTTGCCCGTGAGTACGTGGTCCAGCAGAGCGTCTATCCTCGTTGGCTCCTCTACCACTTGAGTGAGGCAGTTGTCATGAATGCTCTCCAGGAACCTCCTGGATTGCTTATGCCATGGAGTGTAGTTCCTTCAGCAGGTGTCAGAGTGATTAAAATCTTCCATGAGGATAGGGCCTGGGAAGATGAGGCTGCTCCTACCTGTCTGTACCGGGCATCCTCCGCTTGTTCTTCCTGGTCAAGTGACCCTACGGCAGACACCCATTACAATGTCATCCAACCTGGTCTGCTCTTTAATCCTTGTGTTGCTCTCATCCTTGTGTTGGCTCATCATCCATTCCCAGGCAGAGCTGCAGGCACTCCAGCTGCCTTCTCACACAATGGGCACCTCCAGGTCTTCTCGGACTATCCTTCCTAAGAGCCAGTCCACTCCAGTCAAGGGAGCCATCCCACCACGTCTCCACACATCCATGATCCCCGGGAGATTGTAGACCTGCAACTGCACGCACATCTCTGACTCCTCATGTTTATTCCCCGTGCCAGACGCGTTAGTGTGCAGGCACTACAGAGAGACACCCCGGCATGCTGATTTCCCCGAAAAGGCTCTGCGGTTTTATTCCATAATGATGCCTTGTCAGCACTTCCTTGCTTACGTGCAAATACTTTACGTGACCCTGCTTAAGCCTTGATTTGTTGATTTTGTGTTCCCTTTGGTGTGCATCTCCCCAGGCCCTTTGCTCATCACCTCCGTGTTTCACTCAGGGTTGCTGGTGACTCTCCCACATCATTCCCAGTTTCAACCCTCTCTTCCCAGGTCAGCCACCCTGCTGGCAAAGATTCCTTTGTCCTGCTTAGTGAGGTGGATCCTATCTCTCCCAGGCAGGCACTGATTTTCAAACAAGGTCCCGTGGCCAGAGAAACCAAAGCTCTGTGGCTGACATCGGCTCCTCAACCAGTTGACACACAGTTCTCCTCTTCCTCCTTGCATCCTTTCCCCTCACCAGCAGGGTTAAGGAGAACACCACCCGGAGAACCCCATGCCCTGACTATCACCCCCAGAAGGAACACTACAGAAGATGCATTTTTTTTAAAAAATGCGTCTAAAAAATCCTCAAAATTTCTACAAATTATTTCCCTGCCTCTCTTTCCTAATTAATAGTTCCACAGCGCATCAGCAGCATCCCTCTGACATTACAGGTGGTGGAAATAGCAGTCTAACACGCTGTTTAACCTTGCTCATAACTTGGCCAAACTGAAATTTGTTTGGCTGAAATTTGTTTAACTGAAAATAGCTTAGACTCAAATCTGTACTTCCCATTCAAATAGCTCAGCAAAAGACGCTCAGTCCTGACAATGAGATGGAGGAAAAGTACTTTTTTTTCCATTATTTAAATTTCTTTTTGGATTTGGCTTTATAAGTTACAGTGACTCCATGCTTTGGAATGGAAAGTTGAAATTTAGCTGTGATAGAGGTATGTGTTTTACAGCTCTTCTTTGAAGGGAGAACGAAAGTCCCTCAAACACCCCTCAAAACTACTCGCAATCAAATTTCACCAGGTAATGAACTGCTGAAATAAATACCTTTGACACGTGGGCTGTAGAGAAATGATCTGGAGTTGCGCCAAGTGTGCTCCAGCTCTTGCCGGCTGTTTGAATCCCGTGTCTGTCACTCCTGCATGAGCACCACGGGACAGTCCAGCCGGGGAGCAGGTCACCCTTGCCATTGCAGTTCTGGCTCACCGTTGGTGTTCGGAGAGAGGAGACTATCACAGAATCACAGAATCCGTGAGGTTGGAAGGGACCTTTAAGATCATCAAGTCCAACCGTTAACCCCCCCTGACAAAAACCCCTTCTAAACCATGTCCCTCAGCACCTCACCTACCCTTTTCTTAAACACCTNGTCGGTGCTCTTCCGTGCGCCTCCCTGCAGAGGGTGGCTGAGAAACATGGGCTTCGCCGAATGCAAGACCAGGGAGTGAAACATCCAGGGTGAAGACGCTTGTCAGAAGGGGATGCAATACTGGGGGCAGAATCCAAGAGAAAACAGCGGCTGAGAGAGAGCAGCGAGGCCCGGCGATGCGCGTTTCACACCCCTCTGGTTCATACTCTATGTGCTTTGCCGCCTGCTGCTGCTCTGGCTCCCCAAGCCAAAGGCGTCCGAGCTGAAATCCTGGGGGGCCAGACCTGCTTCTCCCACAGATGAGTCAGAGTGGCTCTGTGGGACAAAAGTGCTATTCCCCAGCCTGGGGTTTATTGCTCTTTTACTTGTGGAAGGGAGCTGAAACCCATTTGACTAAAGTCAGTAACGCTGCAAAGTTAGGCAAGGGAAAGTTAAGCAATGCTAGGAGTGAGGTTACTCGTAAGCTTGAAGTTCAGCCCCCTTAAGCGTAGGGAATAATTATACATTTCTTAATGAGATGATCACATGTTCCTCTTCTCACAGGATCCTGCCTTTTTCCAGCAAACGAGCTGGTTTTCAGTACCCCCTTTCATCCTCCTCACCTGACATGCAGCTCAAGCTATTATTTGACGCGTACTGTATAACCCAACGACTCGATGCAGAATCGTTCATTCCCTTCTTTCCTTGGGATCCTGTGGGGCTTTTACCGTTACCTACCCACGGCTCACGAGCATTAAGGAATGTATTTTATCCAGCCTCTTGTGCAAACAGCTGGGATTATCGCCTCCATTCTGGGGACGGGGAACAGAGGCAAAAAGAGATCAATGCTACTGTTTTCAAGGACCTGCTGATTCTGGGCAGCTGCCTTGAACATACACGGGTTTACTGTTTTCACAAGTTGGGTGAGACTTGGGACGCCTGCATGAGGCTGGGACATGGCACGGGAGCTATTTTATGCCCCTGGCTTCAGGGGAGGCCACTCCTGCAGATCCCGAGGGCGAGGAGATGTCTCGCTGCAGCCCCGGAGCATCCTTGGAGGGATGGGGTTTGCACCCCATCCTTTCTCCCTGTTTCCCACTGGCGAGCGTAGGTCGTCGTTCACCGTATCCTGTGGATTTCTCTCCTTCGGTGGTTAATCCCTCCCATGCTCCGCGTGGGCAGCCCAGGCACCCAGCTCCGTCTTCTGAATCGGCCAGGTACCTGCATTGAGGTTGTGCAGCTCCTAAAAATTAAGCACTTTGTGAATTTTACAGCATCACATTTATTCGCAGGGCTCCCCTTTACAGTCCTAGCCTCTGGAGTCCTGTGATAACCTGAAATCCTGTGCTTTTGTTTCTTTGTGCAGGACCTGCTTACTCCATGCCGGCTGCAGAAAAGATCTTGAAATGCACTGCTTAAGCCTTAAATACCAAAAGATTGATCAGAAGAGCTAAAATCCATTATTGTTCTAAAAATTTCGTTATTTTAAACCCACTCCAGCAAATCTGAAGTGCTAAGAATTGCCAGTAGTATGCTGTAGTAGGTCTAGGTCAGATAGGTAGAGCCCATTTGACGATTTCTGGAAGCGAATAATATTTTCTACTTACAAAGTAGCTCTTTAGGAGCCTCAGGCTCAGAAATCTGAGGGCAAAACAGGAGTTCTGAAGATTTTACTGGGTGGATGATGCGCGAGGTGGCTGCATTCACCTGTCTGTAACAGGACGCCCTGATCCAAGACTAGTTGGAAGAGCTGGTTGAGCGAACAGGTCTTGTAGTTAGAAATTGTGGTGTTCACCAAAGCAGAAACATTTTGCAGATATGAACCCATTTCTGTAATTGTATTTCTTGGAAAAAAATGAGGTAATACCTTTCAACAAAGCGGAAAAAATCTGCTTCAGCTTTTGCAGAAACTAACATTTCAATATAGCATTTCAAATAATTTCATGTACTGAAATTATTTTATGTAATACACAAATAATGTTGAAATGGTTTTTTTTTTTCTTTACAGTAAACAGCATTTTTCTGAGGATATATTCTATAAAATGCATCTAGAAATACTCCTTTTTCTTCCAATTTTGGAAAGGAGAGACATTCAAATCTGTAGAATTTCCTTTAAAATCGAAATCCCTGGTTTTCCCAGGTCTGGCTGGACCAGGAAGAGACTTATTTGGCCTTAACCCTGAATTTAAACCATAAATTCTTCAAATTACAAATGTCCTTTTAGTGTGCTGTTATTTACACCCTGGTGTAATTGGGTCCTTATCTTCACTGCGGCCTGTGCCTGTGTTGACGTTGTCGTAAAACTGATAATACAGTGATTTACCACAGGCAGGTCATTTAAACTGTCTACTTACCTTCCTTATTGGAGACTTTCAGTTATAACATTTATTTACAAAAGCAAGTTTAAAAAGTCGGAAAATCATAAACTAAAAAGCGTAGCACTTGATCCACTGAGTCAGTGGAAAAATGGGCTTGGAATTAAGCCCTAAGCGTATGGATGGATCTCAAATGTGCGGATTGATTGATCTTCATTACTTTTACATTGCATTTTATATTGTCAACAGCTACTTCTCAAGTAACATCCTTAATATTGGACTGAAAGCAGTGTTACGAAATCCAGCAAGTTGTTTGGGTTTGGGTGGTTTTGGAAGGCTTTTATTCAGAAAAAACCATCTTACACTGACTTTAGTGGAAAGTATCGATAGTCTTATAAATCTTTTAGTCTAGAAGGAATCAAAGTGGTTTATGGATTAAATATCTGCAGGGTACAGCAGTCAAATGCAAAATGCCGCTCCACCAACCTGTATCCAGAATACTTTAGGGTAATGACGTAAAAGTAAAGAATATCTTTGCCATTAAAGATGTGGAAGGTGATCTTGGAAAATGTAACAAAGTGTGTTCCTACCAAATGTGGTAGGAAAGTAACAAAGGCTCCAGAAGTCGTTGTCCCGTGATCTTCATGTTGTCCTACAAGCATCTCCCAGCCTGGGAGATGAACTTGGGATAAACATTTTCCAGTGAATAATTTATGAGAGAATGCTGTGAGCTGAGATCACATTCATTAACAATTTTAGGCAAAATAAAATGAACAAAGTTCTTCAAAATTGTCAAAGAATCCATTTGAATATGTTAAACGAGTATGTAGGTAGCACATGCTTCAGCATAGCAAATGAGTAACAATCCATCCCGAAATAAGCCGTAGCTTGGCACTAACCTGGGAAGTGTTGGATCAAATTCACTCTTAGGACTGGTGTGTTCTACCACAAAGAAGACGTGTTTCACCCGTGGTTGCAGTACCTGAGAATTACTGTTTATGAGCAATTTTGGGTCATTCCAGATGGAAGGGCTTGAAATGACTGTTGACGATTTCCATCAGGATTTGTGTGTTGGAAAATACAGAAAAAGTTAGGAGCAAAATAATTTTGATTATCTGGCTATCTGTGAGATACGAAGAACCTGGTTCCAGGCCACAGCTGAAAGTCATGAACATGAGAAAAAGCTGCTGCTGTTGAACAATGATAATTTCTTTGCTAAGAGATGAAGGGCGTGACCAGCGGTCAGCGAAGGAAAAAATTCTGTTGATGGATTGACATCTACAAAGTCTTGATCGGATCCTGAGCGTGTCAAAGACCGGATAGCTAACTCGGCTTAACCATATTACTCTACTCTCATGCAAATATGACTTTTAGCAAAGAAACTGAGGAAGGAGTTTAGCGTGTGCTTGCTGGAGCCTTTCTCGGTCTCGCTCGATGGCTGGGGACCCTCTGTCCTGGCTCAGCGTCCTGCCACAAGTTATCCTGCAGAAGTGGGGTTGGCCATCTCCATTCCTGTTCTCTGGATGCTCCCTTGTGTTGTTGCTCCGGCCAAGGCTTCTCCCGGTGTCTCAGGGGTTAAGGTGACATCAGGTGAATGCACAATAGCCGGTGTTATTCTAATGGAGTATAAAGTATATCTGGAAGGACCTTATCGAGATAAGGAATTAGCTCACTGCAGCAGTGAATTGTGTACTGACAGTCGCATGGGCTTGTTTCCGGATCTTTGTTTATTTACCATTTTAAAAAGACTGGATGACAGCCAGCTGTTGGCTCTGTGAGAAGGCCGAGGAACAAGATGTCAACGCTTGCAAAGGACTTTTGCAAGTTGTAATTTGTGTTGTAGTTGCAAACGAGTATAGAACACGGTGCCTAAATTTCAACTCAGAAAACCGTTCCTCAGCCACACACACACCCCCCACAGCCCACGCGTTGGCAAATTTGGCTGCCCGTATAACACAGAGACCACATACCGAGAGAGCTAGACACAGCACATCCTTTCTTAATCTCACAGGCAAACGCGGATTTGCCTGCGCTGCAAACCAAAAACTCAGATCGGCGTAACCCGTCGTGACCCGCCGCGCTCCGTCACGGAAGAGAGGAATGAACCGAGAGCAGCCATCAGCGATCCGTGGGGAGCCTCGGCCATACGAAGGTGGGGAGCTGCAGATCAAACCCCGAGCGGAGGCTCAGCGTAGGCTGCTCGGGTCGATACGGCAGTGAGAAGGGTCAGGGTGAGAAAATACCGGAGAGGTGCAGAACACACCGTGCTTCCTAGGGGGCATGAGAAAAATCCCGTGTTCCTCCAGCACCTCTCTTGGAAACAGTCTTCCCCTTGCATTTCGTGATGATTTCTGAAGTCATGAGCACTGACTGCCTTTGTAATCTTTTCTACAGTTACGGTCTTTATATCACTATGGAAAGTACAATGGCAGTAAGGATCGGGGGGATATGAGTGGAAAAGTGGAAAAGGAATGTAAACTGACCTGACACCAAATAAATAACACACTCAGAGGAATGTGCCCAGCCTGGAGTATCATGCATTTTGTAGAAAGTCCATTATATGTAAGTGCTATACCAAGGTGAAGAATGCTACGCCATCTGCCTATGGCACTGGACTCTCCTCTTGCCTCTTGCGGTGACAGAAGACGGCAGAGTTAATAAATTCCTTCTCCGCTCCCGAGTGTACCATCAGCTTTTGTTCTTTCTTGTCCTCGGGGTGTTTCCTGGAGGAAGTGCGTGTCAAAGCAGACTTGGACCCTGCGATTCAGTTGGGAAGTCTGGGGCTTGCTCTTCTGAGAGGTTTCTCCTTTCTCTATGAGCCTGCTCCCTCTACCTGTAATGTACCGTGCACACGCCTGCAGGGGAAAAGGGTTGGGAGGTAGAGTAAACATAGTCAATTCAAGGTTTTAGGGCAAATCATTAAAAGATTTTTTAAAAGTTAAGAGTGGCAAGCGAAGAGGGGAATTGTCTGAGCCCGTGCAAAAGGTTTAAATGAGGAAAGAAAGCACTGGAACAAAGAAAAATTATCCTGGCCCATGGGGCGGGTATCGGCAGGCAGGTGGGAGCTCTGCCTGGCAGAAGGAGGCATCCTGGCAGCTGAGCGCTTCGGCGCTTTGTTCATAAAAGAAAGCGTTGGGCTCTGTGGGGGTGGCAAAAGTCCCATTAAATTTGAAGCTAAGTTGCGCTAAAGCAAGACAGCGCCCCAAATAATAGGTTGTAGAGAGGAATTGTGCTTTGCCAGGTAAGATGAAAAGTGTCTAAGATGGGATCTAACACACTAGGCACCCGGTGAAATGCGTGTGCTCCGGGAATGCCCCCTCTCCAACCCTGCAGCACGAGCTAAATACTGTTGGATTTAGGACAGTTCCCATCGGACTGACAGCCCAAGACAGCGAGAGTGCTTTTTTGGGAGGCTGTGTCGCACCAACATGGAAAAGGCTGGATTTGGAGTCTGCTTTCCTGCTGTGTCCAGTCTGGCACCGGCAGCACCGGCGCGTTCACGTGGGCTTACCTCCTGGTTGCACGTAAGAGGGGAGAAGAAGAAATCAATCAAGGGCCAACCCTAATAAAAATCCAACCAATCTCGCCTCCCTTTACCAACAGCAAAAATCAAAGCAATGACCTTTTCTGAGTGATTTCTATTTGACTCAATACCTATCGGATCATTTACAAGACGCTAAAGAGTTGCAGCGCTACCTGCAGCGGGAGAGCGGGGAGAGGTCCATGGAGCAATCAAAGCAGCGCGTACAAAGAGCAGCCCGCCGCAGGAGGTTCTTGTCCAGGGAGGCAGTTCCTTTCGTTCACTTGAGAGAGCTTCGTGGTATTTCTTGGAGCCATTTCGTTTGTCCGAGCTGCAGGTTAGGCCACAAAACTGTAATGCTCTGAGACTGAGCATGCATTTTGGCCCCTTTTATAAAGGCCCGTTTTAAATTAAACTTTGGGAGGGTCACGGGTGCTTTTTTGAACAAAAGCCTTGCTTCAAATTAAAAAAATATCAAAATTCTTTCTTTTCAAAACACTGAAATGCAATACTTGTCTCTTTTGGATTGCCTTCTCCTTTCCTTAGCCAAGACTTCTCCCTAAACACGGCCTACGCTTGCCATCACACAAGTGCCGCGTTTCTCCCTTAGTGCGTTCCCAAAGCCCTCTCTGCAGTTCCCTTGCCGGTGTCCTGCTCTTCCACGGAATGTCAAGTGCTGCATGTCACATGAGGGACGCTGCTGACCGGAGCAATTCAGCTCTCCTGCCCCAGGCTCTGATGGTTTGTGATTATAAAATTTGGGGGGGGAGGAATGCCACCCATCCTTATGAAGTCGAGGGACATTCCCTTCACTCCACCCCACTGCTACAAGAAGCTGTGAGGTGGGGATGGTGGGGATGGAGTTTACCTTCCTCTGAAAACGTGAGGTATTCAGCATTGTCTGTTTTAATAAAAAGCAAGCCCACGGTTCCTATTCGAGCAAATCCCATTCCCCTGCTCTACACAGCTACTCCTTTTCTTTCCTTCTTCCCAGGAATTTCTGAACTCGACATCGCATGCAGAAAGTCTGCTGAACTGCCTGTACATCCTCTTCCCTTTCGAGCCGCAACGTGCTTCCCCCCAGCCACCCCAACTCTATATTTTATATCCCTACTGAAAAGCTACGAGGGAATAAAAGAGATTTAAAACGGAAAGGAAGACAAACCTGCCAAGGCCAACAGAAATAATGGTTTTATCAAAACTTGTAGCTCTTAAATAAGTAGAGTAAACCAGAGATCCTGGTTCAACGTCCAACGATGAGTCCACTCAGTCGGAGCCAGTAGATGGCAGTAAAAGATGGGGAGTAAGGAATTAACCTGGGATTGGGAAAGAGCAGGCGGGTTCGCATTTCCATGCAGGGATTTACTGTAACCCGACGCCATACTCTGTTTGCAGTCAAATTAGAGAGGCATAGTTTCTTGGAGAACCACTTTTTTTTTTGACTTATGCCCTCACGCCTTTCTCCTTAGGTTCTATGGATGTGCAGGAAATGCGAACAGTACATTTCTGTTTTCCTGATTTAATCCCACAAATAGCATTCCCTAGAGAAGAGTTGCAAGGACGATGCCCGATTCACTGGTAGGATGATGCACAAGCTGCTGGAAGTCAGCTCTCCCTCACCGAAGGCCCAGCGGCTGGTGGGTATGATCCCACAACTGAGCAACAGCTCATGGAGAAAGGGAAGACTACAGCCAGCGGACAAGCAGATAGGGAGCTGAAATAACTCGGAGCCCATTTGTCCCCCAGTAGGGTCTGGTCAACGTTTGGATTAGCAAATTGAATATGGCAAAGAAAAACCATCCCAAGACCTTGAGCAAGTGCAGTGGTGCAAGCCTTAATGTGCACCTTAATGCCTTGTGCGGCAGAACGGTGTGTGGTCCCGCATTACGGGAGCGGAATGACCCGCCCGGCGTTGAGGTCTGCGGGAGCTGTGACGCCACCCTGTGATAACCAAGCGCTTCCCCCTGGGCACAGAGGGCCATGGCTCTCATCTGTCCCACTGAGGGGGATAAAACATGCAAGAAGTCGTCTGCAGAGAGTCCTGGGGCTCCGGCTTTGCATGCATTGACATCGTGTTATATCCTGAGGAAACCTATTAAGCTCCATCCCCAAACTAGTTTCTTCTCCTCCTCTTCCCCCTCCACCCTGATAAATGCCCTCTGATCATCACCTGCAGTATCCCATAGGCTGCACCCTGCTCCAGCTATGACCATATACCATCAGTCTACAAACCGCAACGAACAAAACCACAATTCTTTTTATATAATATATAAAAATATAGAATTAATATAACTAGCGCAGTTAAAACACATAAAAAAGTCTAAACATAAACAATAAAATGCCCAGTTCACAGCGGAAGCAGGGTGAGATTTGTCACAAAAGGTGGCTT
This sequence comes from Rhinoptilus africanus, assembly GCA_013400135.1. Taxonomy (NCBI): domain Eukaryota; kingdom Metazoa; phylum Chordata; class Aves; order Charadriiformes; family Glareolidae; genus Rhinoptilus; species Rhinoptilus africanus. The sequence goes on from VXBO01011645.1 coordinate 14,936, forward strand.
CTGACAAGTGAAACATTAATTCAGAGTTCTTCCAAACCTAAAACTTTTTCAGCAGGCAAAACTTTTCAAAGAAGCTTTTTCAATGAAAATAGAAGCATTAATTCCGCTGAAAAGTTTTCTCAGGGGAAAGCCGCTTAATCACAAGCTGTATGTAACACCTAGAGGAAATAGCATCCCTGGCTGGGTCAGCAGCGACCACAAAGCCTCCTGGATTTTATATTCTGGGCCTCTCCCTGCTGAGAGTGAGAGATCCCTCACGTCACGGCCCTCGGAGGGTTTGAATTAAACCAACCTCACACACATTGTGTGAGGCTGCTCTTTATTTAATGGCTTCTGCCTGGTACCCTAGAGGGATACGTCTTCTCTGAAGAGACTTCAACAAGACCCTTTGGGAAGCCCCGATTCGTTTGAATCTATTCTTGAAATGTAGTATTGTTCCTCTTCCTCTCCTGTTCACAACCGCCACCGTTTTAGAAGCACAGCAAAATTTACATGGGAAGAAGGTCATCGAATCCCGCTCCCCGCTTGGAGGAGGGCTAACTTCAAAGGCTGATAAAGTCGCTCAGCTTTTCTTGTAAAGCTGAGAAATCTGATAAAATCCTGAAACTGGGACAACCGAAAGCTCATTGAATGGCGAGGAAACTCTTTGCCGTGACATCTCTTTACGCCGCAGCCAAAGGCATTCACAGACACGCTGCTATTAACGCGGAGATACCTGGCTCCTGTTACGGCCTCTGTAAAAAAACGTGTCATCAGCTGCCCCTGTGATATGTATTGAGTATCACTATCGCTTTGCCCCGGGCTCATACCAAAGGTAAGTTGCAGTGCACAAAGCAATAACGCACTGAGGTACCCAGACAGGTCTTTAATGCCAGTAGCCGCTTGTCTACCCTTTAATGCCGTGAGAGCTGCTGCCGGGTCCTGCTCACAGCCTGGTGGGGAGGTGGCCTCCCCTCGCCAGGTGCTTTCTGAAGTTTAAAGTGAAGGCCAGATTAAGGTATGAATCACGGGAAACCCTCCTGGGGTTGGGCTACCGGCTTTTGCATCCGAATTGGATCTGCCCCGGGGATAACGTGACAGTGCTGGGACAAGGATTTTGACTGAAGGGTAAATCCTAGCCTTAAGGTTGTGTAAGTGGTTGGACGGCTGTGGGAAACGGATTTCGAAACCTTCTGGTTTCGATCTACATTTGTATTTAAGTTGGGTAAACGTAGTTCTTCAATTTCTGTACACACAGAGCCATTCAGATCTCCTGAGCTCTGCAGGCCAAGCTGGTCTGTGGTCTGAAAATAAGGAGTAAGAGCCAGACTGTTCCTGACTCGGGAAGTGGAATGGGGAGGGCAAGGAGCAGAGCTGGAATGGAAAAGTGGGGGACAGAGCCTGGCAAGACTGTACTTCCTCATCCCGCTCTTTCCTGAGGAGGGTGGCACCTGCTTCCTGCTGGCACAATCCTCCGGGAAGCAGCTCCCAAAGCCCCTCCTCAAGCAGAGCGACAGCAAGCCTGGTCTTCTCATGCCGTGGCAGGGGCAAGGGCCTTGGCTCCTGCTGCTCGTGTGCAGACAGTAAATGTGTTGTCAGCGTCTGAATGTAGTAAACGCTTCTTTTCCTTATTTTTACTTTAGTGACTGTCTGCAGTAAAGGATGGTTGGAGAGTGGCCGGTGAGCAGCACGGCACTGCATCCCTGCAGGCGAGGGAAATCTCTACGCAGGGATACAGGGCCACCTTCCCAGCATCCAGCCTTTCCAGTACAATATTCACGGGCAGCAAGGCTGTTCCTTCAGTGAGCTCCAGCAGGCAGGGGGAGAGCTGGCGAAATAGGATGTCGGGAGCCTTTGATGACCAGCTTTAGCCAGATGCTCCTTGGCTTTCCTTCGGAGAGCACAAATCCCAAGGACCCCTGGGAAGGTTGTTGCTTCCCTTGAAGGTGCAACTGTCCATATAAATTTATTTTGTCACGATTATCTTTATCAAGTTTTAGGTTTTCACTTAGAAAAAGCGTTATCTAGACAAAGTGATTTCGAAGTGCTCTCTTTGAGAAGAAGACACCGGGATCCCGTGATCCCTGTGCTGTTGATCTCTGCAAAAAGCAGCGTGGTTGGTTTCAGTTGCTTGAACAGAGGCATGTACTTTCATTTGGGATAACAAACTATTCCTGGAACAACTCCAGGGGACTGGGAGGCATTACACATGATCTACAGACCTCCTCCCTTTTGGAGAGGCACCTGCGCGCTAGAAGGAAGACCTAGATGATATAAGACAGCACTAGATGCGTTTAGTCATCCCACCAGTAAACTCTCTGTACTGAATGATTTCTCCGTTCTGCCGGCAGGTCATCAGCAATCGGTCAGCTTATTCCAGAAGTGAACAATTTGGCAGTAAGTCCGTCCTCAGAAGGCTTTGTGCCAGGCTCTGGTGCTCCTTCTAGCCTCCAGCCTGCCTCTGCTTCCAGCTTCATCCAAGCCGTCCATTGCAGCCAGCCGCCCGACCACCGACCTGTCTCTCTGGCCACCACGGGGTGGTCAAATTCAGACGGCCACTTGCAACGCTGAGATAAGGAGTTAAGATGGTAGATGTGTAACCTGTAAGTCATAAGTGATTAACCTTAGANACGCTCAGAGCTGGGCTGTGAGCCTGGGCCTTTGTTGCTCCATCCTTGAGGCATTCCCAGGAATCCCACTAGCTGCTCCGGGCTGCCTGACCCTTTGCTGCAGCCACGACCTGGACCCTTGTGTCTGGGCTGAAGCAGTAAGCTCTCAGTGACCCAGGCAGGCAGGGAAGTTTTCCCAGCTAGAGGGAAAACGAAATGGCTGGAAACAGGGGAGGGGAAGGGGACGGTAGGAATGGCAGAAGAACTTTCCTCTGCGTGAGAGCTGTGCAATGATAACTACCACACCCGGCTATGTCCTAAAACTATTTTTATCTGATGACACGTCTGCGCTGACTCATCCCGGTACCCTGACACACACCAAAACATCCACCCGTATTCATGCTTTATCTCCAAACCCGCTGTTCTCCTGCCTGTAAGGCAACGGCGCGTTAAAACATGAAAGGAGCAGAAGAAGCTTTCTTTGCAACAAGACCCAGTGACATGCACGTACCCTGTCATCACGGCACGGTGCTATGACCTGCCAGCTCCTTGGATAATTAGGACATGCTCAAATATTCTGAAAGTTACAGTGAATGTGAATGATGCCGATATTACCTGGAAGAGGCGGACTTCTGTAGCACAACCGACGCGGTTTTTAACCAGAGCTCAGCAACAACGGGTCACAGCAGCCAATTCAGGTTTGGGTACCGAAAGTCTGTCCTGGCTGCACCTTAGTGTTAAGAACAACAACTGGGCTGAGAACAAAGAGAAAATACATCAGAGCGCCTGAAAGCGGTTTGGCAAAATTATCTCGCGTTCAGTAAAATCATATTCGAAGTGTTTTCTTTCTACCAGTTCTGTCAGTGCAGAGTTTCTCCCTCCTGGGCCTGACTCGCTCATGTTTAAAGCGGCCACCAGTAGTGCTGGGCATCCTGCCGCAGCCTGTATGCTGGAAACTGCCCAGCCTGACGTTCCCGAGGGCCGGAACTGACCAGAGCTGGTTCAATGGAATCATATTCCCCGAGATATCATTTTGCTTGTTAGTTATGTTTGGTTTCTTTGGATGACCACATCCTTTCTGTCACCAACGAAAGTGCTACAGAATCACTTCCACACTTCTCTGATTTCTTTCTATCACTATTACCTGCCAGTACCTGCTGTCGTTGTTATATCGCTCGTTTTGTGTGGTTGCCAGAAATATTCGCGTCCTGTAACTACAGGCTCCAGGAAATAATTGACTAGTTCACTCCCAGGTCATCTTCTGTGTGATAAAATGTCTTCAGTGGCCCCTGAACACCCCAGCCAAGAAGCATCCTCCACGGCCCCCGCACTTCCTATCTTTGCTTTTCACTAAAACCTCTTCCATGCCCTCTCCAGCAGCTACAGTCTCTCCAAGCTGTCCCATACTTTTATTAACGTTCTGGTTTGGTGGCACTTACACCCCAGGATTTTGGATGATGCACGTTTTTTTTTTTTTCCTCTCGGGCAAAGGAAAAAACAAGCAAAACCAGTTAGACCCTTCTGCGACAAGGCAGTAAGAAGTGAAATAAAGAACTGGGATGTGTTAAGTGATGTACCTAGAAAAGGAATTACTTCTATCACTTCATCCTGCCAATCCACTTTCCCAGCTACCAAACCTTCCACCTTCCACGTCCTGGATTAAACCTTCCCAACTGCTCAAATCCTACAATCTAGTCCAGCCAAGCCTCCGGACTTGGATGACTCCTGTGAATTTTAGGAAAATTTTCTCTTACATATATCCCTCAGCCTCAGTTCATAAATTCTTTGCCTGGGAATACTCCAGAGACAATCCAGTGAGATTAATACTCGATTCCTACAGGGCCTGAGAGCAACCTGATAATGTAATTATGGGCTCAGTAAAACCCTGCTCCCAGGTGTGTCATCAGTTTTTCTCGTGACTCATGTCTGTTGTGCTTGGAGATCATCGCCGACTACACCCCTGTGCCAAGTGTAATTGCTAAGTCTTTTTTATTTCCGTTTTTTTTCCCTAAGCTGTTATTGCTCAGCTTCTTCCTTTTGTCTTCACTGACTCCCGCTTCTTGGAGCCCATGAGGAAACACAGGAACTGCAGTCAGGATGGGTCAGACACGCTGCTCGCCATCCTTTCCGCTTCACGTGCTGCAGCCCTGGCGTACACCAAAGTGCCACTGGCTTCCGCAGGATCGGACTTTCCTTGGGAAATGGTGCTTCTCAGACAGAAGACCGACAAGGACCAGTTCCAGCTGGTAGTCCAAATTAAGAGTCATGAATTGAAATGAGAAGGGCTGCTCTCATGAGAAGGTCACATTAGGAGTCATCTCCTTGGGAATGATTCCTCATTTTATTTTCATTTTAAACGTTTTTTTCCCTGGAAATGAAGAGACGCACTGAATGCAGCCATACCTCTAATCACTGAGAAGCCACGCAGACATTTCACTGTTGAGGCCAGCTAGAAATAGTCTACTTAAAACTCTAAATAATCAGCCATGTTTTCTGCATCACGTGTGCTTCCTTTCCTGAGATAACAGCAGCATAAAAGAATGGATGCAAAAGCAGCCAGCAAGCATCAATTTCACTTCGTTTACCCTTATTCTGAAAGCTCCGAAATGATCATCTTTTTGCAAAGCAGAAATATGAATTGCTGGGTGAAGAAGTCCGGTTCAGGTCACCAGCATTTCACGGTGTTCTTCACCTTGTCATCACTTTAACACCAGGTCTCGCTGCAACACCAAAGCCTGTGTTTTCCCCTTCTTTCCGGCCCCACAGAGGGCACCCACCTGGCCTTCCTCACGGGTCTCCTCCCAAAAATTTCTCCAGGCGACAAAACCACACGTGGCATCTGAAAGGCTTCTCACCTCAGGAGTCTGTCTTCAACACAGCCAGCAGCCACCTTTCCATCCCTGCTTCTTCCACAGTTCCCCTCCTGCCTCTCTGAAATGTTCAGTCACGTCCCGTGGAGATGACGGAGACCGGGAAGACGGCAAGTGCGGCGCAGGAGCCTGCTACGCGGGGTGTGAAACCTTACTTTCAGTGCACAGGTACAGTTCAAAGGGATCCGTGTGAGAACGCTCTGCCCACCACTTGGTCCTCCTGAGCTTCATTTAAAACAAAGCTGGAGATCGAAAAAGAAAAAAAAACAAACCAAACCAAACCCCAAACTATTAAACCTCTCATGCATTTAAAAACATTTTCCAAGCTGTTGGGTTTCCAGGTTGTTGCAAATGAATTCACAGGATGCTGGCAACAAGGTGTCGTAGCCACCAGAAAGTCTCTTTTGCCCCAAATCATTATAGAAGCACTTGCTACTCCTCCGCTTCTCCCGGGGGCTGGAGGGAGTTGGATCTATTTTTTCACTGCTTTCTTTTTGACAGGCAAAGACTCAGTGGTTTTCTCGCGTAATTTCGATACCTATTTATCCAGAGCAAAGCCAGGTTCACTTGCTGCACAACGAAGGGAACAACTAAGCACTACCATCCCGCGGCCAGACAGGAACTGAAAACCAAGAGCTGAAAACTTTCTAAATTGCTTTTTTTTAAAAAAAAGTCATTACTGCCCTTCCCTGCCTAGCCTTTGGTGGTCTCACGGCTCGTGCACCTCTTCATTTACATTGACTATACTTCTCCGTTCACGTCAGCAATGAGGAAAACGGTTCACCATACCTAAAAGCGCTGCTTTTCAAACATTTAGCTGGACAAGAGACAAGGAGAATAGCTGAATAGCTCTGAAAAATACCTTCACTTCTGTTCTTGCACTGAAAGTGGTGCCTTCAGTCCCTTCGCAACTCCAGTACGGAGCCTAAGGACGCAGAGGTCTCATCCAGCGGAGAGCAGCAGCAGCTCTGCCTTAACACAGCCACAGTTACTCGAAAATTGACCGAAAAATCTTTAGAATTTGCACTTTGTGCTCAGGACACTGAGAAACAGTACAGCGAATGATTATTTTAAAATCTGTTTATGTTTCTAACTTACTAACAAAGACGGTAGTAGCAGATTTCAAGCAAAGAGAAAGTATCCGACGAGAAAGTGAGATTTGCAATTACAGTAACGCACGTCAGTAATGCCACCAGCCTTGGGAGAAGAGATCCAAGGCCACTTTGGTGACAAAAACACACACAGTGTGAGCAGCCTTTCATTTAACTGCGGTAAAATGTAGTTAACTAGCAGGAAGAACTGCATAGAGCAGGCAAAAGGAAATGAATGCCATCAACTAAAGGGATTCGACACTTCAGAAGCAGCACGGGCATTTTTCAAAAGGAATCAGGGAAAGGCTCAAGGGAAATATTTCAAAACGAATCTCTCCTAATTTTTTCCTTCCTGAAGTCTGGAAGGTCAAGCACCCCAGTCAAGTAGAAATAAGCAATAATAGCAATACTCGCAATCCCGCAAAAAAGTTTAAAATCTGTCCAAACAAACAAAGTAGAAAATAACACATACTTTGGCAAATAGGTTACAAAAACACAACTAAGATCCGGAGAGAGAAAAATTCAAGAAAACCTTCCCCATAGCACAGAAATTACCTGATGATTCTTTTCAAGTTTTAGAGTCGGGCATCCTGCCTCAGGGTCTCTAGGGCCAACTCATTATGCTTCTTTTATTTTTAACGCTTTTTAAAAGAAAACATTAAAAAAAAAGACCAAAGGGTAGCAAAAAAACCCCAAGGAAACTCTTGGCCTGTATCATGGAGAAGTATAAGGAGGCTCCCACAGCAGAACTTCTCTTACTGAGGCAGGCAGCAGGAGACCTGCCTCAAACTCAAGCATTAATTGATGTGATTTTAATATGATGTAGGGAGAAGAGCTAACACGGACGTTTAACAAGGGCAATCGTGGCTCATCCATGTGCCGGAACTCTGTACATAAGCAAGAGTGATCTGATTGACATCATATTTTTGGATGGTTTAAAATGTTTACAGGAAAATCTCTCAGAATGTCCCAAAGAGAAGAAAAATGCTAAAAAGGGTCCTTTTCTGTATTATTGTCTAGTTAAGAAGAAACAAAGATGATAAATGAATTGTTCACTTTCACAAAAGACAAAAGTGCCCGTGTTTTGCATATTCATCTTTAAAAATGGGTACAAGGGAAGGTGCAAAATCTACCGATACGGAGTTCTTTAGGACCGTAAAAACAAAAGCAGACTGTGCAGAGCTGAGAAGCACTAAGTAACTAGACAATAAACCAGCAGATATTCATTCATTCTTTGTTGAAAACTGCAGAGATGCACATCAAGAAAAACAGTCATACACGTGATTGGCTCTGAACTAGCTGTGGCCAGCTGGAAAAAAGATAAGAGTTCTTAAAACACTGCTATTGTAGAGAAAGTACAGGACATTTCTGGTTAGCAGTTCTAGCATATATTAATTCATCAGATGGCAGCGCCAAAATAAGCAAGAGCAGGAACTTTTCCCATGTTGTCAAATTAAATTGTCAAACACGCGGTAACAGGATGTTGTACAACCCCGAAACTTACATTCATGCAAGAGAATTAGATAAATTCCTGAAACTCCTTGGAGGATTAGGAGACACTAAAATGCGAATCTTGACATGGCAAGTCACTAATTAACAGGTTGCTGAGAGGTGGGAGGTAAGACCGGAGGTGGTATCAGCGCATAATTGTCCTGTTCTTATTTTCTTCCCTCCATATCTGCTTTTGGCCTCTAAGCGCGAAAGCAGGGCAGGCAGATGTGCTCCTTGCTGTCGTATACCGCCTGATGTATAGCAACAGAACATTATTGCTGACAGGTATGGACCAATTGAGTGACAGCGCAGCCCTAAATGAGGAATATCACCAGCTCAGACCAGAAAAGAGCCCCGTCCAAAAGAGATTTGTTTTTTCTTAACTTTTAATTCCATCCTATCCTAGTTGACGACAGCGAATTTGAAAAGTAGTTTGCCCCTCATTTGCAGAGGAATGGTGAGACTTGGAGCCTAGGAAAGCCTGAGTTTTAGAAATGCTTACGTGACGGGTTCAGAGGGCATTTTTGGAGATTTGCACATCTGAAAATCAAGACAAGCGATCTGCTGCAGCACCTGTGACGGCCTTTACTCACAGCCATCAGACCATGCGGCATAGCAGCATCTTGGCATCTTAAAAAGATTTTACTGTCTTCTTCCATACTTTATCTGCCTGCCCATTCCTCTTCTGTTGCTATTCTTAAAAAGGATGAAATTCTCTTACAGCTCTAAACACCTACTTTTGCAGCCTACAGCCCCAGAGGCTTTCTCTTGTGCCTAATCTCTTTTGGTCCTTTTTGCTATCTAGAACCGCAATTCAGTTCCTCTTCGCGTAGCTTTCGGCCTGGGATGGCAGCTAGGAATTGGTGGCAAGGTCTGCCACGCCAGAAAACCAAGTCAGGTGGGGCGCTGAAGAAGACAGGTCAGGCAACGCTCTTCAGGGTCCCAACACATTTAATCTCTGCCTGGGGAGCCCAAGTGATCACTGTTGCGGTGGGACACAAGAAGCAAATTATGCTGCATCGACCAGAGCTGTAGCTTTCCATCCTTATTCATCTTTGACTGGCCAAGCCGGCCAGGTAAAGAACGATGAGACAGAGTGAAAAATTAAGTGGTTTTTCCAAAGGCCTTCCACAGATCTTTCAAAAGTTGTTTTTGTTTTGCTAGTTTATTTTATTTCGAATATGGGGCTTTTTATAGTCCATTTTGTTGCTTCTCAAGAATTGGCAGAAAACTTTCCATCCCACAACACACAGTTATCACACGTAGCAAGGATGTGGACAGAGCATCTTTTTCTGCTTGCAGGGACCTTGACCTCTAAGCCCATACAAGCCGCCAGGGCTCTATCCCTTGGTCCTCTTACTAAAGAATAAAATCAAGGCATTACAGCGTGGCAGGGTAAACAGTGATGCTGATTTATTGCAAGTCCAGATTCTAACAACGACACAAAGAGGATTCAAAGCAAATTTTACAGCAGGATTCCTACCCAACAAAACAAATTCTCTACTTGAGGAATCAAATGTTCTGTGACGGAGCTGAAATGGCCAGATCATGACGAGGTTTCTTCACTCTGCGCACCTCCTTCTGTATGGGAAGAGCAGAAAAGACTTAGGCATCAAATCATGTGGTCCTGAGGTCGCTCTCGACCGTCTCAGCACGATGTCTCAGCACAGGGCTGACGCATCCCTTGGGAGACACTATGGGTATCTGCTCATCTCCTTTGCCTTACTATCTCATAACAAACATGCTTTAAAAAATGTGCACATGAAAGGCATCGTTATCTTCGTTTGGATGCCTATAAAAACTCTTCACTTACAAGGCTGATCTTTTCCTCCGGCATTTCCCTCACCATAGATGGCTCCCTCTGTAAGAAGACATCAGAAGGGTCACGCTGCTGGATGTTATCCCCCCCTACGCACACCCAGCGAAGATACAGCCCCAAAGAGGACACAGCAATGCCCCAAGGGGTGGGTACAGGTCAGGGTCGTCATGAGAGAATATCGAAGACGAAACGCAAAAATAAGATGCTCTGGAAGAGCCCAGGCTGCCTTTTCACATAAAAGGGTTTATGACTTTAAAAAGCAGCCATGCAACAAGCAATCCGAGGTAATTTTAATCCACCCAAAGACACCTCATCCTGTGCTTTTCTTTCCACCCAAATAAATCACCCTCGAAAGCAGACACAACCCTACATTTTAAAATAAAATTTAGAACCAGTTCCAGATCTAGACATGTCCAATCAGATATGGCAGACTGAGCCCAGTCACTAATGAGCCAGGACCCAGATACGAACTTGAGGTAATAACTTCTGCCCTTCCTCATGCGCTCATAAATTTCTAGCAGTGGGATCAGGCAAAAGAGCACTGTGTCTAGATCATGAAGAACTGTGACCTCCAAGTTGATCAAGACCCAGAAGCATGCAGATTAGATAACATCTGTAGAAGGAGAAGAGCAGGATTGTTCCTGTAGAGGAGCAGAAGAAAAGAAAAAAGGGAACAGAAAGGAAAACTCACGTGGACCCCCAACCACAGATCCTTCATTCAAACCAATGATGTGTTCAACTGCTGGCATAAGAAAAAGATGTTTAAAAAAAACACAAGTAAAACACCCAAACCAGTAAATCTTTTTAGATCAGTAAAGCCTTTTACATTTCATCTTTATAACAAAGTACTCTATGATTTGTTTGCTCTTTTTCCTTCCCAACTTGATATGCAGTACCCAAAAGAAGGTTATCCAGAAGCCAGTTAGCATTGGTAACTGGCACGGACCACCTGGCACTGGCACGCAGGACCTGATGCCTCTCCAACTGTGCTGTGTTTGCAGGGAAGAAGGAAGACGCAGCTATGATGTTCTATAGTGGTAAAATCAGGAATGCTGGATTGCTGTGCATTGCCTGCATCCCTTGCAACAGTCCCCCTGTCCTGAATTTAGATCACAGTCCTAGCACAGCCAGGAGGCCTCCATATGTGTTATTAAGACAACTGCTTACTATTTCTATTACCAGAATACTTGGGTAAGCTCACTATGAACCATGAGCCGATTTCATTGGGCAGTATTGTGTAATATCACAGCAAAAATACTGACTCCTGCCACGTTTTCCTCAGAAAAGAGTTACAAGCCTCAAGAATATCTTTAGTAAGTTATTGAGGCAAAACCTACTGTTTGATTCTCCCTCAGCGTAAAGACATTTCTCTGGAATTAAAAAAGTCCCCACAACCACACGCTCCCCCTCTCCAGCATTTTCATGCTTATACTTCTTTAGAGAGCGCCTGAAAAATAATTTTTTCACGTAGTGTACTAAAGACGCAAACATCACCATTTATAAGCTAAATAAAAATAAAGGGGAAACTTCTTACATGTTCTTTTCCGCACATACTGCTCAGCGGAGAAGATGCCGGGCTCACCTACAGAAAAAGAAAAATCGGTACTCTATGAAAAGGTACATTTCACATCCTTTTCAGCAAAAATCTTTGTAAATTGCCACTGCAGGGTACTGGAAGGTGGGATGGTCGCACGAAGATGAAGGAGGAGGAGTAACAAGCCAGCTGAATTTCCTGCACCCCCTCCCAGCAACATCAGTAACTGTTTTTCATGTAAAGATTTCCATTTATCACATACATAAAACAGACGGTGCTATTTTTGCCTTCTTAAGTACCTACAGATACTTGTTCCCTTTGCTCATGTTTCATATACATAACATACCTGCTGCAGGCTTGAAGAACTTACGACAAGAATAAAAAATAATAAAATACTGGCAATACAACAGACAAACAATGAAAAATGTACCAAATCAGAAGGCTATTTGGATCCTGTTAAACATGATTTTGGGATTCTGCTTGCATTTATTTCATTTCCATAGTATATTTACAGCTGGAGAAAGGAAACGGATAAAAACTTAGCTATTTCTCCTATTTCCAGCATAATATAGCATACTAAAATCTCCAGGAAATTTTCTGACTAAACTAGGAGACCAGACGTGACATTTTTAATATTTTTAAGATGATGAAAAAGGCCAGAAACAATAAAACCCCTCAGCCCTTCTGCCTCTCATTATACTTCACAAAGGAATAGGCTAAGAAGCTAATATCTAAGCAACGACCATAAAATTTTCCTTCTTCTCTCTACAGGCCATCACAAGTGTAGGAATCTGAGGTGTGTGTGAGAAAGGGTAACTGCGAGGCTGTTCGCTGAAGACATTTGCAAGCAGAGGGGTAGAAGAAACGGAGCTCCCTGGACATACCAGTCATGTAGTCTTCCTCTGTGATAGAGTCGTATTCAACTATTTAAAAAACAAACAAACAAACAATATTGTTATACTGTAAAAGGCAAAGTTTTCCAAAAGCTTTAGAAGAAACCTCAGTCCAAAATAAATACACCAAGGTTCAAGTTTCATTCTGTGGCAGAACCGCTCAAGCCAGATGTAGAAGAGAAAGAGGAAGACAACGGGATCCTGATCCACCCGCTACTTCTCCCCATCACCCTTACCGCTCTTGGAATCCATACTAGCAAGGAAAGAGTATTAAGTATTTCCAATCTGCTCGGTAGCAAGTAAAAGTAATATTGCTGGTGGGAGATAAACCCCTGAGATTTCTCAACACGGTTAGCCCCGTGCACACGTGTTGCACGATGAGGCAGGGAAGCTGTGCTCCAGCTGCTCTCCTCCAGGCACACGTCCCACCAGAAGGCGCTTGCTTCCCACAGCATGAAAAAGAAGCTGTAAGCACACTGATCAACTACGAATGTTTTGGATTTCCCCTGGACTTCGCCATCCAGGACATGAAGGAAGTTTTGGGGTTGTGCTACCCAAGGACAAAGGCAAGAGCAAGGGCAGGGGAGCCATAGTCAAGCGCCAGATGAGCAAGGCTGGTGCAAGACTGCACGAAACCACAGATAAACATGAATTCTACAAAGCAGAAGAGCAACCACTGAAGCATCAAGGTCATGGAAAAGCTGAATTGAGAGCTATTTTTGTTGTCGTGGCAATTTGCCAAGTTTCATAATAAGTCTGACCTATTTCACGTGGAATATTGTGGCTTCTTGGGGTATTTTTTTAATCAAATGTTGAAAAGATCAAGAACATAATCAGTGGCAGAGGACGACGCAGTAAGGAGGTGTGGAGGGAGGACACGGCTGGCATGGCAAAGGGAGTGTAAGTCAAGACTGGAGGGGTACTGGCAGTATTATTAAAGGAAGAAAATTTTTAAGGCCTTTTATTAAATAAAGTCCTCTGGGACTCAGGGGGTGAAGAGAGAAAGCAATCTGAAGAGCATTAATCGGTGACTTTGGCTGAAGCTGTCTTTCCCACAGTTTTCTAGTAGGAAAACACAGTCTGGGGTCCCCAAGCCCCCAAATTTACACACCTTTAACACTCTGGGTCTTACTCTCTGTGGTTCCTGTTACCTCCCAGTGGGAGCTATAGCCTTTCATGCAAGTACTGCAGGAATACATACCACAGCAACGAGAGTTAGGTGCTTTAAAAGTATCAGAAAGCACAAGGCTCACTTACTGTATTCACTCCTCCTGCCTCTGCTTCCACTGGTGGTCACTTCACCTGCAGCAACGAATATAAGAGACTACATTTAAGCCAGCCACGCTCTACTCGTTGCTCTCCAACACCGACATGGGTGGGCACATGTGGCCAGCTGCTGTGGCTACGTGCCCATGGAGCAAGGTCAAAACATCTGGGCTACTGGGAAAATAGGATATCTAAAAGATGCTCCGCTGCATGGCTGGTATTGCAGCAGCAATGCCAGTTTGTGCAAGGTGATACCTCTGGAATCAGCTTTGGCTCATTCTCGTTCGGCCCCAGAAAATGTTCAGCTTTCAGTTGTGATGAGTGAATTATCTGAGACACTGTGCCCTGAGCCCAGACCAGAGAACTGGTCCAAATGGGGGAAAATAAAAGTATAAAAGGAAAGCTGGGGCTGCAGGTGATGCTCCAATAATCAATCACGAGCTTTAAAGAATCACTCATGGACCACGGCTAACAGGTAGGTCCTTTTTGAAAACAGAAAGGTCTTGTGCGGCACCGAAACACAAAATACAACAAGAAAGACATATTTAAGTTGTAGGATATTCACTGAGCTTACCTCCATTTGGGTCGAAGGTGAGCAGAGCTAGACAGAAAGAACACACTACAATTACATATAACCGTTGATTACTGCTGCTCTTTTACATAGGATACTTTTCTCTTAACAGAGGCTTTAAAACCATCTGCTGAGGCGGCATTTCAGCGTAACACGTCCCCTCAGACTAACCTGCAATCACACCAAAAGCCAGAAGGGAACAACTACTGCAGGGTGGAACTAAAGTGTGGCAGCACAGCAACGCAAAGTATTTAAAAGAACTTAGAAATGCCCTGAGAGATACTGAAATGTATAAATAAAGCCGTGGGGGGAAGCCTGGGCTAGGCTAGACGGGTGGGCTGCAGGGTGAGAGTGCAAAGACCTGGCAGAGCCACGTAGAAACAAAATTAAAATAGAAATTATATCTTCTTTTAGGATCACTGGACTCAATGACGCATACATTCTTCACTCTTTAATACCACACTTTAAAACTGAACTGATAAAGTCAGTTAAAGCTTTAAAGTAATTTTGCTTAGAGTATTAGCAAACAGAAAAATACGCGTGCACTTCTTGAAAAGAAGTCAGTCAATTGTGTTTTTTTGACTCCTAATGATTTATCAGGTAGAGAGAAAAGGGATAAAGGCTAAGAAGCATTTTGAAGAAAAGAAGGATGACATTCATTCCCCTGTTGCCTGCCCAGCCTAGTCTTCATTGTGAAAGGTGATATTTAGGAAAGCTAATTAAAGCAGACAAATTAGGTACATCCTTCCTAGGCTTGTGCACTTGTCAGTATTAGTGGATGAGCAAAGTATGAAAGACATAAAGACTTCACAAAAAGACTTCTTCCTGTTGTTTTAAAGATTATTTTTTAAATGTGTGCAAATATTTTGTTGTATTTCCTTATACTTCATTTTTTTCCTGACAATTTCTCGGATGCCTTCATTGACAATGAACCCAACAGACAGAGACACAGCTACAGGAAGCTCCTTTTTCTTTTCCTTTGTAGATTTAGAGAAAGTCTTGGATAAAAATTGCTCATGTCCAAGAAAACGAGCAATGCCCAGGTGGAAAGCTGAACCATCTATTCTCTAAAAGAATAAATGTGCTGACAGTACAGAAGATGCCAAGTACAGCTAGATTAAATCAAAGTAAAAAGTAATATCATTACCTATAGCAACCCACCAGAGAGGAATGGAAAATTTTCTTAGAAAAATATTAGAAGCTGCATTACCAGAGAAATGCATATTGCTATTAATGAATAATTTACAGGTTAGGAATTTAACTGCTGTGTTCAAATTGTAGAGAAGAATTAAGACAGCTCAGATACGGACTCACTACTTTTTTTCTGTACTTATTTCTACAGAAGAGCTGAAATGCAGGATAAACAAAAGTAGCTTTTACTAAAAACCTGCAATACATGTTGGAAAACTGGAAAAAAAGTCTTTTATTCAAAAACTCACTTTTTTGATAATGGAGAGTTGTTATTCCTAAGTGTGAGATTATAATGTTCTTCTTCCGAACAAGGAAAGGAGAAAATACATCATTTCATAACTGTGCTTTTCCTTTAATATCACTGACACTGGGATATTTTAGAGGCATTAGCACGTTTCCTTTGGTTCCCATGTTTCTAGGAAATTAAATAATATAATTTAGGTGGAAACTCACCAAATATCTTTGTTATTCCTTCCTCAGCAACAGTTTGGGTAAAACCTGGTGAACCAAAGAAAGGGAAACTAGTTAGAAACATTTTAGAAACAAAACCTACTAAATTTATCTTAATTACATCTATCAGAGGTTTCATACTTGTCATGCGTGGTGAGTACTAAATGAGATTGAATGAACAGAGGATAATTTTGCCTATGAACATGTTTCCATGAGTGAGTTTGTAGTGACAGCGTTCCTCTGGGAAGTGGTGTGATTTACATTACTTGAGTCTCTTGATCTATACACTAAATAACAGTACGCATTGTATGAATCGATCCTGCAAAGACCACAGCACGCTCAAACCATACGTAATCAAATCTCTTGCATTTCCAGTTTCTAGAATATTGTGATGTTTTTCTTGGGCATTTTTAGACTTTTAACTACACTGGATACTAACCTGACCTAACTTAAAACCTAAACTCAAGTAAAACAAGACTCAGCACATGTCTAGGATGTCATTTCCACTATGTCGGAAGAAACCCACACAGCTGCCTACAACGCTCTCGAGATGTGGTTGAGACCTGGAGCCAATTTCAATGTCAAACGAAAGGTAATGAAGCCCAACCAACACCTAGAAAGGAAAAGTCGCCGAGAAACTCCTTGGATGGGCCTAGGTATAAAGAACAGGGGCTGCTGCAGAACCCAGATTTCTGTGCATCGGTGCCCGTCCTGACCAGCCACCTTCTTTTAGATGTCATTCACCAATGTTCACAGAGTACTGTGAAAACATTAAGACCAACATTTGGAAACAAAAATGGTTGTTGGCTCCAGTTTGGAGCTCAGATGGAGATAATTAAAACAGGAGACCGCTTTTTAATTGCCACTATTAACAGAGACTGTAACATACTTGGAATATTTCTATAGGAAAAGTTCCGTACGCTAAAAAAGCCAAAATATGTTTGTGAATTTATGTGTGACTACACAGCATAAGTCTCATTTTCCTTACCAAGCCGGTCCCTTCTCTGCAGTCAGTTTTATCTGCTGACTTCAGTAATTATTATTTATTTCAGCTCCTATTGGCTTTACAAAGCAGACGGCCATTGGTTAGAGCCCTGGCATAGAATCTGGGAGAAGGGTCCCAGTGCCTGTTTTGTTACTGAATTCCTGTCTGATTTTTGGTGGGATACACAGCCTTTGTGTGTGCTAGTACACATGCGCAAAATTAGTGTTGATAAATACATTACAAATTGTATGAGAGTAACGGAGGACATGTGAATAACCTGGATTAAAAGCGAGCAGGGCTCAGAGAGGGAGCTGAATCCCATTTCTTTTAAGAACGCTTTCCTTCTGTTAAGAATCAGTTCTATAGTTTCTGGCAGTAATATCCATACAAACTCATTTCCATATATGTCCTAGGTGCTGATATATTCCAGAAAGCTTTCTAGTTATTAGTTGTCCCCGTTTTTAGGGTTTATTTCCATAGTAAAAAGTTTACACTGCTTAAAAAAGAGTTTTAGGCAGCGTCGTGTGAGCTAGCATGCAATGCTGTACATAAACCACCCCTCTGCACGGCTCCCTAGGGGCTCCCAATTTGGATGTCCATTCCTCCTTTGGTTTGTTACAGGGTACAGGGAAAGTAAAACTCACCAGTAGCTTCTGTGGTTGTGCCCTCCAGGTAAGAAGCTGTGGTATCTGGGGACAATAATGATGAGAAATAATTAAACATCTCCTGTACACTCAGAGGACACGAACTACTTTCTGGAAGTTTTAATCCCCGCAGCAAACACCATGTATCTGAGGAGCTCTCATCACTCACCACCGTCTTGAAAGACCTTCAGCTGCAGGTCCCTAAGACCCGTTTTGAACTCCAGAGGTGGCAGGAATACCCAGTGATGGGACCAGCTGCATTTTCCACCATGGCTTACCAACAGCATCTTGGGTCTCTGCACTGCACTTGTGTTATCACAGAATTTCCGAGCGGTTTGGGTTGGAAGGGGACCTTTAAAGGCCATCTAGTCCAAGCCCCCTGCAATGAGCTGGGATATCTTCAACTAGATCAGGTCGCTCAGAGCCCCGTCCAGCCCGACCTTGCTCAGAGCTGCTCTCAGCACTCTGAAAAAAAACCCTCCTGTGCAGCTTTCATCTTAGAAAGAAAACAGAATTCAGCTTTTGCAAAATTTATCTCAACTGGGGGAGGGAAGAAGACGGAGCACAGCAGGCCACAAGCACACCCATGAAGACGGGGATGCTGCAGGAGGGCTCCTCGCAAAAACATGGTCTAAAGCCGCGGAGACCCCCCCAAAACGTGACTGTCTGGGGAAAGACGCTCGACCCAAACAAAACCCATCGTGCTGGACAGGCAGCACGCCCTCGCCTCGCTGCCGGCAACCACACCGGCGAGGCCGCGGCCACACGCCAGCCTGCGCCAACCCCAACGGCCGGCGGCCCCTCCGGGGTCCCACGGAGGGGCCGTGCCACCGCAGCCCACCCCGCCGGGACGGTGACCCCCGTTACCTGGTGCCGCGCTGGGGAAGGCCAGCAGCGGGGCCAGCCAGGCCAGCAGGAGCAGGGCTTCCCTCGGCATGGTCCGCCGCCTGCCCGCTGCCCTGCCCCAACCGGACTTGAGGAGCGGCCAGGGGTTGGGGGGAGCCCGGGGGAGGGACCGACTAAGGTGGCCGGGCCCACCCAGAAACACATTCCTGCATTTTCCAGGCAGTGGAAATTCCCCTTTTTCGCCCTATGGCCGGTTTGCAAAAGCGTAGCCCCGAGGCAGCGCTCCACTCCCACGGCTTCCCGCGTCCTCTCGGCTTTGGCGTTTCCAGGAGGACAAGAGCCAAGCATCCATGAAAGCACGGATAGGCTCTTTCTTTTTGCCTTCTGTAAGCTCGCCTTAACAGAATTTAATACGCTGCCGTGTAACCCCAGCTTGGGAGGATGTGTGAAGTTTTCTGGATGGCTCTTTATTTATTTATATTGGCCTGAAATAAAACTAGGAGGTTTTTGTTATTACCTAGAGGGAAAGGGCGAAGCCAGCCTTCATCACGCCACAACTAAAGGCTTCCTCCCCATTTTTTTTCAAAGAGCCTGCCGAGATCATCCGGATTTGATCCTTTTGCCTTTGCGTTTATGAGCAGCCCCATCGAATTCAAGGGAATTGCTCCTAGATATTCTGCGATTCTGTGACTGTCCTCCCAAACTGCGAATATCTCTGGAGATATCGGCTGTAGTGGGATGAGACCCCCCCCATTAGACATCCATGAATCCACACAGGTGGGCCCCTTCAGAGAATTACCTTCCAATTCTCCTCATCAGGAAGGAGTTGTCCCTCTGCCTTGGGAAAAGCAACTGCTAGAAATCAAGTGACTTATCTTAATTAACAGCATAACATGCTTTTAAACATGGCAAACTTTGTCTGCAAGAGACATTAAGTGGTGATTAAAATGTACTAATTAAAGGCTAGATATTCTTTAGAAGATGCCTTTTCCTGGTCTAGACGGGGTGAGGTGGTAGTTGTGTGGCCATTAAAGCCTGGTTTTAAGAGCAGTTGTGCACAAGGTTGTATTTCTGATGCGTTAATTCTTGGCAGCATTTAAACTCATGCTTTTTTCCAGTTATGAGAGGTGAGATAATGACTGAGCTGTCATCGAGTCCAGCAGTACAAAGCTGAGCCTTCAATATTTGTAAGAAATTTCAAACACCGCAAGGTAGGGGTATTTTGATGTGGCGCTAGAAGACCTCAGGGCAGATTTACTGTGATGACAAAGCCTGAGCTGGATTTACTTTGCTTACCAGAAAGTGCCTCTTCTTCTTGTTCTGTAACAGGTACAAGAAGGATTTGCTCAACTCTTAGGAAAATAAACAAACCCCTAAATCCCTGCGTTAACCGCGCAGTAATTCTGAAGAGTTTTAATGGAAATCCAAAATAAGGAGACACTAGTAAACAGCCGTATCTGCGGAAGAGTATGGCTTCAAACTGGGATCTGATGGACCCTGTACAAACTTCATTGTGAAATATCCTACAGTGCCCAGCATAGCCTGTATAAGAGAGGGCATGGGCTTCAGCCAGGGCGTGCTGCGGAGAATTAAAAAGTGAGCAATCTAGTGGTTCTCGATGAGACTCTGAGCTGACACGGTCCCCTTGACCCCCAGCTTTTCCGTCTTGTAACTGATGCAGTCCCAGAGAGAAAGCAATGAAAAAAAAAAAACGAAAGGAGTTTCGTCAAGGGGAAAAGGAGATAAAATTATGAACGGAAAATTAAAAGAAGTGGAAATACCTGTTTATTAACTCCCAGTGTCCTTTCTCACTGAAACCAAGTCTCAGGTAACTAGATCTTGCTCTTCTTGTCAATTAACTGTCGTCTTCTTGCCGTGCTTCTTTACCAGTCCCTCTTCTTTACCTATTGTCCCTTTTCTCCCGTTCTGACACCTCACCGATTGTGTTATCCTTACCTTGTGCTTTCTTCTATTGCCCATCAAATATTCCCACCCTCTTGCCTTCCACTTGCTAAATGTCCAGTCTCATGCTTTTGCCTGTGTCTTGGGCTAATTTCTGGCTTTATGGGCTGTAGCTTTCTCCTGAAGAGGCGAGGACTAGGATAAATCTGGACAAAAGCTGGGTAAGTAGCATGATCTTTCAGACAGAAGTGCCACAAACTGGCTTCCTCACAAAACCTGACAAATTAAGGGGATTGTATTCCTCCTGCTGCTCCTGCAAATTACACCAGGTGATAGTTCATGTGTGGACTCCTCACCTGTTCCAGCCCTTCCTGCTGCCGGTTAGGGATGCGGTATGGGCTGTGCTGACAGGCTTGCCTTTGCCACAGTTTGTTATCCTGGAAAACACTAGTCACGTTTCCGGGTTGAAAGAGGAAGTGTCTCGTTTTAGCAATCACAGCATCCTCGTGTTGCGGTGGACAGGTTTGGCTTGCCATTTCTACCCCCTTCTTAACCACAGCACGTTTTATACAGTTGTACAGGACTTTTATCTTTCTTGGGGCTGCAGGACTATCTCAACCCAAGTTACCACCAAGATGTAAAATGAGAAGCAAAGGAAGCTGAAGAGACTTCAGTGCGAGTCTCCACTCTCAGGCCAAGGGACTATGAAATGCCCTGAAACTTCAGGACAAACCTTGTGTCTCCTTACTTATGTCTGTAATGTCAGGTTTTAAGACATATATATTTGCTAAAAAGGGAAATGGTGACCAAGGGGCGAACATGCATCCAGATGTGCTCTGAGATCAGGGCTGAGACCTATACATTATTCAGGATGCGCGTCTGCCGTTCCAACTGCATTTTCTTCCATCTCAGGTTGTGTGTTACAGTGTTTTGCCATTCCAGTTTTAGGACTTGTGTTTTGTTATTTGCTGTTTAGGAGCTGGCTTCCTCTTCAGGGACAACTGATTGAGGATGGGGGCCTGATCCTGTGAAAAAAAGAAGTCTGCATTTTGCCTTAGAGTTACATGAGGTCTGGACAAAAAGCTGTTCAGCAGTTTGACCCTTATTATGAGGAAAGAACTAAGAGTCCAGAATTAAAGCACTCACTGAAATCAGCTTAGAAATATGTCTTTTCAGACTGAATGTGTATAAGGATATGGCTTCAAGAATATGTTGTAAAAGGTGGTACTTCAAAGCAGATTTTTTTAAGTATGTGTTTTTCACTGAACTGTTGAAATTTTTTCTTAAATTTCCACCTGTCTCTGAATCATCTCTCCATACAGCCAGGGCTGAGAAAACTCTAATTACTGTCACGCCTAAGCTCAGAAGGAGGACTGCAAGCAGGTAAGGACTAACCCAGCTCCTTCTGCAACCAGAGTAACTCCCAAGGGTCAGACAGTTACTTCTGCTGCTGAATCAAGCCTTACACCTGGATAATGTTGGAGCCTGCATTAGAGGCAGCACAGCCAGCCAGGGGCAGCAGCTTTGCAGAGACCTAGACCTGAAGTATGGCCAACGGGAGGCCAAAGAAATACCTAACACTGAAAGTACAGGAGGTTTCAGGGAGCTCAGGATGTGGAAGCAAGGCAAACAGTTAACTGCATCGACCTTAAGGAATCTGGGAGCTGGGCAGTCTATCTTTTGATGTAGACTAAAAAGGTGTTTTAGGCTGACAGACAGGAAAAAAAAACATCCTGCAAGTGAGATACATAAGGCTCTGAATGGACTTTGAGGGCAAATGGATCAAGAAAATTGAGCTTCAGCCTTAAGCCACGAGACACGTTCAGCTGCACAACATGTTTAAGAACCCCTCGGAGATTTCATAATGAAGATTTTGCTTCATTGTTAAATTTCAATAATAATTTTCTTTTTTGTGTGTGTGATTTTGTGCCAGGAGGTAGAGGAAGTTTGGGCAAGAATGGTACGCAATCTCGGGATAAAGAGAAGCCTTCAACAGCTGTTTTATTCTCTTCACAACTTTTAATGTGTCTTGTGTTTGTTACATCCTCTAGCAGTAGGCTTTATTTTGGACAACGCTCAATAGCATGGACATTCTTAAACTATTGTAATTATTGTACATTTTGTCACAGTGGACCCATAAATTTTATCTCAGGTGGAAGTAGATTCCTACTCTGACAGTGCTTCCACACTACAGAAACACTCCAGGCTTCTGCAGTTACTGCAGGTTATATTGCACATAAAACATGGGAACTTCAGCTGCTTCCCCTGCAAATCCATGTAGAGCTCCACGAATTGGTCTGAGTTGTGTTATTTTTACCAATTGTCACCAATAATGGAAGTCCTGCGGTCCAGATTTCTGCCCTCAGTGACATGTCTCGCCATCATCAGGGTCTGAGCATTAGGGTCACTATCGTGCGGTAAAATATCCTCTGGAGGAGGCACAAGAAGTAGTAGCCTCCAGCTCACCCTCACCTTTGCAGACTCTGTAGGGTGAGCACAGATGAACAGCCGTTAATGATTGATCACTCCAGATTCTGACACTCACACAGAGGAAAGCTGAAAAGTAGGTCTGTTGCTACATGGTCATGTTCCCTCTTCGCTTGCACCATAAGAAATGGTGAAGAAAATCATCACAGGCGTGATTAGTTTATCAAAGTCCACAATGCACTTTCACTGTGTGCTTTTATTCATCAGGGAAAACGCTTTTCATGTCGAGGCTTGAATTTTCCTTTCGTATCAATGAAATGATGGGAAAATAGCCGTTTGCTTCCACTGCGGTGGATTTGTATGACGCACTAGAGAGGGAGAGAGAAAAGATAGGAATGAAAGATGTTATTGCACAGGGAAGTTTAGGTATGCATTTTAGAGGTAACCTAGATAAAGAGATGAGATGCAGAACTGCAATGCAAATACTACTTGATAACATAAATAGAAGGGTGTCTCTTCTGGCGCACATTTAGGCAGAACTCCCTTTAGTGCACAGAGGCCTGCACCCCCTTGGGTGGTCTTACAAGCTCCCTTGCAGTCTTGCCTTTCAGCACTCCAGTAGAGAACTAAAATACAAAACCAGAAACAAGTTAAAATAAGAACGCATCCTGATTTTTAGTGAAAGTAAGTATTTTGAGGAACCCCAAAGCACTTTTTGCCCAAAATGCTTTGTGACACAAAATTTAATCATTCAGCCCTTCATTGTCCCTAAGCGAAACTGAAGACTGTAATAATGGAATTTCCCACAAAGCACAATTTCTCTCTCCTGCATAGCTCTTATCTTACACCCTCATGAAATCTCTGGGGTGGGGTATGCGTGGCTGAAGAGTAGCTGACTACGGGAACCGCCCAGTCTTTTGCTGAATTCCAAATATCCTAATGGGTCTACTGGGGAAAAAACTGGAGCAGAGGACATTTTGGCCCTCCTTGTCTGTCTTTTGGTCGATAACTATAGAAAAGCTGTAAGAAAGGATAGGAAGAAGCAGGTTTAACTTACGATATGGTTGGCCCCTTGGGTACCAGCCCAGTTGACCATTTTTTTGTAAACTAGATTCCCTGCTTGCTGCTCCGCTAAGGTTCCCATTTGGTTTTCCAGATTCCAAGACACCAGATTCACCATGAGAAATAAAAAGGAATGTAAAGATTAATGCACTAGTGCTTATGACGTACAAAATGGGATGATATTTCTCCCCCGTAACACTGTTGTCTGATGCTCTGTTCAGTTCCTGATTCATTTGGGATTACAGAATGAAGTATATCCAAATCATATAACACTCTGGTTTACTTCATCATCCTCTCGCGCATCCCTGGGATCTAGGGGCATGCGTTGGTTTTCCTCACCTTTATGTCAAAGCCACATTCGGAAACATCAGAGCTAATATTGCCACCTCCCTCCCCCAGCTCCCCGAGGCGTACAGTAACATACAAGACAGAGCATGCTTTATTTGCAAAGGAGGACTGTCTCGAGCTTGCACCCTCAAATGTAGGACGAGGTTTTGCAATTAGGAAAAAGGGAAAAAAATAAATCCGATGGACTGTTGAAGGACATATACACCCACAGAACTGTTCCCCAGCTTGTCCTCTGTACCTGCAAAGGAAGCTCATCTGAATGGGCCAGAACGGTAAGAGTGTGACGATACAGCTCAGAAAATTTCCTTTGAGTTCAGGGCCAGTTCTGACCTCTGGGGTCAGAGGTAGTTTTCTATTCGGTACTGATGGCGGGTGACTTAGATTCACCAGAACCAGCAGGAAGCGTTGCAGAGCAAGATATATTTGAGACTTTCGCGATATTTTAATGCTGCCAACCAATTCAGAAAGAAAACTTACGTCTGATGAGTAATCTACAGCCTTCTGATTCTTGTCCATCATGGAGCATCTTGGACATCAGCAGCCTGGACATGCTAACGACTAACGACAATATTGCCGTCTTGCAGCTGCTGAATGCAGACAGGTGATGAGCTGATTTAGTCCATAGACAGTGGGCTATGGGATATCCTGTCGTTTAGGAGGAGCTGTCTGAGTTCTACTGTTGCAACACATCTCCAGCACGTGTACGCCAAACATCCAGTTGCAGGCGAGCAAGTCCTATGAAAACGTACAAAACGAACCAATCCAGCTCACGGAAGTTCCTCCATGTTCATGGCTCAGGTCCTAACCAGACCCTTGTCTCCCAAGCATTTCCATTGGAAAAATCTCCTAGGATGTACCATGCCTCTCCTGCTGCCCAAGCAGCCATAGGGAGGAGATTCACCATTGTCTCTTCTGCCCACATGGAGGCAGGACGCGACACAGCTGCCATCAGACCCTCCACCCTGAAGTTCTCCTTCCTGCAAAGGTGACTTTGCTCTGGGATGATTCCTCTGCAGGCAGATAGAGAGCTTTTTCCAACCAACTTCTCACACTGGTGACTTGACCCCAGGCGTTGGCCAAAACAGAGTTCTCTTGCTTTCCGCCTAAATTGGCTTTTGTTACCAGTTTCTCTCAGGAGCTGATGCAGCACTGAGAATTGCTAGGCCAGCTCAGAATTTGGCTGCCTGGGGCAGAAGGTGCACAGGGTTGAAAAGATGAACGATAGTACCTCCTCCTTCAGGTGAACTCCTGTCCCTCCTATTCCCACCCTGCAGCCTTTAAAAAGAATGTGCTGAATTTCCAAAGAAAAGGGCTTGAAGCTACCCCCAGTTTAGGATTTTAGTTGTTCTTCTTACGTTTTCATATTTGTCTTCGTCAAGGTCCTAAAATGTTTTTTTCTAGCCTGTGCAAGTTATCAAGGCTA
This sequence comes from Rhinoptilus africanus, assembly GCA_013400135.1. NCBI lineage: Eukaryota > Metazoa > Chordata > Aves > Charadriiformes > Glareolidae > Rhinoptilus > Rhinoptilus africanus. Next base: position 40,337 of record VXBO01011645.1, read on the forward strand.
TCCTTTTAATGGCTTGTCTGCATTCTTTTAATTATCTCCTTCAGTCTTTACACGTGCATTTACTGTGTCCGGGAGTAAAAAGGATGGGTGCTTATCAGCAAGGGCTGAGAGAAAGGCTGAAAGGCCATGAAAATAAAAGGCCAAGCCAGAACAGCATGAAGGAGTGTCACTCATAGCTCCGGGATGTGCCTGAAGCCAGAGGGAGAGAGAATGCAATGTAAGGACTCAGGAAAGCCCCAGAGAAAAGGAGAGGGTCAAGAAACAGAGACAACTCCCTAGCGCCAGATTTACAGTCACATACGATTTTTAGATGTCATGTGTAATATATATAATGTCATATATATAACCACTGCCCAGGCAATCTTGTTTTAGCAATTCAATAACAGGTAGGACATTTTCCTCTCGAAGGCTGTCAAAGAAGGATTTTGCCTTTACGTTTGAGAGCAGGAGGGTGTGAGCATGAAACAAATGCGAGGAGAGAGGCATTTTGTTTGCCTGCATCCTTAGCATTGTTGGTACAAGAAGCCATTGCAACCCTGGGAGCACCCAGGCTCACAAAGTGCAGAGCTGATCAGCTGGTTCGGATCCACCATCCAAGAAGTAACTAGAGCTCAGCAGGGATCCAGAGGAGCCTGATGCACACCCGGCCATCCATCCTCCATGGCTTTCTATCAGCTGGGAAATACTTCCCATTTCAGAGCTGCTAAATAGATCATAAACATTGAGGAACACCCTCGAATTCAGTGAACACAATTATACCGTCTGCCTGCAGGGCGTGAAATTCAGATTGAAGTTTGTTAAACTTGCCTTAAATGCTATAGTGCACCGCCAAAACCACCGGCCAGTGTTCCAAATTCTCGGTAACCATCAAAAAACCGGACACTTTGGTTTCAGTTAACAACTTCTCATTTTGATCCGCATACTTTCCCTCCCTCAGACTTACTGGGCAGTGTATGCACGCTTCTTACCCAGCTGTTTACACCATGCCAAGGATCGCCTTTCAGATGCTGGGAGCTGCCACTGAAATTCCCAGAGATCTGCCTGCAGCAACTGGAGACCCGGTTAACTGCGGTGAGTCCCTGTCTTACAGTCACGGTGATTTCTAGGCGGTCCTGAAATGTGTTTCCTTTCGCTGTATTTGCATCCGCAGCACCTGGGTGGATGCACCTTCAGTTCAGCTTCTGGAATGAAGACTTTGGACTTGGTAGGGCCTGTGTGCCTGGAACTAACGCCCACTGCTGCTCCATGTCCCTTTCCAACAACCTGCTATTACCGAACAAGTTATATGCAAAACCGTATCACTTTAGCTCTCAAAGACTGCGGAATTTTCCTTGCTTCTAAAGAAAGCTGGAGCTAATTAATATGAGCTGGCAATTTCATTTGGTGGTGGGGGTTATCTGAGAGTGTGCTGTGAAAGACGACTATCTTAAGGATCAGAATCGGGTTAGTGAATGACAACAGCATGCAGATCCACTTCAGGTCAAAATGTCATCTGCCATCTCTTGGTTTTTATCTCTGTTTTTTAAATGTGGCTTTCTCCACCGGTATTTGAAGACCTGGATTTATCCCCGAGCACCTGGCAAACAAAAGGGTGATCTCAAGACAAAGGTAGCCGTTTGCTTCTACTATCCCTTTGGTGCTGGGCTCTGTGGGGCAGGGATTCTGCCTTTAGACCGTACTTACCAGAGCAGGATCTTGCTTCATGACCACAGCTCAGAGGTGTTACAGTCATACAAACACTAAATGTTATTTTTCTTCTAGTCTGACCAACGTAAGAACAAACACCAGCGTGTCAAGTGCTTTACTAAATCTCTTTATTGATTTCTGGTGCATGTGCTATAAAAATGGGGTACATTATCAACAGCAACAACATGGCTTAAGTGCAGAAAAGCTTATATACAGGGAACAATTCTAGAAATAATTTGCTATACAGACAACTCCTACTCAGGGTCTGAACATCACTGATATCAGCCTGCCCCGAAGGAGTTATAACGTAACTGATGAGAGCTGAAAATAATATAAAAACAGACAGCAAAATGATAATTACAAAGAAATGCATTTGAACCTGAGGTTCTAGTGGAGGACTCGGATTTGACTGGGAAAAAACCAAAACAAATACAAAATTAATTACTGCCCCAGGACAGAAACAACGTATTGTATCTCTGTGAGACAGATACTCTTCTGGAGAAGTAGAACAGTGAATGAGGGGATGAGACTGAGACTTCTCTACTAAATTTTTATAGCTTCTTGCACCGTCAGTACCCCTGTCATACAAATCTCCCTAATGGCTGTCAGCAGATGAAAAATCACATCCAAATCTGGGCTTCATAAAAAAGTTCGACCTTTCTTATTCCTTGTTTTATCCATGAATTTTTGTACTTGCAGACGTTGAAATCTAAAAGCTTATCTATATTGCAAATTATTGCAAAAAATCAAGTCTGTTGTGAATTGAAAGTGCCGTCTCAAACTGGTCCACCTGGTCATTTGTGATGTCCAGACAAGACCCAAATCCAACTGTAGATGCAGCAGCTTGAGCCCATTCCCTCTTACACACACTGATATTATTTGACGGTTGCTGGTATTACAGGATTAAGCAAACTCCAGATAAAAGTACTAATATATGTTTTGTCCATATATGGAGAGGTTAGAGGTTTAATGGAGATCCTGGAAGACATAGCCGAAGAGTGATCAGACTGACGGCATGTCTCCTTTCATAAAGGTCTGTTTGGAGAAAATAAGGTAAAAGTAAACAAGCGTTATGTCTTGTTTTGTGGAAGAAGCAGAGATTTCCTGCCCCGAGTTATCTGCCAGTGAAAAAGACTAGGATAGTCTTCAGCGAATAGGATATAGATAGCGAATAGGAATATCCTGCTGAAGTTCAAGCTGCTGGGAATGTGAGTAAGGAGAGGGCAGCCTTATGCCATGAGGACGGTGGCAAGACGTGTCGTGCCCCGCGTTGGAGAGCTGGTAGTGCACATATGGCTAGTGAGCAGCTCCGTGACACAGGATGGGGCACGGCCAGTGATGGCTTCTAGGGAGAGAAATCCAGAGGAGCGATTAAACATGCTTTGGTGCTCTACATGAAGCGCTAGGTGTGGGTGGGAAGGTTTCCTCTGGGAGGCTGTTCGCTGCCATTGCTACTCCAAATTGGACAACAGCTCTCCTGGTTTCCTTCAAATCCCAGACTGAACAACACCGCTGGCTTGTTTCCTGTTGCTTTACCAGGTCGCTGTCGATCCTGGTCTGGGAATCATCTCCAGCTGCACCCAGCCATGTGCTTGTTTCATGTCATGGCAGGTTTGTGGGGTTATTTCCCTCCACATCTGGGAGACACCTACACTTAAGCGATGAATTTTCTTGGGTAAAAGCTCAATACTTGCTCTGGCAGGTGGTTCTGGTGAAGCTTCTGAGTATCCAAACATGCTGCATTAAGTGCAGCATGCATTGGTGACAGGGACCTGGAGGTTACCTAGTGTGACTGTGGCCAGATGAATTTGTGACGGTGACTTTAGCATTTGTTTTCAGACGCTTCCTTGCACCTCCTCTGACAAATGCAAACGTATTGTACGAAAACACAAACATGGCAAACAAATGGCTTACCCTGTACGTCAGCAGCACGGCAGGATCCGCCTCAGAGCTTCTGGCATTCCACTGCCAAGAGGATGACAGTGATGAGCAGAATGACTGCCGTGAAGTACAGGGCAACAGCAACGTAGCACCAGCGTGAGTTCTCCAAGCAGGTCGCTGCCAAAGGGACAAGGGAGAGGGGGGTCTCACCACAGGCAGCAGCAAGTCAGCATTTGTTCTGAGTTAATATACAAAATCATTTTAGCTAGGCCTTCAGTAGGAAAGGGTCACAGCGTGCCATAGATCCAGCACCCGTGGAAAGCAAAGGGCAAGCTTATGAGGATCTCCTTGGTGTGCTGCAGCTGATGCGGCTGAAAACATTTATTTTTTTTTTTTTTTCCCAACTAAATGTACATGTAAAGCTAAACCTTGCTTTGGAAGCTGTTTTCTTAACCAAAAAAAAAAAAAAATTCTTAAAAACTGGAAATCTGTGAGTCCTAGCATTTTAGTTATTAAGTGGAAAAAAAATCTTTATATGTTTGTATATGTACATAGGTTTTATGTATATAAACCTGTATGCATGTTTATATATGAAATCACATTTTCAGCATCAGAAGAACCCTTTTCCTGGCCGGTCTGAGTGTATATCATCACAGCTGTTGAGAGGATGCCTAAAAATGTGACCTCTCACCCTCTGTGTCAGCGCGCAGCGGTGCCAGCGCTGCTGTGTCAACACTTTGCCGTGCAGTTTTCCTGCAGCTCCCAGGCAGGTCTGCCAGTGCTTCTCACTCTGGAATGTACCCTGCCTTTCCCTGGGAGAATGGCTTGCAATCGTGCTATCACAGGTTGTTTTTCTGAGGTTATACAATTGAAGACCCACAAGGAAATCCCAAAGTTCACATAGAGGATTTAAAAACAGGTTTTATAGGTAATTTGAAGTTCTAGAGGCTCTTTTCCTTAAGTGTTATCATCCTTTTTAAGCACAACAATGAAACACATGTTTAATTAGGCATTCAATCCCTGCCTCCATCATTTTCTGTCCCAACTGTAATCCTGACTAGGATCTCTGTGTTGTTTGGATCCCCATTCCTGAACACTTACCAGGCTGATCTGCATGATAAAAAAAAAACAAAAAAGAATCTAAACCAGAATTAGAACAAACACATGACTTCTGTGATTTTAAAGAGGTTTCGGTGAGGAACCTGTAGGAACAGAGCTCACCTATAGCATTTATCCATATATAGCATATATGGATTTTGATGTTCCTAGAATAAAATCATGAAAACCTGGAAATACGGCCAGTGTAGGCAGAATCAGAGAAAGAAGGGAGGAAGTGCGGACTGGGGTATAAAAGGTAGTCAAGAAAACAGATGGGCAGATGGCGGTATATCAAAACTGCATTACTGACAATACCTTTCATGCTGCAGTCCAAGCTCCGTTTCACTGGCATGAAAGCAGAGGGCATTTGATTGAAGGCAGTAAACAGGTTTTGCCTTCGTAAGAGCAGGAGCGAGATCTCCACTTGGCCCACTGTCTGGTCTGCCCAACTGCCACCGCTAATCAGAGACTATCTGCAGCTTTCAGTTTCTTTTCCCTTGTGGTAAGGCCAAATTAACCCACCAATGGAAACATTTGTTCTCACTAACGTTTGTGCAGCTAACACTTTTTCTATAAATACCTTAAGTGTTCTTATGCATTGCACGAACGCAGTATTTTCTTTCCTTCTCTTCTTCTTTTCCACCTCATGCAAGGGAGTTAAAAGTTATAAATGCCAATATATTATTTCGCTTTGCAAAACAAAATTTCCTTTCACGGTTGGTTACGCAGTTGGAGCAAATAGTTTAACGTATGCTAAAATTTTCCCTGAAGATAGACACAAATTATCCGAACTTGTCAATAACTATTCAAAAGTTAATTTTTGCTCCCTAGCCATTGCTTTCTAAAAATAAACCAGTTTCTGTGCTTTAAATACTATTGCTGACTTGTTCATTCACCCTAAATGCATTTGGAAATGAAAAACAGTACACCTAAATTGTTGCTAAAAAGAACAGGAGAGTTTGTGAGTGTCTCCACTGCAAAACAAATTTTTACCGTGTGTTCTGAGTGTTCCCTCGGGAGCGAGGAGGCGGGAGAAATGGATTGAAATCACCCACAGCAAAGAAAGAGACACTGTTCCATACGCTGGAAAAACGTGCTATTCGGCTGCTGAATGGGTGCGGAGTTTCTGCGCTTTTTGTGTATCTGCTCGCTAGAGGCATGGAATGGCAGTTTGTCCTGCTCCCAGGTCCCGGTCCTCCCGCGGACCACACTGCCTGCATGGTGCACGCTCCTTTGCTTCTGGCAGGAACGGACTCAGAAAATACCCGGTTGCGTTTCAGAGAACCAGTCCCTTCCAACAGTGCAGACGTGGGCCGTGACAAATTTTACTCCTGCTCAGAAATGGTCTCCAGCAGCATCCCCAGCCGCCGTTCGCATGGTCTATGTGAGACCCCTTGTTAGGTTCCCAGCGGCACGTTGCACTCTATGCTGTGCCACGCTTTAAAAAAAAAAGGATACTTGGGTGAGGGGCAACACAGGCCTTTAAATTCAGGCATTTCTGAACTAGAGTGCCACAACTGAAGAAGTCTCCCAGAGGAGGTAAGTGGCCAGGGGCTACACTACAGTTTGCTCCAGAGATGCTTGCACTGAGGAGCGTGGACACAAATCCGTCTGCACCACTGGGCCCTGGGGCCACCCTTTGCTCCCAGATGTAATCCATACCGTCAGCAATCCATACCATCAGCACAGACATAGGCAAAAAGCCTCGCTAGACCGACCCCGGGGGCAAGGGACGCCAACGCTGTGAATCCTCACAGGCTGAGGGACAAGTTTAGCGTAATGCAAACCTGGGGGCTTGTAACTCCACCTCCCGTCACCAGCAGCCTCCAGGCACCTCCAGGGTAAAACAGCAGCTGGAAAAGGCTGTGAAGGCATTTTAATTTGCCTAGATCATATCAACATCGCTTTGGGCATCTAGACCTAAGCATCTCCTCCACTATATGTAAATATGTGATTATTGTGGCAAAGGAAGAGGATAAAATATGATGAGAAAATATGAAGTATCCTGCGGTATTGCAGTACCTGTATGTGTAGTCTTGGGTGTCCTGGCAGGACTGTCGGACTGACACGTCACGTTCACCGCAGCGTATGTGACTGGATCACCTGTAGAGAGAAAAAGTGTTACGACCAAAGGACCTGCCCGAGGCCAGCCCTTGCCATTCGCATCACATCCAGCATTAGACCTTCTCTGAGAAAGTGGGAAGGGCAAGAACACATGAGAGAGGTCGGTTTCATTTTGTTTCTGATACGACTGGTGTGTCGCTGAATGAACGCGCCAAAAAGAAATTACTAGAAGGCTTCGTGCAAATAATTGTCCTGCTGTGCAGTTCCCCAAAAGCTGAAAAAAATATTATTCAGTTAGTACATTTTAGAAAAATAAATAAAAAAACCCCACTCTAGGTGACTGTAGTTTATCACACACTGAACTATTGTATTATTAATTCCATTTTTTCTTATTATTCCATATCTTATATACACATGTATACATTCCATCAATCTTTATGCAGAATTTAATCAATGGCAACTTTTTTGACTGATTTTTTTTTTTTCTATTTACTTCTCCATAAACTTTTTCTTCCCAGTGAATTCAGATCTCGTACATGGGTACGAAGCACGTCTGTTTTCTACTGCTGCTTCTTTCACAAATAGGAGCACAGTTCCTACTGGAACAAAGCTATGCGTGTGCATAGAGCAGAGACAAGCTATTTATCAGTCACTTATGAATCAAATATAATTTTTAACAATCCAGAGTAAACCACCAAATTTAAAACATTATGCAAAATATAAACACACTGTTTTCATTTCAGCCACAGATTTTTCTTCCTCAAGTTCATTCCTCCAAGTATTTGAATGAGGTTTTAATTAATGGTTGTTAAGCATCACTGCAGACAGAGCACAGCTTTTTCAGTACAAACCATTAATTCAACTTTATCTAAAAAAAGGGGAAAGGAAAGCTTTTCTGTAGCTAATTCTCAGCCAGAATAGTCCAAAAGCAGCTTCGAGGCTCTCTCCTCTCTTACATCAGTGCCCTGGACACACGTTTTCCATGACGAAAAACCATTTGCAAGGGCAGCTTTCCATATTTGATGCCCCACTGCTGAAATTGCAGCAGCCTTCGTCTCCGTTGAACAGGGACACGCATTCCTCCGGGCTTGGAAATCCCCACTTCACAAACCAAGTCAACGTAGCAGGGCTTTCTCTTATTGTGAAAGTTTATGCTGTTTGCTGTAATGAGGTCTAGAAACCACAAGGAACAACTGGTCTTCCTTCCAGTCGCTGCATTCTTCTCTGTTTCTTCTTGCCGTGCTCCTTCCTGACTTTTTTCCCATTTGGCAGCTGCATCAGGATAGAGATCTTCCCAGACCATCCTTGTTCTCCGATATCTGTTTTAAGGATTTATTTTGCAAAAAAAAAAAAAATTTCCTCTATACTTACACTTGATTTGACTGCCTTTACACACATCAGGAAGAAGTCGTTGTCAGATGCTTGTGCCTCAGAGCAATCACCCATTCCCTCTGAAAACTACCTAGCATCTCCAGACTTGAGATATTGCTTGGATATTGCTTGGAGATATCAGCCTACATAAATTAGACCGGACTAAGACTGCCCTGAAAGAACCTGTTCCATAACTGGTGGTCAGGCAGTAGAAAACCCTCGCCTGCCCTGATAACCACTTCACGGTTGCAACCATTAAAAAAGATGTTTTCACCATGCTTTACAAGATTTCTGCAACCAATGCAGAGCATAAAAAATGTTGTCAGGCTGGGTTTCCCCAAAGGTGTGGGATTGCCTGGCAAAGTGCACGTTCGCTGCCTTCCCAGCCTCAACAGGGGGGAATTCCCATCTGGTGCACGACCAGGAGTGCTTGATCACTTGGGGCGGATTCACTGCCACTAACGCAAGCTGGGCTAGAGAAGGAATTGGCAACAGGTTTTTCAGCAGCAGCCATTAATTTTCACAAGAAAGCGGGTGGTTTGCTGCGATTGCTTGGCTTTAACACCAAGAGCTGAGCATTGCTCTCCTTATCTTGGGAGGCCCCTACACTTGGCTGTTATTATGCATGGATGCTTACGCTGGCCATCGGCGGACAGAAGAGATCTGTTTCACTGTCACTGTAAAAGCAGTGCATCCTTTGGCTATTTATTTCAGTGGCCAGTGCTAGATGAAAAGCTCGAGGAAGGCAAAGATGATATTTAAGTGCCTGACCTCTGTTGTGTGGTTGAGCTTCATCACATAGGCAGTGCTTTCAAATTCCTACGTCCAGAGGACACCTCGCTGCTCAGGGGGTGTCTACAGGAGTATCCACCCAAATCAGCAACACCGTACAATCACAAAAGCGCTTGGGAAGAGGTGTAAGTAGGAAAATGACCGCAGGTCGAATGAGGTGGTGAACTGCCCTATGACACAGTTTCTCCTCCATCTTGCGATATTAAATCTGCAGATGAACTGTCAGAGCAGGAGGGAAAGCGGCGAGTGATGGGACATGCCTGACCGACCCCAGCAGTTTTCGGTAGGTGTGGCGGCGGAAAGAAGGAAGGAAGAAGCTGTATTTTTATATCAACTGCAACACACTGCCTTGTAGGTTGCCTGCTTTGCATGTTTTGCCTCATTTCCCAGGAGCTACTTACATCAGATTTGCTTGTAGACAGTGCATGAAAGGTTTAAGAGAGAAACCAAACAGATTTTTCTCTAAAGTGCCATGGGGAAGACAAAAAAATATGAACTTCAGTAGTGCAAAATGTAGGACAAGTCCAGCAACAGTGGAGATTAAAAGCTCTATCTGCCACGTGAAAAAGCTCAAGGAAGCAGAAGGGGGCCGAAGGGAGAGGAGAAGGGGGGTGCAGACTGGCCAGGGGAGAGGCACAGTGGCCATGGGGAAGCAAAAAAGAGTATGAACGCCGAAGTCTATACCCCAAAAAAATGCTCAGAGACAGGGCAATATGAACCCCCTTTTCTTTGCTATTATTCCTGTCTCACAGGAGCAACTTTAGTCTTTCCAAGTCTTGCTGTATCCATGATCTAATGTAAAATATGCAGGGAGTAAGACAGCAACTGCTTCCTTTGAGCTTTTTCAGGCAGGTTGGTGATAGCCAACTTAACTCTTCTGAACTCACTGTAGCACGGCAAATACCAAGCTTTTGCCTGAAGAAAAGCAACCTCCTCAGGGTGCCAGAAATCTGCCTCAGACTTCGGAAAAATACTGAGTCTAACCCGTTTTTAGTACCAAGCTTTATCAAACCCCTGTCCTGTTGAATGCAGCATCGCTCCTGCGCTGCAGCCAAGGAGTCAGAACAGCGTTTGCCAGAAGATAAGGACCACAATTTCCTGCGCTTGTGCTCTCAACTATGAAAGCAATGGAGCATATGTGAAAATCGAAGATAGAGATTGTAAGAATGTATAATGGAAATTTATATATACAAGAACAGGAAAAAAATATTAAATATATAGGTAGCTGGTTTTTTCACTGTATCGCAGTAGGACACACTGATGCTATTAATAGGTGGCAAATTGAAGACTGAATCAAAGTATTTCTTTGTGCAAGATATTAGAATCAGCCTGTAGAATGCATGGCTTTAGGATGCTATTAAAATAAAGCATTTATTAGGATACCAACATGGATGCAAAATTCACAAAAGCGATAAGAATATAGGCATTGCATGTGAAAGGATTTTTCAAAAAGATTACGAAAAGGTAAACACTATGCTGTTATAAAAGAAAAAACATTTTGCCTGAAATTTGGTTACTTAATTAGCCCCGTAATTGGCCATGAAAATTTTTTAGACACTGCCTTTCCAAGCATCTCATACTGGCAACTTTCAGGAGTATGTCATTGGGTTAGAGTGCCCTCGGCACTTCAGCAGAACTTACAACGGCAATTTCTACGCACAATTCACTGAAGTGTACTAAAAGCTGTGTAAAAGCAGCTCAAACTATAAAATATAAATGGAAATTCAAAGGATATTCTCAGGTGAGGAAACAAAAAAAAATTTAGGTGGAACAGACTTTTATGCTGTCAAATTCGGAAACGTTTTGTACAGACGCTTGTGCTGGGCATGGGTGTGCTTCTCCAGTAGGTACTCATGGGGTAGTTTGCACGGGGCTACCAAAGACTGTCCTGGCAACACAGCTCTTCTACCGTGAACTGACCGCACAATCTGAGGGGCAAACTGAGTTAACAGATGAAAGACTAAGACATCAGACCTGTACAGACGCTTTTAGTGCTGCGTCCCAAGGAGCGAATCCACAAAACTTACAGAAGAAATGTTGCTTTGCGAGCGTATTCAGGACACATTTTTCTTTCATACTGTGACCTCTGAATATTATACTTTTAAATAATTTTCCATGCTTAATTGTCTTATAGCTAGCAAAGATTTTTTTTTTTAACAGAATCTAAAAAATAAAACTTGATACTTTTGTTTTAAAACATTATTTCCTACTTACATCTATCAATGGCTATCTTTTGCACTTTATTTCTTGAAAATATATTTTTAAAGCAATTTAGTTTTACAGTTGAAGACATCAGAAGGTCATACACAAATTGTAGGACTAACAGTTTTCAAAATTACAGAAACCTCTGTTGATTCTTGACTTGTATTTTTCTCAACATAGAACTTTTTGAAAAGAAAAAATGCGAGAGACAGAAAGAGAAAGAGAAAGAGAGAAAGAGGAGAGAGAAAGAAAAAAGGAAAGAAAGAAAGAGAGAAAGAAAGGAAGGATAAACAAACATATCATTTTACAATTTAAAAGTATTTCCAGTGTCTACGAAAATGAATCAAATTAAAATATAAAATGTAAATCTACTGCAGCAGAGAGAAGTCCATTCAGTGTCATCAGTGCAGTGTGACTGCCAGTGAGTTTCCGATAATCTTTATTAATATCTTCAGTGTCTGATCGTTTTCTGAAACCATGTCTGTGTTTTAGAAACAGCACATTTTAGTCATACTGCTGAAATCCAGAGTGGGATTTTAAAGGTCATTCTTTACTTTTGCTAGAATTCAGTATTCCTTCTATTAAACATGAATTTGTCAAGCAAATAGATATCTAATAAGCAGAAATTGATATTAATAGTTCTAAAAATGCTTTCAGCATGACTTCAGCCTCTTATGGATGCTTCGATTTAAGAAAGAATTGAAGTTTTAAGAATGTGTCACTAAGCAAAGGAAAAGTAAGTAATACCAAGATGACCTTTTTTTACCTGTATCTGAAGTTAGTGAAGTAAAATGCACTCTTTCCTTGGGCGATACCTCTGCATAAACCACCTCATTTGCCATTTTGAAAAGATGCTTTCAGATCTGCAATCAAAATGGACTCATTGAAGAAGTTGTACCCAGTATTACATCCTTTCTGGCCTCCCCCCTCCATCACACCACATTAGGTCAAAAGAAATGTTTAGGTGTTTTTAAAACGGAAGGAAATTAGTTACTTTTTTTTTTTAATGTAAATTCTCACCTTGTAGCTTTTGATAAACAGTTCTTAATTCTTAGTCCCTTCTGTTGATGTATTCTCTATTAAAAACAGTATAGCTGTCATTTTCTCAAGTTTCTTACAAATTGTGACCTTCTGTCATATTTTTCATTTGGAACCTGGGCTGGCAACACACCGAGTATGTCTATATCCTCCTCAGACCAGCTGGACACTAAAAGGTATTTCAACAAAAAACTCGGATCACGATTATTAGATTGCTTCAGTTTGTAATTATCAAATCACTTCCTCTTAGACTTCGTTAGTTCAGGGCTGAAATAAGAAAGCAATGATGAAGAGAGGAATGGAGGAAATAGCTGACATTACTGAAACATCTAATTTCAAGAGTTTTGAGATAAAATTTTGCA
>VXBO01011646.1:823-42291 GCA_013400135.1 Rhinoptilus africanus
AGCTGCGCCTCCGCCGGGAGGAGGCCATGGCCCGGGGACGTTTGCGGCTCCTCTCTGACCTCTCGGTCGGGCTCGTCTTCTTCCTGGGTTTCGCTATCCTCTACGGCCTCAAGTGACAGCGGGGCTGGGCAGCCACCGGTCACCCACCCAGCTCCAGTGCGGCGGCAGGATGGAGCGTCACCAGCAGGCATGGCGGCTAGCTGGGGGGTGTCCCCTGCACACACGCAGTTGGCAGGCACCGTGTGCAGGGTCTGCTCCTCAGGCTGTGACACTTTCCCTCTTCCGGTGTGACTTTCAGACAAAGTATGTGACCAGTAGGCACCTACACACGGGCTCTGCACCTCAGGCTGAGACATGTCCTTTCTGCTAGTGTGACCTTCGGAGATGGTGCACAGCTATGCACCATGGGCTGTGACCTGACCCCTCTGCCAGCGCGGCCTTCGGACACGGAGTGCAACTGGCAGGCACAGTATGTGGCTGTGACGTGACCTTTGCAAGTGTGACCTGCAGGCACTGTGTGACCACTGGATGCCACATGTGGGCTCTGCTCTGCGGGCTGTGATGTGCCCTTGCCACCAGCGTGACCATGTTGTAGGGGCTAAACAGGTTGCGATGTGCCCCTCCCAGGGATATGACCTGCAGACACAGTGCCTGACAGGTAAATGCAGTTCATGGACTCCCTGGACTCTGACGTGTCCCCTCCACTGGCACTGCTCTTTGACCTTGGTGGGAACCATATGCCTGTTTTATGCCACAGCAGAGATTAAATGGCTGTCAGTGGTGTTTGTGTGCTGTGTGTGTTTGTGAGGGCTGCTCTCACGGATGCTGAGTTAGGACTCTCTGTGGTTTTCTGTTAATCTGAGACCTGCCACCTCTGTGCTGTCACACCTGTGGTTACTACATCTTTGTGGAATTTTAGGAGTGTTGGTCTCCAAACTGCATCATTGCTACTGTCTGTCCCTGTTCAGGGTTTGCCTCACTGTGTGGCAGGTACGGAAGTCTTGGCTTCAGCAGCCTGGAAGAATGAAACCTGGGCCCGTGGCAGCTTGTGTCCTAGTCAGCATGTGACATCGCCTGGAGGTGCTGCCCAAAACACTTCTGTGTTCAGAACAGTCTGTCCTGTCTAGGGCTTGCCAGGAACTTTGCACAAGACCATCCTGCACAGGCCTTTGTGGCTGGGAGTGGTACACTTTTGAGCACTGAGTGGCATTACTTGTGTTTTACATGTATCCAAGCATCATTTGCACATAAGAGTATTTGGCTATTTAAGTACTGAAGTGTTTTAAGAACTAAAAATTGTGTCTCAGAACTTCTGTCTTTACTTGGGTGAAGATTTCACCTGCACTATGCTGGTACTACATGCATGGAGTTAGTGAAGCTTCATGGTGTTGAAATATGAGTGTGCCAAAAACTTTATCTGTGTTACTTTGCACTGGATTTGCTGGGCCTGGCTGGCAGCAGTCTGCGCAGGAGCCAGGCCCTTGCCTTGCACTGCAGTGACCCTCGGTTATGTTTTCTCCCAACGCAAAAATGTTAAAAGCAAATGCTCCATGTTTTTCAGTTGCGGAGTTCTGTGATACTGAACTGAGCCCAAGGCTGTAGCATGGCAGGGAGTGTCATGTCTGCTGATATGGGATATATACTGAGCTTTCTGCCTTTTCTGGAAAGCATTGTACCACTTATAGCTGCAGGCTCCAAAGACTGCTGTGTCTTTGGAGCAAACAGCCCAGAGGCAGATAGGGAGCAAATTCAGCTCAGAGGCAGAGAGCGAGCTTTACAGGATCCTCTCTGGTTGTCAGTCCACCCCTCTGGGGTTATAGTGGTGAAGTGTCAGCATGTGAAGAGCAGGAGCCTGGTGCTGAAGGGCATTGGTTACAGAGTGAAAGTCTCTGGAGTTGTGGCTCTGTGTCACGTGCTGATGCGTTTTCGTGCTATAAATCAAGTCACTTGAAAGACCAGAGGCGGCTTCTCTGGCAGAGCTTGACAGGAAGCATTCTCTTCCAGGATGGAAAAGCTAGGGATGTCCATGGGAAGCAGTGGGTACTAGGGAGCACCTTTCTAGTTCCTGGTGGTGTGGCTTGCAGGTTTTTAAGGAAGCCCTGCCAAACACAAGGTGTCCTCTGAATTGATCTTTCTTAAATCTGTGTAGTGCTGCGGCCTGGGGCTATGGGCTGTTCCTACAAGCAGGCTCCATACCCAGCCCTGAGCCAGCTTCCTGCCAGAGAGAGGGTCTGGTGCAGTGCAGTGTGGAGCAGGAGGAACAGGCTAGCTGGTGTGCTCTCTGCATTGCTCTGCCACTGAACACTGGGATAGGGAAGAGCTGCTCCAGTAAGCTGGCTGGGCTGACTCTCTTGTTCTGTGGCTGGAGCTTGTGCCTGAAATTGGGCACCAGGCACCAAAACTGAGCTAATTCGTGTGCCTTTCAATGAGTGGTTTGGGCAGTTCATATTACTGGCTCTCCCTCTTCTTCCTCAGGTCTCCGATACGTATCTTGAACATTAAAGATATCCATCCATAAACTGGTGACAAAATGACATGTTTCTTTTGGTGGGGTTGGGTGGTAAATATTCCTTGTATTTGCTGGAAAATGGAGGGTAGAGGACAGGCTGGTGTTTCACAGCTGGCTGAGGAAGAGGGTGGGGAGGGAGGGCCTGTTTCCCCAAGGCCATGCTGGGAAGGGTGGGCATGCTGCCTGCAGTCAGTGGGGCGTGGGTAGGATAGCTTCCCTGGGCCACCGGGGACTTCACTTCTGCCTGCTGGAGACCCGTTCTGTGCTGCCCGACACACGGGGGTTGCTGTGCACTTGTGATGTACCCTCCAAGCTTACTGTGCTCTCTGCACTCGCATGCTGTAGGCAGCATTCAGTTTTGCTGCTGAGTTTGGTCAGAGCAGGGGAAGCGTGGCATGCAGTGTGTCACTCTTTGGGGGTGGTGCAATCTGTACTTCTCCCCAGCATCACCTTTGCTCCTGCTCTTCAGGCCTGAATGCTCCTCTGTTCCAGGAAGGATTTCAGGACTCAGGCACACAGTGGCTGGAGCTAGTCCAAGTTCACAGACTGACTGCCAGCTCCCAGCATGCTAAGTTTCTACCCTGCTTTATCTTCTTGTGTCATCATGTTCTTGATTTTCCCTAGTTGTTTTGCTGATGGAGAGATGCCAGGAGAAACTGTGTTTCTTGAGGCTTTTCTTTAGTCAGGTGAGCACAGTCCTTGTGGAGTGCCTGTAGCACAGCTGCTCGGGGAAATACAGCAGGGCCTAACCCTGACAGCAGTGGTGTGATGTCCGGGGCTTGTGTGAGCTGTACAAGTCCACCAGGATCAGAAAGTTATAGTAGAAAAGGAGAGGAAATGGGGCATAAGTGGGGCTGATAAGATGTGTGAGCCTTGCTGCACAGGAACCTACTCTGTATTTAAACCCCATGTTCTACCTCTCCTGGGGCAGTGGCTGAGCAGTACCTTTATTGAGAGATGACTATTCAGTGCTCCCATCAGTGGGATGCTGAGCAGTCGGAGAGAGTTACAAAGCTGTCTTCAGAGAGGAAGAAGTGCTGATCAGATCAGTGAGAGCTGTGGAGTTTGCTTTCCCCCATGCTTGCTGCAAGAAGGCGTAGGCTTGTGTACTGCCCCAGCACCTTTGGCAGCTGGATCGGAGCCCTGCAGCAGAAGCCACTGCCTGTGGCCTTGTCTGTCTTCTCACCTCAGGGACAGCAAGGACGGATCCTTGGGGGTACTGAGCCACAGAGGGTTGTTTCTGTGAGAGACAGAGCCCATCTTCCTGCAGCTGGGGGCAAGGCAGCCATAAGTAGGGGTCACAGCATCACCTTTGGGTGAAGGGAACAGCTTCTAATGCCAAGTCTACTGTGGGCTTTGCCTCCTTCTGAGGAGTTACTACAAAACAAATCTCAGTAATGTACTGCAGTCACAGCTGTTACACAGCCCATTCCTGGCCTGTGCCCTTAATGGTGGTGAGGATCAGCCCTGAGAAACTGAGGGCAGCTTCAGCTGGGGAGAAGGTCACCATGAGTTGTCAGTGTCCTGAGGCCTTTGCTGGGAGGAGTGTGATGTTCACAGTAGGGATCTTCTCCTCCTTGCCTGAAGTCTGCCGGGGCCACTTTTACACATTTTCTAGCACATCCTACCCCTCTTTTCATTGCTCTGCAGCTCCATATTATGTCTACCTTTATAGTAAGTGATGTATGCATGCTGGATGCTGATTCTTTACTCTCTTACCCTTGGCATCAATTTTTGCCAGCTCTTAGATTAGTGTCACTGAAAGAAGTTGCCCAAGGGTTAGTTGCTGGTGTGGCCTCAGCTACCACCCTGTGCTGCTCTACACTCACCTTCACCCTATGGTTTATTCTGTGTAACTTCTTGTTGCTTGATCCCACCTTTGAATTACTAACAGCAGACATCACACTATACCACAGTAAAAGGGAAGCAAAACTCTAAGTGGTTAATGGCCACTGGGTAATTAGATGCTGTTACAAACTAAGTAAATCAAACAAAAGCTCCAGGCAAGCTGGGCAAGCCTGGATGAAGCCTCACAGCCCTAGTCCTGAGGCCTTGCAGATCAGCACAGACCCCATTCCCCAGCCCTTTCTCATGGGATTATGTCCCCATAACTGCAGGCTCTGGGTGCTGAGCTGCTCACCTTGGCTGCTGGGTGGTGCAGCTTGCAGGCAGGGGGTCCCTGTGTCTCATTAGGGCCTCTTCCCTCCATCTAGAGAAGCTGGGCAGCTCTGTGGGAAGGGAGGGGTTACCCCTGGTTCTTGGCGGGTCTTTGGGGGTGCCTGCTGGGCTGGGGGCATGAGGGGCAGAGAAAGGAGCTGCAGGCTGGGAGAGCAGGGTCCTGAGCAGCACTGGAGGGGTAGCCATCATTCACCCCTCCTGCAAGAAGGGCTGGCCCGTCAGGGATGAGGATGAGGGGACAGCCCCAGCCCTCACCTGCCCTGGGTTATGCGGGCAGAGCTCTGCACCCCAGTCCTGCTGCTGCTGAGTCCATGGTGGCTCTGCCTCCCCAGGGAAGAGTCATGTGGTTGGCAGCACCTGTGGAGGGGGGGACAGCTCTCATTTCCTTCAACAGCAACCCCTGCGGCAACAACTCTGTTAATAGAGTTAAATGTTAATAGTTTCCTTGGTTAACAGCCCTGCTGCCTGCGCAGTGCATGGCGGGGCCCAGCTGGGGCACCCTGGCACCACCTCTTGCTGCCCAGCCCCAGCCCGGGCTTTTGTATCCCCTGCTGACCTGGGGTTGTGGCTCAAAGGGTCTCCTGGAGGCTGCCCATGCTGGGGGTACCCAGGTCTCCCAGGTGTCCGGTCACTCCTGGGCTGAGGGCTGCTGCTTACCCAGGCAGGCTTCTGAAAATCCTGACCTGGGGGAGCGAGGGAGGCCATCGAGCTGGCAGGGCCAGCTCCCTGCCTGCCCCTCTTGGGTTTGGCTGTGCACCAGCTGGCAGAGGGGCTGACCTGGCCCCGGGCTGCTGCCTGGCCCAGTGCAGAAATGAGTGCAGGTGCGCATGAGGTGGACACACTTCCTCGGAGGTGAGCCAGGGCACATTGCCCCCTCTCAGTGTGGCCCTGTGGGGCAGGCAGGGAGAGACACTGTGCATGCAGGTAAGAAGGGACACAGAGGGATCATCCTGTGCTGCTGCCAGCTCCTGCCTCTTACCAATATCCCTCTCTTGTGCCCCATGTGGGACTTCGACCTCAGCCCAGGCCTGGCTGTGGAAGGGGCTGGAGCTGCCAGTATGGTGAGGCGCACTCTGGGAGTAAAGAGGCAGACCCCTTCACGTTCCTCAGAGGTGCAGAGTGCACTAATGCAGAACGTACACTCCCCTGTAACTGTAGGGGTTCTGGCCACCCACCAGGGTCCTGTTCACCAACTGGACAGGACCAGCCCCAGGGATGGAGGAACCTCCCTAGGGCAGGGGCTTGCCTTGCTTGGCAGCTTCCCAGTGGTTGAAGGACCTTGGCTGAAGCGGGGTGGTGGCCAGCTCAGCAGGACCACGGGGCTGCTAGGGCCTGCCCCCTGCTACCTGAGCCAGGCAGGTGCCCAGGGGTGCTGCAGGGCTCCTATAGACAGAAAGACATCATGCCATCACCTTGAGATCGTTTCCTCCTGAGCCAAGTGCTAAGGTGGCCTTCCTCTCCCAGGTGGGCATCCAGATCCACAGCAGAAGCCTTGTGCTTACCCACCACTACCCCTTTTGTGTGCGTGCTCAGAGCTCTCGTAGCTCAGCATATGTCTCCATGCTGCACCCACAGCTCTGGTATCTCACACAGCATCTGGTACAGCCCTTGGGCTAGCTGGGGGAACTGTATGGGGACCCCAGGACACTGGGTAGGACAGGGCTGCCTGTGCATCCCAGCCCCCTCCAGGCACAGCACAGATGGTCCCACAGGGACCAACTGGCTTCCTAAGTGCTCCTGCTTGGTCTCCTTATTTCCCTGGCTAGGTTAGCCCCATGGGGCTGGTACAGGAACCCAACCATGCTCTTGTGCTGTGGTTGCCAGCCTACTACAGTCTTTCCTCCTGGAATATGGCCATGAGGCATGTCCTGGCACCTTTCGTTGGCAGGCTGATCCTGATCAGACCCAGGAAAGTAGAAGGTGCTCCGTGAAACCCTTTGGGGTTTCCAGTGACTACCATCTTCTTGCCTGCAGATAAAGCAATGGTGGCTGATCCCAAATTTATCTTCATCCTAAACCTGCTTTAACTGGTTGTACTGGATGAGTGGCCCCAGTTCCGCAAGTGAGGGCTGGAGTCTGGAGTGAGGGTGGGGTACCCTCAGTGGTGGAGGGGGTGATCAGACACTGCAAGCCAATGGTCCATATTTTTGGGTACTTTCTGGTCAGAGCCAGGGCCCCTTGCTGCTTTGGATGATTTCTAAGCAGTCTACGTAACAGGGCAACTGAGAAAGGAGAAAAAAATGCTACCACCAGATGGGGCTGAAAGCATGACAGGAGTCTGAAACCAAATCATAAAGCTAGAAACAGCACATGACACCCCAGAGCAGGGAACAAGTACTTCAGGGGTCGCAGCTGGAGGAACTAGGGCCATATCCCCCAGCCTTGTCTCACCATCCATTGTGTGCACTTAAGGAAAGCAATAGAGGAGCACGGGATGAACACGCTCAGGCCTCCTGCTGCCTTTTCCAGTGCTGGCTGAAGTTAGGGCTAGTTGAAGAAGGGGGATGGGGAATGGGTACTAAAAACACTGTAAAGCTGTACAAAGGCCAATGAGACTTGCTGCTGCAGAGCCTTGAGCGAACCTGGATGTCTGTGGAGTATAACCTTTCACTGGGGGCAAGGGCTTGGCTGCTGGCATGAGGCATTTCGGGTTACCAGAAGTCTTCACCATTGTGGGGCCAAACTGTTGGGAGATGGTCCCTAGCACCTGCCTGGGGGGGAAACTCACTCTCCCTGGGCTCTCTGTCCCCCTTGCGGGCTCCTGTCTTCCCCAGGGTGTTGAAGGGCTGAGCCAAGTGTAGGTGCAATGCCTGGGGGCTCTCCAGGCTGGAGGACCCTCCTTGACTGCCAGTCACCTCCAAGTCTGGCAAGTGTTCCCCCACAACCACCTCCTCCCTTCCTGTCCCATCCCTCTGTTCATAGCCAGAGCCAAGGGGGAACACAGAGCATGAAAAAGAGCCTTTATTTTGAAAACAATGTGGCACCCAGTGTTCCTGCACCCTCTTCCCTGCTATCTCCCACCCAGCTGAGCCCACTGACATCCCGACAAACCACCCACCCCCAACTCCTGTCACTGTTTCTCTTGCTGTGGATCCAGAGACTCTTTCCCCAGCAGTTCCCAAGCACAGGACACGCTGCCACAGCACCCACCCCATCCCACCCCTGGCTACTCCCCTCTGAGCATGCACCCCTGTGCCTACACAACAGACACCACTGCCCCTCGGAGCTGAGCCTGCACCACGCACCCACCCCCGCATGCTCCTGGCCAGGGCATTCCTGCACAGCCCCCATGGAGGCACAGGGCCAGGAGCCAGGGACATCCCTTGTCCCTGCCCTGCTACCGATGCGGAGGCTCCTGCTTCTGGTGCCGTGACCACTGCTGCCTGTGGAAGGGCTGAGGGCTAAGCAGGGGGATGTGTCCAATGAGGTGCAGGGGCGAGCCCGGGCTGGGGATTTTGGAGGAGGGAGATGCTGTCTGATGTCCCAAGGCTGGGAGTCGGTGTCTGGGAGTTGCAGCCGGCATGGCAAAAGGTACAACGGCCTCTGAGGGGATGAGAAAGGCGGGCACAAAGCCGTAGGAGAGATTGAAGGCTTTGGGGGCTACTCCACTCTGCAGTGGGGCAAGGCGGGCTTGTGCTCGGCTAGCTTGGGTGCCTGGGTGCCCCGTGGGGCCCACAAGGACCCTGCCCACCTGGCCCTTCTGCAGCAGCTCCTCCAGTTTTTCCATCTGTGTCCGGCAGACATGGGACCGTGTGCGGCTCTGGCAGAAGGACTCCAGAAAGGACTCGAGGGGCAGATCCTGGGCCAGGAACTGCTCTATCTGTGTCTGTGGGACAGGGAGTGTGACAGCATCAAGCCAATAGAGCTGTGGGACCATGGAGGGGGCCCAGGTGGCTGAGCGCACACACACACACACACACACACCCCAGCCTCTTCTCCAGAGCCTGGCACGCCAGGAGGGCTTGGAGAGGAGTCCAGAGCCCAGGTAAGGAAGGCTTGGCAGCACAGGGGTCTTGCTGGACTCACCTCCGACTCTGCCTCGGAGGCATCAAGCTTGGCTTGGAGGTGGTCCAGGGCACTCTGTGGACTCCACTTCTCCAGGTACGCATCTGTGTCAGGAGGGGATGGGGCTGCCAAAAAACCTCCCCCAAGATGTCCCCACTGCTGGGCCTTTCCCATTCCCAAGCATCAGCTGCCCCCACCCTTGAACTGAAACCCCCAAACACGTCGCTGGAGCCACCTGCACACTGAGGTCTGCATCCCACAACGGTATCAGTCCCAGCCAAGGGCTGGCTATGTCACAGGCACTGTAACCCCCCAGCTGCCCCTGATCATGGCTGGGCCATTTCCCTGGGGCAGGTTCGAGGGTGTTGAGCCCACCTGGACCCTCATATTAATGCAAGTTGCTCTGGCCATACTGGGCTCTGCCTCATCCCATCGGCTGTGCCCCACTCACCCAGGCGCTGCTGCTTGTCCCAACATGCCTCTCGAATCTCCCGCAGCTCCTGGTACTTGATGGCTAGGGAAGCCTTCCCGTCCTCCAGCCGCGGGCGCAGGGACAGGTTCACCCTGGCCAGGGTGCAGTTTGAAGCCAAACACATGTCCCGCTCCAGCTGCAGGCTCTGAAACTGTGGGAATGGGGACCAAGGGGTGTGTCAGCACTGGGATAAATGGGCAGAACCAGTCAGAGTTGGCAGCCTGCTAGGAGGGGGTCCATCTCCATCCAGGGGTGAACTCCCTCCTCCAGCGCTGTCCCCATCCCTCTGCTCTGTCTGGACAGGGGGTGCATCCCAGCAGGGATGAAATGTCGGGACCTGGGCCACCCAACCTGGGCTACCCATGGCACATGGGAGGTTACCCTGGAATGTGGTAAACCTCACAGCTGTCTACCCAGCCCCCTTTGCAGAGGAAGGGACTCATTAGCTAACAAGGATGTCAGGAGAGAGACACACACCCACTCTCCCTGCACACACATCTTCCGCCCCCAGGGAGCAGGAAGCAGAGCATGGTGCCGAGCTGCGCTTTTAGAGGCCCAGGGGAAAGATGCTGAAATCAGGCTGAGAATGATTTCAAAATAACCTGGTCCTGTTCCCGCAGAGGTGTGCCAGGAACCGCTGGAGCTGGGGAGCACTCGGGGCTCAGCATAGCTGCAGCGAACGAAGCCGGGCCTGGAGGGCACTGCAAGGGGCCAGGGCCTCCCCGCCGCCCCCGGGGCTCGGGGCAGCGGGAGCAGCCGGGGCAGCGGCTGTGGCCCTGCTCTGGGTTGTGGTGGCCGGAGGCACCGCTTGGCAGGCGGCAACTGCTGAAAGCCCGAGCAGCGCCAGGAGCCCCCGGGCGGCCGCCGGGCGGGACGCCCAAGCTGAGGTTTCCCCGCGGGCACCCGCGGCCAACCCCCCCTCAGCCGGGGGGTCCTGCTGCTCCCCCGCATCCCCGCGCTCGGCGGGCGGGACGGCGGGCGCCACGGGAAAAGCAACGAGCAGNGCCGCCGCTGGGCACGGGGCGCTCCGCTCCCGCAGCGCGCCCCGGCGCGGCTCCCCGCTGAGCATCCCGCAGCGGGCGTCCCGCACAGCACCGGCCTGCGCGCACCCCGCTCGTCGCTGCATTGGCCTCGTCCTGCGGGCACCCACGGGCGCAGGGAGCGCGCAGAGAGCAATGCGGCACCGTCCCTGCCGGCGGGCAGGCCCCCTTCGTCCCTCGGGGAAGGGAGAGGCCGAGCGCTGCCCCGCTTGGGATGGGGAACTGCTGGAGGCAGGGTCTTGTGGTCACTAAATGTTCGCAGGGGTTGAGAGAGCTAAAAGAAAAATTCAAGGAGCAGAAACCTGCCTGAGGACTGTCATCTCTGCTGTAGGATATCTCCATGCTGGAGGCTGTGAAACTCTCATTGTAAATTTGCCCTGATCTTAAGTCAAAGATGGGCTGGAGAAGCTGGGAAAAAGCAAACCGGGAGCTCATGTGAGGGGGGCTTCCCGGGTAAGTTTTACCTTAGTGAAAAAACACAGCTGCAGGGAGAGCCATGCGCTGCTGCTGGAGCGGGGACTGCTCTGTCCTGGCCAGGACACTTCCATGGAGCAGTTCTCTGGTGGGAGATGGCATTTACTGTACACTGCTGGACTTCAGGTGTCGCCTCAAACCGACACTGGCTGCTGGAGCTGAGTGAAGGGAAACTGCCAGGGAGCTGCTGGGAGCTGGAGGTCACTGCTGTAGGACGAGCAAGAGCCCAGCAGGATTTAGGAAGCATTTGGATGTGTAGNCCGGGCTCCCCCCCGGCCGGTACCTTCCTGCTGAGGCGGGCGGCGCGCTGCAGCCGGGGCTCGTCCTGCAGCAGGGCACGGAGCTGCGCGGTGCTGAGCGCCCCGAAGCGGCGCGGGGAGCCGGGCGGCGCCNTTGCCCTGATCTTAAGTCAAAGATGGGCTGGAGAAGCTGGGAAAAAGCAAACCGGGAGCTCATGTGAGGGGGGCTTCCCGGGTAAGTTTTACCTTAGTGAAAAAACACAGCTGCAGGGAGAGCCATGCGCTGCTGCTGGAGCGGGGACTGCTCTGTCCTGGCCAGGACACTTCCATGGAGCAGTTCTCTGGTGGGAGATGGCATTTACTGTACACTGCTGGACTTCAGGTGTCGCCTCAAACCGACACTGGCTGCTGGAGCTGAGTGAAGGGAAACTGCCAGGGAGCTGCTGGGAGCTGGAGGTCACTGCTGTAGGACGAGCAAGAGCCCAGCAGGATTTAGGAAGCATTTGGATGTGTAGTTTGGAATAAGGAGCTGTGTGGAGCTGGTGCTGTTGCAGGAGAGATGAGAGGTTGTGGGATGGAGGCATTGAAGGGGCCTTGTCCTGCAGTCTCGCAGCATCAGCTCTGTCTGTACCTCTCCCAGCAAAGCTTCATCTAAATTGGTCTCAGAAACCTGGGTATGGTGAGTTCATCCCTGTAATGACCTTTTCCCTCATTGGAGTGTCTCCTAATTCAAGTGATTCCTAACATCTAACTGACTTCTCTTTTGCTTCCATTTAAGTTTACTGCTTCTTAGTCACAGCAGACAGATCTACTGATGACTTTCACATCATGCTTCTGCATGACTGTGCAGACAGACGGGTAGCGGCAAATCCTGGTGGATGCAGCCTCCCAGCAGGGGTGGGACCATGGCAGCAGGACATTGCCACAGCTTTTGACCCTGGACTGTGAACATGGTGATGATGTGGGAAGAGTTCTCCCATGTGACAGGTCCCTTCTGAACCCAGAACCTTCTGTGCAGATCCCAGGTCCTTCGTCTCAGTGTAACTAGCCTCAAGACTCCAGTCCTAGCACCTGACATGGGATTTCTTGGGTCTCAGTGGGAGCACACCAGAGATACAGAACACATGTTCATTAATTGAGAATGAGCTCAAGGAAGCAAATTTATTGGGATGCTTTACCAGATGCTGCAGAGAGGCACAGAGTATATGGAAATTTGTGGCATGTAGCTTTTTTGCTTGCTGTGAGTTTGGGAGGCAGCTAAGAACCTCTGAAGAAAAGTCATTCAAGGGCTGAGCATCTTCTTCCAGCAGTGAAGATGAAATCCACAAATTTCACAAGTGATTTTTTTTATTCTTGATTATGAACATAATAACAAGTAATCATTGGCAAGCACAGGGGAAAAGAGCTGAGCAGAGGGGGAGCCTGCACTCAGAGAGGGGAAATGGAGAGTGACATTACTACTCCTGGGCTCCCCCATCTGCTCCAGAAAGGCTCAAGCTCTTTGGCCATGCAGAGCCTTTGCAGAGTGTCCAGTGTGGACAGGAGGGATAAGAAGCACTAACAATATGTAGCTGGTTTTATGAGGATGGCAGAAGCTTTGCAGTTCCCTTTGCACAGGCTGCCCCATGTCATGCCGCCCTTGAAATTCAGCCTTACAGAATAACACGCCGAGTACCACCACCCACCCTCATAGCTGTAGGCACAGTTCTTACTGTAGGTGTCCTGATCCTGGTCCTTTGTAGAGAACTTCATGTTGTCATGCATAGTCTTGGGATTGTCCGAGGTCATGGCATCCCCTGCTGTCCCTGTGTAGGAGCCCAGCCTCAGCCGATAGCCATGGGACTCATCTTCCACACTGAAGAGGTTGTAGTCTGCCAAATGGGTGTTGTCTGTGGAGTCCTGGATGACAAACCTGACCTGGTAGACCTTCTGCTTGGAGATCTGATGGATGTACTCGGTGCCCAGCCAGTACTCAGTGCGCACGTTCCCAAAGCCGTACTTGTAGGTGCTCCAGGACTCGGCCCAGGTGACCGGTGTGTCTTTCTGGTTCCTCTGGAGGACTGTCCAGCCTCCGCCTGTCACATTCATTTCGCAGTACACCACGAGGTGGTGGAGCCCTTTTGGCTGAATAATATAGACACCGCTGCGGCTGCTAGCGGGGATCTCACTGCAGTCCTTGGGCCAACCTGTGGCAGGAAACAGAGATGGTTATTAAATCCCACACAATGAGACACTGAAAGCACCCAACGTTTCTTTTGTGCCTATGTCTTATTGCACACACATTCTTGGGCTGTATTTCTGCCATATGCTCACAGAGTTAAATCAAAGTATTGAAATGATCAGTGTAAGATTTGGGCTTCATATCTTCCCACGACAGGATTCAAACTGATGGGGACACACTACCAAAATGTTTTTGCCTGATGAGACCAAGCCAGACATTGCCTTCACCCAGCACACAATGCACCCTCGCCCAGTTGAATTCAGTCGTGCAGTGCTGTGGTGATTTGCCTGTAGCACACAGGTGATGTGTTACCACAAAAACAAATGCATATCTGGGTTATAAAGACATTTGCTGTTACAGCATGGAGGCTTTAGAGCTTTACAATAATCTCAGAAACTCTGGAGAAAGTGTGATCAAGACACATGTCAGACCTTGTCATCTCAATAGGGCAAATCCATTGGTTTTCTCTGGGTTTACCCGAGTAGCTCTTTAGAGACTTCCCGACTTCTTTGATCTGATTATGGTCTTTCCATGCTCTACAGTGTCAGCCCCTTATACAACAAACAGCTGAATGCACCTACACACTTCTGGGAAGGTCCTTGCTCTGCTCCCAATACCTCTGCTACTGGTTATTCCGACCCAGTAAAGCCATATATCTTGTGGTCCTATGTGGTAACATTGACTCAGTTCAGTAACACAGTTAGTCCCTGTCTTACCCAGTCTTCTCATCAACTGTACAGTGAAAATAGGAAAATAACCAATTACCACTTCCCAGAGGCCAACAATGAACCATCACTGTCCACTTTGGATATTTAGGTGGAAAATTCCCCATGCTAAAGATCCTCATCAACTACTGAGTCCAAGACATGGCTGGTAATAGATTCCCCCTGAGGTTATGAGCTGTGGCACCTCTGTAGCCTGTCAGAAAATCAACATTTTTCGTGGGAGGAGCCAGCGAACATGTAGGACATGGGCTAAGGTGGCTGAGAGCTCTTCATGAGCTTCATGGGCTCCTGACAGTGGTGAAACCTTATGAGAAGATGTACTGCTTGAGAAGAGACTTACCATGGCCTGCCGGTGGGTGAGGGGCAACATCTCTGACCTGTCGAACATGTTCACCACCATTATCTGAATTAACAAGAACAGAGTGTTGAGAGTAGACATGTCAAATGCTTGCTGGGAGAGCATGATTTTCTAAAGATGATATTCCTGTTTTTCTGTTGTTGCTCCTAATGCTAGAGAGACTTTACCATTTCAGGTATCAGCCAATTGATAGTTTGAGGGAATTTATGAGGTGTTAGAATGGGGCAGGTAGTTCCTTGGTGAGAAGCACACTGTGTGTGGGAAAGACCCTGAATGGTGGTCGCAACACTGGAAGTATGGTTGTTAAAGCGCAGTATAAGCAGTTTGGAAGGGACTCAGCAAGAAGAGGGATTAGAGGGGGAAGAAACATGAGAGCAGACATGGGAAAACTGGTGCAGGTATTGGGAGCTGGGAGAGGGGCTCTGTTCAGGTGTCTCAGAAGGGAATTTGAAGGATGATGCTGGAAGAGAGGATGGTTTAGAGTGAATTAATGTAATTCTTTTGCAAGGACATCTTGAGTGTATCCACTGGTGGCCATAAAACAAAGGAATGAATCACAAGCTTATGGAATCACAGAAACCATTCCTGTCCCCTCTCTGAAACAGATGCCGAACTCTGCAGCTGCTGGTCTCTGACATCCTCAAATATCTGCTCCCTGATTTCACTCTCAGCTGATGCTTTCCTATCCTTGCCATTATGAAGTGTTTAACTTAAGCCTCTTGCACTGTGTATAAGCCCATTCTTACTACACACAGAGTACCCTTTTTCCTGCAGACTGTAATATTGCTGTCATTTCCTCCTCCATGGTTTTCTGATTTTGGGGCTAAACCATTCAGTTCTTCAACCTTCATGGACACAGTCTGCCTGCAATATTTTTGACCCCCTTTCCTTTTGAATTTCTCCAAATGTGTCTTGAAGCCCACCAGTGAACATGGTGAATAGCCTGAGCCGGTGTGGAGTGGTAACACTCATGTAACATGGTCTCGAGGACTTTCCTACCATGGTATTTACTATTACTACAGCCACATGAAGCTGTTCAGTCATGTTTTGTAAACCAGTCTCCCCCTGCTCCTTTCTGCCTTCACTTCCCATCCATTTGGAAGCAGTCCTCCACAAGTCAAGGCTTTCAAATGTTAGCCTGTCTCCTCTGGTATGCGTCCCTGCTCATTCAATTTGCATTCATGCTGCTTATATTTTCAGAGCACCCTACCAGTGGTCTGGGTAAGAGATGAACGCGCATCCCAGAGCACATTCCCTTTTTCTGATCAAACTTGCAGTTCTTGGTGAAGTCCGAGCTCTTGTCTTAGTCACAGGTGCTCCCTGTGTTGGCAATTTTCTGACACCTGACTTTTACAGTGAAGGCTGATGTATAGCCAGCATCAAACGCTTGAACCTTGTGCTTTTCTCCCAAGAGCTCTTCTTCCTACCTTGGAAGAGAAACGGCTCTTTCTGTTATGTCATGTCCTACCCACAGCCCCGAGTTTTATTCCTGGAACATTTCTCAGAGGCTTCCTCATTGCTCTGGGTTTTGTGGGTTACTCTGTGCTGTCATCTGGCTGACTGCTCTGTGACAGTGATGATAGTGTAGGATCTGACTGAACGTGACCTTTTTTGCCCCTCCCTATTGTAGTGGTATACTTACCGAGCTGAGAGGACTCTGAGGGAATGTTCATAATTTCATCCAGTGTGCCATTGAGGAGATGCAAGTTTCTTATGTCAAAGGCAGGAAGAGATGCTGCCAGGGCCAGCAGGCAGGTGAAAAGCAGGAGACAAAGGCGCTGGGTAGCTGAAATGGGAAGAGATTGGAAAAAGAGAGAGTTCATAACTCTTCCATGAGAGAGCCATCATTCCCATTTGCCTCCTCTACTTGCAGAGTAAAATAGGAAAACAAAATTCTTTAGGTGTAGAGTTCCCTCTTGGAGCCATAAGCCCCAGTTCACTCGTAGATGAGCAGGAGTACTCATTGGCAGGGGTCATTAGCAGTGACTCTTATTGTTGGTGGGTTTTGAGACAGAAGAAATGTGAAAACCTGGTCCAAAACCAAAGTGATATCAGAAATCCTGGCAAAACCCAGGTCTTGGGGCTGGAGATAACAAGCAGAGTGAGCATGGAGGGAGGAATCCCTTTTCCTCCCAGCTGCCATCATACTCCCCTGACACACTCACATGATGTAAGCTGTGACTACACTTGCCCCCAGTCCAGGTTTGTGGGGAGAACCCAGATGTCAGGGTTGGGAACAAGCCTCAGGCAGGGCTGCCTGTATTTCTCTGCTCTGCATGAAAGCAGCGGGACTGAGAGGGGCAGCACAAACTTTCAGGAATTACTGCCTGGCTGGTGCAAATTATGTCCTTTATATGGTTACATGTCAACTTTAAAATTTCCATATGTAGTCAGCTGCTCAGATTTATTCTCATTCAGAGCAGCTAGAGAAACCAGCACCCTTCTTGCAATGTTAAATCTAAATAAAATAACAGAAAGTTTATCATGATTCCTAGACAGTGGGACATTGTAGAGACACCTGCCCATGGGGAAATCCTGATATAAGACACGTAGCTCCAATGTGATCCCTCCACAAAGTTCGAAAAGGAGCAGGGCCAAATGTATTGTACTGCTGCAGGATGCTCGGGTTTGACTCCATCCTCTGAGATGACTGAGAAGGAAAACAATCTATGATGCCGGCCTGGAATCACTGTGTGCAGCTGTAGCCACCCTAGAGACAAGCACACCTTTCTGGGAATGCTTGGAGCCGAACAATCATTTGTGGTGGTTAGTTTTATGGCAGAAGTCTTTTAAACACATTTCAGTACAGCTGATGTGCTTCTGTCGTGGTTTTGGCCAAATCGGCCAATGGCCAGTGACAGGTGCTACCCCCCAGCCTCTTGCACACAGAGAGGAGGAGGAAAGATAAAGAGAGATTTACAACTTTAGAGGAAAGGAAACTACTTTAATGAAATAATACGATAAAAAGGAAAATAATTAAATAGATACAGTATATACAAAACCGTATTAAGCTCCCAGATGATGTCACCGGCTGGCACTGGGGAAGTTCCAGACTGGACTCAGCGATGGGTGGGAACCGGGTTCCAGAGTTGGAGTCAGGAACACACGGATAGGGATCAAAGGCAGATGGACAGACAGGGTCCTCCTCGGACGTCAGCCATTGAAGGAAGAGAGCCGACCCTTTGATCCCTCAGCTTTTATACTGAGTGTGGGGCAGATGGGATCGAACACCCCTGTTGGTCAATTTTGGGTCACCTCTCCTGTCCGCTCCTCCCCGCAGGTGGGACCCCTTTATGGCCCTCCAACGGGCAAATAACGAAATGAGCTGACCTCGGTTGTTACAGAAATAAGCATAAACAAGAGCCTCTCTGCGTACCATTCCTTGGCACAAACTGTCTTATCACTCTGAATGAACCACTTTAGACATAACGTGCTGTTAATTTCAGAGAGTTAGAAGGGGCCTAGCTGAGAAGTAAAAGCTACTGAACAGAAAGTTCGTTCTGTTTTACCTCAAACCAGGACAGCTTCTCAATTCCTACATAACATTTAGTGTCTTGATACACTGGTGTTTAGAGGCATGTTTAAAGACATCTCTTCTTTAGGCCACCAGAGAAGCAATGCTCCATCCGCTGCTGACCCATTTCCCCATGAATGGTCATGAAAGGTCTGGGTAGGAAGGAAATGTAGAGAAGATGATCAGCCTCTCCTGGGTGTTCTTCTGGGGGCAGCAGTGTACTTTTGGGCATCTAACCTCCAGATCTTTATACCTGTTCAATATCACTGCTTAAGCAAAAATATCTAAAAATCCACTTTCTATTCTAGGGTATTTAATACTTTCCTTGGATAGCCAAAAATTACAAAGAATGTCTGGTAAATATGAGTCTTATAAAATGGGTGATCTGATGCCCTAGGGCTACACTGATACAGCTTGAAAACAGCAGAACACACAGACTCCTGTTCCAGTTCCCAGCCCAGGCCACAATGAGTCCAGAAAATGTAATGGAGTTAGTGATGGGATGGCAGGGGTGTGGGGAGAAGGGAGCCCTGCAGAAGACTAAGGGCCAGGGTGCCCTGTGACTTGCAGCCATGCACAGCAGTGCCGTACCCTCCCATCCCATCCCACACTCACCCATGCCGTCTCTGCAGGGACCCTGCGGAGTGGGAAGCCGAGCGGGTTTGGCCTGGCTGGAGGGGTGTTCAGCCTGAAAGTTATAGGGCTCAGCAGGCAAGGGGGGGTGGAGGCATGAGACAGCACTTGTCCTCTGGTTGGCAACAGACTAGTGATTTATGGCTTATTTGCTCTTCATCATTAAGTGATATGTCCTCAGAAAATGAAGGCTGTGTCTCACAAAGGTGAAGAGCTTTTTTGAGAGGCAAAGCAAATAATTTGGTGCCAATGAGTGAATGCCTTAAAACAACTGCGATTTACAGTACCCGGCTGCCCCCCCTGCCCTGGCAGGGTTTTCCCAGGGAACGGCATCCTCAGGGCACCTCTGCACATTTCAACTCAAAAGTAAATACCCAGATGAGATTCCCTCTCCCAGATGGAAATCAAACATCATACGTAAATTGCTCTCTCCAGAGCAGGCACTGGATCCAACAGCCAATAGGGACCCCATTAGACCCTTAGGGGAGAGGTACTCTAGTGTTCCTGTCAAATTGTGCACTGAACTTCAGAAAGTGCCACTCCAGGTGCCTCCTGACGTGCCTGGCCTGCCACTACCATGTTGCCTTTTGCGCAATAAACACTGTGGTCTCCCCTGGCTCTGTGGCCCTTGCAGCAGTTACATGGGAGTTTTGGGAATCATGATGTGACACTGATGTAAAATGGTCTCACTTCAAGCCCCTCTCTGCTACTCGGAGTACTTACACCATGGATTTCTTACAGAAAATGCTAGACCGTTCTTTTCCTAGGGATTGACACCCTCGGTATTCTGAGTTACAAGGACTCCTTTATGCCAGGACCCACCTTGTGCTGGATAGCATAAGATGGCCAGAGCCTATGGAGGAGCAGGGAGGGCTTTTGTCACAAGCTGTTCACGTGCAGCTTTGCTGCCTGGTGGTGGAGGTTCCTGTGCATGCCCTGCTGTACTGCTGCATCTGCTCAACAGTAAGTGCAAGCAAAGGCAGGCAGCAACCCTTCGCAAAGCCTCACCAACAGCTTCCAGTCCCCAGGCAGCTTTTCCAGGAGGCTGTGGCCAGTGATTGGGTTAGGATGTGCAAAGCAGGCAGGGGAAAGGCCATAGAGGGGTTTCAGAGAAATACCCTCCGTCCCGGGGCCCAGCGCCTGCTCAGTATATGTTTGACATTGAAAGTGCCATAGCTGTGGCACAGATCTCTTTATTGCTGCATCCTGGGCTGCATCTGGAAAAATGCTGTCAGGAGGATGAGGGAAGGGGTTCTTCACTTCCGCATGTGAGATGACAGCTGGAGCACTGTGTCCTCTGTGGGGCTCCCCTGTTCACAACAGTGACTAAAACTCCAGGAATCCAGCCAAGATCACCAAGACAGTCGAGGCAGGAGCACATGATATATGTGGACAAGCTAAGAAAGATACACTTGTTCAGCCTGGAGAAGGGAAGGCTGAGATGGGATCTTGTTGCTGCCTGCAGCTAATTGGTGGGAGGGCGGAGAGCAGACGGAGCAGGCTCCTCAGAGCACTGTGTCTCATTTTGGACCCCTCATTACATGAAACATATTGACAGACTGGACCAAGTCCAGTGAAGGCCACCACACTGGCCAGGGGCCTGGACCTCAGGATGTGTTGGGAGAATCTGAGAGAACTGGGTTGCTCCATCTGGAGAAGAGCAGGCAACAGGGAAGTCTTATTGCTGACTACAGCTACCTCATGGGAGGATACAGAGAACATGGACCCAGACTGTTCAAGGAGACTCATGGTGGTGGGATAAGAAGCAATGGATCTAAGTTGGAATGTGGAAATTCCAGTTAGAAACAGGGACTGTTTTTTAGATGAGGTTGGTCAAACACTGAAACAGGTGCCCAGAGGGAGGCTGTGGAATTTCTGTCCTTAGAGGTGTTCAAGACTTGACTGGACAAGGACCTGATTTTTTAGATCTGCTTTGAGCAGGGTTGGACTAGATGGCCTCCAGAGGTCCCTCACAACCTAAATTATTCTGTCACCCTGTGATTCTGTGACTGTCCTTGGAGGCTCACAGGGTTAGGAGGAGAGGCAATGGAATCATAGAATCATAGACTCATAGGGTTGGAAGGGACCTCGAAAGATTATCTAGTCCAACCCCCTGCCAGAGCANGAGGGAAATTAGAGTTAGATAAAAAAAATTCAGCCTGAGAGTGTTCCAAACTGAAAAAAAAAAAAAAAATAGAGAGCTTCTGAGACCTTCATTTCTTGACATATTTACAACTGACCCAGACATGACCCTAAGCAATCCATTCTAAGTTGTCCGTGATTTGGCCTCGAGATCAGACATTTGGAGGTCCTCCTGGTCTCAGTTACCCCGCGTTTCCCCGGTTCTCTGAAGATCCCCCCTCTCCAGCCCTTGTGCCTCTGTATTTCTGCAGGAACACAGCCATGGCACCAGGCCTTGTGCAAGACGCAGAGCTGGCCACAGCACAACGTGCCTTGAGAAGCCATTCTGTGAGCTCAAAGAGGTATAGCAAAAGCCTGAGGACCTGTGGAGCATGAGAGACCCGTGCAGCCCCCCAGGCCAGGGTGATGTGTTCTTTCAGGATTAACTGCTACTGTCCTGGCTCTGAGTGCCCCAGTAGGCCGTAATGGCTGGTGACCAGTCCTACCTGAGACCTTCACCAGGAGGCCTGTTTCAGGTTGGCCCCGGGCCTTCAGTCCTACCCCCACTGCGCTGTATGAGTGCTGCTCTCCAGTCCCCTCTCTGTCCTTGTTTTCTGGATGGATCTTAGACTGACACTGTAGATAGATAGCTTATTTCCTGGACAGACTGCTCAAATCCATGTTGTAGCTTATCTCCAGCCCTGCCCTTTGCACTGTGTCCTTTTGTCCAAGGATCTTGGATCCAGCTGACTGCTTGCCTTGCCTGGAGCTGTTGCCGACTCCCAGCTCTGCCTGCTGGGCTCAGACCTGGCAGGACAGAGCCCTGCCAGCAAAGGCATTGCCTCCTTGGGGTTCACCCTTGGCTTGTGACTTGCCTGCCCGTGGGGAGCAGCCCACCTTTGCTGCTCCCAGAGAGCTGGCTCCTGCCTCCGTTCGCTCTTGAGCCCTGCATGGTGGCCCCAGCTCTGCCACTTTGGAGTGCAACCACTGGTTTTTGCCCTCATCTCTGCCTTCAACCTGTATCTGTTCAGAGGTCCTCTTGGACCTGTCTTAGAATGAGGTCTTATGTCAGCGTGATGTAGAAAACCTTTGTTTGACAGACACCATCCACTGCAATATTTGAGCTAAAGTCAAACCCAGGGTTTCTGCTGGAGTGTTGACACACTGTTGACACACCATTTCTTTGAAGGAAATACCATTTGCATCTATTTGGAGCAGCCCAGTGGAGCCTGCTGTACACAGGGGCAGGGGAGGACTTCCTCTCCATGACCGGCGGGGCCCATACGCCTGCTGTATCTGTCAACCCTGTTGCCAGCAGTGATCCCAGGGGTGGCTCAGCAGCAGCAGCCGCCTGCCTGCCAGGCCTGGCACAGGCATCCCAGCACACCCCAAGGCATTGCATTGCTCAGTGCTGGAATTAGCTTTGGAGACAGTTCATGGAAGCCCCTAAGTCACCCACTTCCCCTGCCCCCCCCAGGAAAGTGTACATGGCTTCTCCGCCTGGGGTCCTTCTTCCTAGGGCAGCTTAGGCCCTTCCTCCACAGACTTGTGAGTGCAGCTTTTATCATTCTTCCAAAATGTAGAGGCTGTGGACAAGGGCTCCCAACCTCAAACCAATCAAGCAGGAGTGAGATCTAAGGGCTCAGATGGAATCTGATGGATCCCTTACTTTGATCCAGGGATCCCTTACCCTGGGGAGTTCTGGATGCTGCTGTCCATCCAGACCTGCAAGTTGCACTGCTTGATGTAGGCTCCTGCAGTATGAAAAGTTTGGTGGGAGCCTCAGCTTGACACTGGCTTGTTGTGAACACCAAGTTTAAAGCTGTGCCATGCAGAAAACATCCGGTGAGTCTGAAAAAACAAAGGAGAAGGAAGTAGAAGGGCCACATCTTCATCCTCTTAAAATTATCTGGACAAAGTGATGGAGCTGTCTACACCTTCTGGCATGAAGAACAGCGCTCCCAAACAGTCTGTACTGAGAGCATTTTGCTCCTATAAAGGAAACAACCCCTAGTCAACATTGCTGGGGCTGGGGGTTGATCTGCAGGGTCTCACCAGGCCGAAGACAGGGATTGGGATGGAGAGTGGCAGAGACCCACAGGGCCCTGTTTGTTACATGGAGCCCTTGCCCTCTCCTCAGAGTATGCAGATTGGGGTGCCAGGGGACACTGTATATACAGTGACTTCTGGCTGCTGGACCCTGGTTCCAGCCCAATGACTTATTGATCCTGAAACCTTCCAGCAGGCACGTCTCTTGAGGACCTGTCCTCATCTTTCTAAGGTCACCTTGGGACTGGGCAAATAGGAGACATAATCTCTCTTCCTTTGCTAGTTTCTGTGTGTATGTCCTTAAAAAGCTAAGTCTCTCCACTTCAGTTTGATCATGGCTCTCCAGAATTTGCTCCAAGTAAGCAATTCATATGTAGTGTTTGTGTAGCTGAGAGAGTAAATAATTGAAATCCCTCATCATGGAGAGGATTATTTTGTACTTCTCTGTCTGGAGAGGCATGCCTCCCTCCCCTCAGGGCCTTTAGTTGTGCTGTCATGGGATCTGAAAACTGCTCGAGTCACAATCTGCAAGTGCCCCCTTGTGCCTCTACAAATAATAAGTGTGAACACAAGTGGGTGTGTGCAGTGCCTATAAAGTCACCGTGGAAAGCTTGGCGTGGGAGGCTGCGCTACTGGATTCCTGCTCTCTGCTCAGCTGTGCTGTTGTGATGGGTGAGTTATTGTCCCAGTGGCACGCTGCATTCATGTGTGGTGCTGGGCTCAAATAAGATCTGATGGGGGTGAGTATACAAAGGCACAAGATGATTAGCAGAGCAGCAGCCATGATCTTGCCTGGGTGAGGCATGCTTCCAGGCACCCTCGTAGCAAGAGGGGTGCAAGACCAAACCAAACCACACACATGCTTGGTGCCAGCTTATGCTTTCCCCAGGCTACCTCTGCCCTGTATTCCCATGTCCTATCAAGAGAGGCTAAGGTGGAGACCTAGATGTAAACTTGGTCCTTTCTCTTACTGACCAATGTGTGTGGCATGTGGTTGCATAGGAGTCCTTCCCCAGGCATGATGGCATCTCCCCATTAATTGAGTTAATGCAGGGTGCAGAGTGTGCTGGTGGCCAGCACAGAGGGTCTGAGCTTGTGTCACCATGTGGGCCCAGGAGACTTCCTCCTGTCTGTTTGGGAGATGATATCTGTCCAATACATCCTTCGTATCTGGTTTCCCACTAGCTGTCATTGGGCTGGAGTGGCTTATATAAAGGCTTAAGCATGATCACTCCAAAAAAGAACTGTTTCTTGGATACCTTCCCCCTGGCAGACTACTCTCCCCAGATCTAGCTGTGTCCTTGTCCTCTCTTAGCTACTGAGGCTGCAGGTTCTGAGAACAGGTTTGCAGGTTGCTGTCTGGTGCAGGGAAGGGGCTGACCAGGAGGGTGACAAAGCCATTTCTCACCTTGCTTCACCCCTGCAGGGGCAGAGCCTGCACCTGCTGCAGTTCCCACCACCCCGGGAGCCCCCTGCTCCTGCCGGTGCCCCGTGGCTCTGCCTCCTGGTCCGAGCTCCCTGAGGGCCATCGGATAGGGCAGAAGGGGCTGCCCAGGGATCCTAATGGTGCTAGACCCTTTCCTCCCCAGGGCTCCAGGCTCGAACAAGTTGCCTCCGTGGGGACCTTGTCCTCCTACCCACAGTGGTGGCGATACTTCTCGTTTGCGCAAGTGCTGGCCCAGCAGTACCCACTGCCGGCTCCCGGAGTGGTGAGTATGGAGTGGGTGGGGGAACTGGCTGGGCACCGAGGGGCACAGCAGGAAAATGTCTCCCTAGCTCAGCACTGACTGTCAGGTCTCCTAAGTGCTAGGAAGGCCAGCATGCACCCAGGCTGGTGCACAACGTAAGGACTCTCACACGACCCCCTGGGCCATGGCTTGTAAAGTAAGCAGCCTGACACCTGTCAAGCCATCTGCATCACCTTGGTGGCTCCATGCTGGGATTGCTTTGTGGTGCTTGTGTCTTTTTACACTCAGTTCTAGGAGAGATCCTCCCAGCATTTTGGGGTTTTTTAAGCTCTTGTTGGATGAGGAGTATTCCCTTCCGCCCTGCAAGGGAAGGTGACACTTGCTGCAAGGCCCATGTGCCCAAGAAAAGCAAAATGTCATGGTCTGAATTGGAATTACCCACAGCAAATTGTCTCTCATCAGACAAAAACCAAGAAAAACAAATTAGTCAATGAATGAGTTTAGCAAGTAAGTCATGACAGTCCTGCTAAGAGATAAACTGCAACAACCTGGAGGAAGAGATGCCTATGAAATCAAGGTAGAACTTTAGGAAGAAATTCTTTACTGTGAGGGTGCTGAGCCCCTGGCCCATGTTGCCCAGAGAAGTTGTGGATGGCCCTTACCTGGAAGTGTTCAAGGCCAGGCTGGATGGGTCTTTGAGTGACCTGGTTAAGTGGAAGGTGTCCCTGCCCATAGCAGGGGGGTTGGAAAAAGATGACCTTTAAGGTTCTTTCCAACCCAAACCATTCTATGATTCCATGACCCCCAGGGAAAACATAAATTTTCATTAGACATCCTCATTCGGTGGAGCATTTTGGACAGTTCTGATCCTTGCAAGAGCTCAGCTTAATGTATCAAGGGCCTTGTGTGAGGGCCAGACATACTTGGAGGACATTGCTGGCATCTGGAAGATTTTTTTCCCTCTTTTCTCAGCCAGATGCATTAGAAGGCTCCAAATGAAATAGGAAGTCATGAGAAATAGATCTTTGGGCTCTTACCAGGGCCACTGACTTAGAGACTTTTGGTTGCACTGTGATAAGCCAGTGGAAAAGCTACTCTACACTGTGGAGTAGACCAGAGATAAACCCAGCCCTTTTTGTCCTGAGTCCTCACTCACAGGATAAGGAGCTCCTTGTTGTCCTGACAGACTCATATGACCTTTCTCTCTCCCACCCCACCATCTGTTTGCCACTGCTGCTGTCACAGGGTTCCCTGCAGACTGCAGCCATCTTCGCAAGAACAGCCCCAGCGGGGTGTACGTCATCCAGCCGGCAGGATCACCCCCACGGGTGGTGTGGTGTGACATGGACACCGAAGGCAAGGGCTGGACTGTTGTCCAGAGAAACTCTCATGACACTGAGATCACATGGAAGCAATCCTGGACCACCTACAAGTATGGCTTCGGGAACGTGCGGGGCGATCACTGGATGGGCACCGAGTACCTGCACCTGCTGACGCAGCAGGGAACCTACAAAGTCCGCTTCATTGTGCGGAATAAAGCCAACGCCACCCATTATGCCGAGTACGACATCTTCAGGGTGGAGAGTGAGGCTAGTGGGTACCCACTGAGGCTGGGCCGGTTTTCTGGTGACGGGGATGACTATCTGACCAGCTATTACCCTAAGAAGGGGGGCATACACGACAATATGAAGTTCAGCACAACCGACAGGGACCAAGACCAGTACAGCGGGAACTGCGCCAACAGCTATGGGGGCTGGTGGTACGACAGGTGCCAGAATGTCCTGCTCAATGCAAAAAAAAAAATCCTTTGGCCAGGATTCTGCGATAATGGCGACTGCGCATCCTCCCTCATCCTGGTCAAACCCACAGATGTGTGCTGACCACGCCGCAGCACCCAGCCTCCCGGGAGTCTGTGAGAGTGCCCTGTCCCCAGCTCAGTGCCCCGGTCCCACGTGTCCCACAGCTCTGCTACCCACGGTGGGAGAAATCAGCTGCAATAAACCCTGGAGCCAGACTTTGCTGCCTTGTGTCTACCTGCCGCCGTGACACTGCATAGAAGTGTGGGGGGAATCACTCTATCCAGACCGTGGGGTGGTGGACCTGGGGGAAAGAAGGTGTATTATGCAGGTCCTCTCCTTGGCAAGGAAGCGCAGCTGCCCAAGGGATGTCAGATCTCCGGGGGACATGCAGAGCTCACCTCTCCCAGGGCTGATGTGGTGGCTGCTGATGTCAGGATGATTTGCTCAGGCAGTGCTGGGCCAGGTCAGCTGTGGAGCTGGTTCTGCTCCCAGGCTGAGCTGGTGCAGAGCTGATGTGGCATACAGGGAGTTTGTGCTGATTTAGCTTTTTTTTTTTTTTCTGAAATATTTTAATGTTTCCACAGTGAAAGGCTTGACATGCATTCTCCCTGCTGCTGACGACCCCAGTATCAGCATGTAACAGGAGCTTTCTCCCTTTGGTATGGTTATTGTACACAGCTGCATACAGCTGTTGTACCTAATTCTGTCTGCAGTTCGATCCTCAGGCCTCTGGACACAATGCTGCTTCCAATCACTTGTTCCAGCCAAGGTGCACTGAACCGTGGCTGTAAGGCTATGATTAACTAAAAGAGCCAGCAAAGCCCAGTATCTTGTGAAACCTTTGCCTGTAGTTTGCCCCTGTCCATGGCTGTGTGCTTGCTCTACACTGGGAAAGGGAAGAAACCATCATGGACTGGCATGTAGAGAGGGTGGTGGGCTCCCTGAGGTCATAAGAGATGTGGGTAAGTCAGTCCGATCGTACTCTGCCACAGAGGGCAAATGTGGCTATGGATCTCCTTTGTGATGGAGGGAAGTTGAACTTAGGGCTTGAAAGAATTCACGGTTCCTCTCCTCTGTCTTTGGAAGAAAAGCTGAGCTCAAGGAAGGCTTGTGGCTGTGAATCTTGAAAAACTTGGCACTCTCAGGTCAAGATCTGTAACCTATGACAGGGCCGTGTTCCTGAAGAGGATGCTCAGGCAGCCTTGGCTGCCCTGGAGCCATTGGTGAACCTGCAGTCTTGATGCATGGCGAGATGAATGTATGAGGGTGCTGCTAGCTGAGAAAGGCTTCCCAGTTTGAGCTGACTTGAGAGTAGTATTTCTGGACTGAGAGATATGTCTGCTACTTAAAAAAAAAGTCATTTGCACTCCAGCCTGGATGCAAACGAAGGGGAGAGGCTCGACAGAAAAGGGCTTCAGGTTCCTGGTAAACAACAATTTGCCCAGGAGTCAGCAATGCAGTGTTGAAGGTGACCTACATCCTGGGCTGTTTTAGC
This sequence comes from Rhinoptilus africanus, assembly GCA_013400135.1. NCBI lineage: Eukaryota > Metazoa > Chordata > Aves > Charadriiformes > Glareolidae > Rhinoptilus > Rhinoptilus africanus. The sequence continues at coordinate 28,344 of VXBO01011646.1, forward strand.
AAGAGTGCAGCCAGCAAGACATCATTCCCTTCTGCTCAGCACTGGGAGATCACAGCACAGGTACCATGTTCACTGTTGAGCTATCCAGTGCACAGATATCACCATATATGAGCAAGCTGACATGGACCCAAGCTAATACGGGCTGCCTCATCTCTTAAACCTGCCCCAGATATCCCAACCATGCAATGCTATGTGGCCTTGCAGAGCTTTTGCCCTTTCTTCCCTGTCCACTCTTCCAGTTACCTCCCGAGGCCTGGGCCAGCATTCACAAGGTTAACATGGCAGGAGGGTGCTGGCCTGGCCTGCTGTCTCTGGTTACCTCCAGGTCAGGACTGGTAGAGCTGAACTGAGCTCTTCTGCCCTTCTGCACTCAGTGCTTGCCATGTGGTACCACCTTCCCTATTTGAAAGATACCCACCTTGAAACCCAAGTTTCTTCTTTAAGTGAAAGTTCTGCCTTTAATTCCTCATTCGACTCTGATGATAAAACTTCCCTTTGAAAGTCTTTTCTTACTGCGCCAGAAGCCTCAGACTTACTCCTGTCAAGAAAATAATCAGCAGCTGTGAGAAACTCCCAAAGAAATGAAAGACATTTGCACATGTCTGTGCAGATTCTGAAAGCAATTTTATTGCGCAGGATGAACACAGATTACAGCAGGAATATGGCGCGTACATGGCCTGCCTGGGCTCAGAGCAGTTTACATCAGGTTATCTAGTGGTGACTGATCTTTTTCTGCTGAAGTAATCTATCCCACGAAGCCTAAAGAGAATAAGACCTTGTTGGATCAGGAGGTTTTTAGGTTTCTGAGCATAATTTTCTCCCCAGAAGGATTGGAAAACGCAGCTTTTTATAAAGACTTGTTGGAATAATGATCCCTAAAACCCCACCACAAGTTAAAGGCCAGAGACAAATCAGGAAGCTTTGCTACTTTTCAAAAGAAGAGAAGAAAACAGCTCTTGATGTACAGGAACAGCCCTGTTCACCCCTAGCCAGCAAAAGGGGTCCTAGCAGGGCACTGGTCTGACCATGCGCCCGGTGCAGACAGGACGGGCAAAGAGTGCTAGTGGTACGGAGCTGGTTTGATGAGGATGGCAGCAGCTTTGCAGTTCCCGTTGCACAGGCTGCCCCACGTTATGGCCCCCTTCACGTTCAGCCGTACAGAATAGCACGCTGAGTACCACCACCCGCCCCCATAGCTGGAGGCACAGTTCCCACCGGCAGTGTCCTGATCCCGATCTTTTGCTGAGAACTTCATGTTGTTGTGCACATTCCTGGGATTGTCTGAGTCCATGGCATCCTCTGCTGTCCCAGAGTATGTTCCCAGTGTCAGCCGGTAGCCGTGGGACTCATCTTCCACACTGAAGAGGCTGTAGTCTGCAAACCTCATGTAGTTTGTGGCATCCCAGATGACAAACCTGACCTGGTAGACCTTCTGCCTGGAGATCTGATGGATGTACTCAGTGCCCAGCCAGTACTCAGTGCGCACGTTCCCAAAGCCGTACTTGTAGGTGCTCCAGGACTCGGCCCAGGTGATCTCCGTGCTCTGACGGTTCCTCTGGAGGACTGTCCAGCCCCCGCCCGTCACATTCATTTCGCAGTACACCACGATGGGGTGCAGTCCGGTGGGCTGGATGACGTAGACGCCACTGGGGCTGCCAGCAGAGACCTCGCTGCAGTCCCTTGGCCAACCTGGAGCTGGAGAGAGGGTGATTTAAGAAAAGCTTGTGCAAAAGGACAAGACCATGTTTCACCCTGTGGCAGGATAGAGGGACATCTGGCCAGAGTACCTGGGGGATAATCAGCTGGCCCAGCCCAGAGAGGTCAATGTGCTTGGCTGGAGGTAAGAGTGAGTTGACCTCAGCCCTCTGTTTCTCTTCCATATGGTACGCCTAACAGGAGGCAGCCCCAGTGAAAGAACTCAGACCCACTGGGCTATACTGGTATCAGGCCAGGAGATCGATATGGACACTAGTGGGTTCCTTTGGATCTCCTGAAAAAGGGGGTTCTGTCGCTAAAACAGGGTCATGTTGGGGAGGAAGGTGAAGAGGACCTTGCCTATGACTAAAGGAACAGGAGAAAAATGACCCCTTCAAGCACACAGACACCCTTAGCAGTGTGGACAGTGCACACACAGACATAGACACACGCACACACACAGAGCACTGCAGCCTGCATTGGGTACACCTCCTCGCATCCACCATCCTCTATCCCGGAGCAGGGCCAGGGCTAGGGACGGTGTAGGGCCCTACCCCACCCGGAGCTGGCTGCACATGAGCACACAACACTGGATCCCCCTTGAGCTGACAGATGTGGTGTCCCCATGCTTGCTTGCTGCAGGACGTCCCACTGTAGTTAAGGTCATCCTACCAGATGGGCAGAGCTCCTCTCCCTAGCTGGACAAAGCCTGGGGTTGATCCCACCTCTCCCCAGCCCGCCTGCCTGTATACAGTATGGAGGGGTGATTCGGATCTGAGGCATCGTAACACACCCTCTCCCAGGTGTTATTTTACAAAGCCTCCTCTGGCCCAGAGCATGGGCTGGGGCTGTTCATCATCCAGGACTGACCCATACCAAGGAACTGAAAGGGGCTGGTGAGAGCGCTGCAATGCCCACCGGATGCTACATACTGGTTTTCTTCAGAGCACTCGCCGAAGTGTTGGAGGGAGATTTCTTGAAGATATTTAGGGTTTGTATATGCCTGGAGTGTCCTGGGGCAGCCAAGACCAACACACAAGCAAAGAGTAGAAGGCACTGGGCTGCTAGAAAGGGAAAAGATGGAGAAAAGATGAGATGTGACCCTCTGTCCAGAGAGGTGGGAAATCCCATGGCTCCAGCACTGCACAGTGTAACACGACCATGTGAGACGCAGGAAAGCACCAAGCATGCTGGGCACCATCAGACTGGTCTGTGCAAGATGGAAAGCTTGCTAAAACACCTCAGCTCTTTTTCCTAAGGTGTAGACAACCTTTCCTTTTCCTTTTGATTATCTCCTGAAAAATCAGGCATGAGAGAGTTTTGGGTGGAACAAAGCACCCAACAAACAACTGAGCCAAGTTTCATTCCTGGCCCCTGGCGCGGGGGACTGGCTGGGATGAGCCAGAAAGCAGGGCACAAGCTGCTGGTTTTCAAAGGGGTTGGCAGGTGAGCCACCCTCAGAGGGTACTGGTGCCGCTCTCCCCATGGGTGTGCAAGGACCAGTGCACGGAGCCTCCTCCTGTTGCTGGGCTGCCCTACCTTTGCTCGCCCCATCACTATCAAGGAGCATCCCACTTTCCAGCCCAGTACTCACCCATGGCGTCCAGGCGGGAATGCCCTCCGGAGTGCAAAGCTGTGGAGTGACAGGTCTCACAGAGACATTTGTAGTGCCCTCTGCAGTGGGTGGGGTGAGTGGGTCCTGCCTCCCTCCCGGCTTCCTTTCTGCTGGAGGAGGGAATCAGGCTGGGTTTCCTTTGCGACCTTAGAAAACGCAAGCTGAGATGAAGGTGCCTGTGGTTCTAGGTGGATAGCTTCCCAAGCTGCAAAGAAAATAACCCCTGTGCCAGCAAGAGTCCTTGGAATGGTCTCTTCTGTGAGTGCTTAGCTCTTTGGATGGAATTTCCCCTGGGAATAGCATATTTGGGAGCTTTGGAGAGTGCAGCTCAGTAAATAAACACTTGAATGCCAGTCACCAACCACTACGGTGAGCAAACGCTGGGGATGTCCCCACCTCCCACCATTACAGCAAGGTGCTGCCAGGTCAATTGGTTCTTGCTTAATGTGCTTTTGATAAGCCCAGCCTAGCTCTTAGTGGGGAAATCAGAGCAGCCCCGAGACTCCCAGAGAGACTGACTGTTGAGGGACAGTATTTGGAGCGGTTGGTGTTTTCTGGACTGCATGACAGCAGGCATAGGGTTGTGGCAGAGGTTATCTCCATGTCGGGGAAGCAGGAGAGGTCTCTATTCCCCAGTGGGCCACAGGTCTGATCTGCAAGGAGGCAGCTGAATGGGCGCGCTGAAAGACACAGCCTAAAAGGTTGACCAGCTGAGACAGCTGTGGTCTCTGGGATGCTGTGTTTGGGAGAGTGGTCATGCAGGATGGCTACAGAGGAAAGCAAGTGTCTGCCCAGGAATGGCGTGAAACTGGGCAGATGCAGGGCAGCAACAGGGATCTGAGCATGTACAGAGGGGGAATGGAGGGGTCTGAATGTGCACAGAGGGGAAAGCAGAAAGCTTGACCCTGTGTGCATGGAGAGGGAACGGAGGGGATCTGAACGTGCATGGATGGAAAATGGAGGGGAACTGAAAGTGCACAGAGGGACTGGAAGGGATCTGACAGTGGAACCCAAAGGAACTGACCACCCACAGAAGGGACAGTTGGAATCTGAGTGCACTTGTTGTGGAAAAGAGCAATGTGAATGTGCACAAAGGGGAGAAGTCAGCACTAAGCAGACACTGAAAGGAACAGAGGAGATCTGTGTATTCAAGGAGGGGAACAGAAGAGATTTGGTTGCATACAGAGGGAAATGGAGGACCCTTGAGCATACATAGGTGGCGACTGGAGTGGATCAGTTTGTGCAAGGACAGCAGAGGGGTTCCAAGAGAGCACGACGAGAGAACGGAGAGGATATGAAAGCATCTGGATAGGAATGGAGAGCATCTGAGAGTGCTTGGAAGTGAACAGAATGAGTCTGAGGGGACCCAGAAGCACCCAGAAGGGAACAGGGGAAATTTAAAAACATGTAGATGGGGCATGGTTTGGATGTAAGGCACTCAGAAAGGATAGCAGGGACTGAGTGGTGCACGAAGGGGAGTGGAGGAGATCTGAGCATGCATGGATGGGAACTGCAGGGTTCCAAGGTACAGGTATGGGAAAAGAGAGGATCTACAAGCACTCAAAAGGAAATGGGGGGTAACTGAGGGTCCACAGAGGGGAACAGAGAGTGCTTGAGCATGCATAGAGAAGAATGGAAGGGACCACAGTGGCACGTGGGGGAATATAGACTGCATGGAGGGGATCTGCATGCACACAGAATCAAATAAATGTTTTTGATGCGCCTTTTGATGGTCCCCAAGGTCTTTTATTTGCCCTCTGGTGCAGCCCAGAGGCTTCCATTTGGTCCTCTTGTCCCCTAAGAATCACTCCATTTACCTTTTGGTGCACCCAAAAGAAGGTGCACCTTCGGATGCCTCCCATTTCCCTCCTGTACACCTCAGACTCCTCCATTTTCCTTCTGGTGCTGCCTGGAGCCCCCCATTTTCTTTGCAGTGCATTCCAGTGTCCTAGATTTGCTTTCCTTTTCATGCCAGAGCCCTTCCTATGCCCTCAGGTGCTCCTCAAGCCCTCCACTGCTTCTCATGCACCCTGTTTCCCTTTGCAAATCCTGTCATCCCAGAGGCCACTGCAGGGTCCTGCGCAGCAGGCACCTCTATGCAGGATGCTCAGTAGAAGGTCAGGATAAGACTCCTGTCTGGAGATAGTGACAGTCCGTTGCTTGCTGAGGCCACAGGCCCAGCATGTCTGCATAGATAGGGAAGGTCTGAAGTGGGGCCTGGAAGTCAAGTTAACGGGTCCCATCAGGGCAGAGCTGAAGGAATGAGACTGGGCGCAGACATAGCTGCTGCACAGCTGCCACGTAGCCAGTGGTAAAGGCACAGCTTAAAAGCAGCTTTCCAGGGGAAGGAGGAGCAGGTCCTCACTTCTAGCTTTTTTCACAACAGCCCTTTTCAGTGGAGTAGTTGACTTTGGACATGGCTAGCTAAACTCCTTAACTCAGTGGATTGCGCTCTGAAAAGGGGGAAGGGACTCAAGAGTGGTGGCACCAGCCTGCCCTTACAATCAGGGAACCTCTGGAACCACCCATGCAGAGCCCTGTGACAGGGGAACAACACCTGATGGCTCCTCAGGCCAGCTCCCGCTTTGGGATCTGGGTCTTCTCTTTCCACAGGGAAGCACAAGGATCCCAAGTGCCAGTTAAAGACAGGTTTGTACTTCAATAACTAGGGCCAAAGAATAGAGTCTCTGGGTGCTCAAGTGTCACAGTTATTCCAAGGTTTCTTGACCCAGCATGGCCCCAGCATATGCCCTCACATCTGTGACAGTGTTTGGGGTGAGTTGGGTAAGGGTCTGGGTGCTCTGGGCAAAGTCAGAGACCACAAACCTAAGGGAGGCCCTTGATTCAACCAGAGGATTATTTCGGAGGGTGTGCCCATCCAGGAGGGTGAGGAAAAGGGTTAGTGTAATGTGGCACCTTAATAAGCATGGACTGACTGGGTCCTCTTTGCTGCCTTTGAGGTAAGAGGTTTTCTGTCACTGGGGAAAAAAGGGGGTTGCTGAGGCAGGTAGTACAGAATCACAGAATCATGGAATGGGGGAGGTTGGAAGGGACCTTTAAGATCATCAAGTCCAACCATTAACCCCCCCTGACAAAAACCCCTTCTACACCCTGTCCCTCAGCACCTCATCTCCCCTTTTCTTAAACACCTCCAGGGATGGGGAATCCACCCCCTCCCTGGGCAGCCTCTCACAGTAATGTGACAGCCTCTTGCCACCTCATTGGGATGAGAAGGCAAGATGTGAAAGGACCCCTTGGTTACCTGGTCCAATCCCCTCCTCAAGAAAGATGAGGTACAGCAGGCCACTCAGGAAAGTGTCTGGTTTTGAATATCCCCAGGGATGGAGACTCCCTCCCTGGCCAACCTGTACCAGTGTTTGAACACTCCCACAGAGAAAAAGTGTTTTCTCGTGCTCAGATGGAACTGTCTGTGTGTCAATTTTTGCTCGCTGCCTCTTGTCTTGGCACTGGGCACCACTGGAAAGAGTCTGGCTCCTACTTCTTCATTCTGTCCCTTCAGGTGTTTATATACATTATTAAGATCCCTCTCTGAGCATTCTCTTCTCCAGGCTGAACAGTCCCAGGTCTCTGAGCCTTTCCTCAAAGGAGAGATGCTCTAGTCCCTTAATCATCCTTGAGGCCCTTTGATGGACTTTGTCTAGCATGTCCATGTATCTTTTGCACTGGGGAGCCCAGAACTGGATTTCAGGTATGGCCTCACCAGTGCTGAATAAAGGGAAAGGATCACCTCCCTTGACGTGCTGACAACACTTCTCCTAATGCAGCCCAGGATGCTGTTGGTGTTCTTTATTATGTCCATATATTGCTGGTTGATGCTCAGTTTCTTGCCTGCCAGGATCTCCATGTCCTTTTTTGCGGACCTACCTTGCAGATGGGTGGCCCCAGGATTGACTCCTGGAGTGCACCACTAGTCACTGATGTCCAGCTGGACTTTGTGCCACTGATCAGCATTCTCTGGGTCTGTCCATTTAGCTAGTTTTCAGTCCACCTCCATGTTCACTTATCTAACCGGTATGTTCACAGTTTGTTTGTTAGGATGTTTTGGGGGACAGTGTCAAAAGCTTACTAAATTCAAAGTAAACAATATCCACTACTCTTCCCTCCTCCATCATGCCAGTCCCTCATCGTAGAAGGCTATCAGGTTACTTAAACATGATTTCCCCTTTGTAAATCCATGCTGACTACTCGAGATCACCTTCTTGTCTTTTATGTGCCTGGAAATGGTTTCCAGGACTAGCTGTTTCATCACCTTCCCAGGGATTAAGGTGAGGCTAACCAGCCTGTGGTTCCCTGGGTCCTTCTTGCTGCTGAAGATAGAAGTGACATTTACTTTCCTCCAATCTTCAGGCACTTCTCCCAGTTGCCAGGATCAATCAAAGAATATTGAGAGTGGCCTTGCAATGACATTTGCCAGCTTCCTCAGCACTTGCGGGTGCATTCCATCAGGGCCCATGGATTTTTGTACGTCCAGTTTACCTAAACTTTCCCTAATCTGATCTTTTTTCACCAAGAGTACATCTTACTTGCTTCAGGTTTTCCACCGATCTCTTGTGCCTGGGATTCTCAAAGGATGGCCTTCCCAGTAAAGACACGAGCAAAGAAGTCATTGAGTACATTGGCCTTTTCCATGTCCTGTGTCACCAGAGCCTCTGAACAGGGATTCAGCAGCAGATCCACATTTTCCCTACTATAACTTTTGTTTATGTAACTGTAGAAATCTTTCTTGTTGCCCTTCACATCCCTTGCCAGATTCAACTCCAGGCCAGCCTTGGCTTTCCCAGCCCCATCCCTGAATGATTGGACAGTCGCTCTTTATTCCACCAGCCATCATACCCCACTTCCATCTCTTGAACAATTCCTTTGTAACTCTGAGTTTACTCCTTGCTTATCCACACAAGCCTGCTACTTTTGCTTGATTTCTTGCTTTTTTGCAGGAAATATATTAGAAAAAAAACATGTCCCCTGTCTCCATCTACTTTTTTGCTTTTGGGGTGATCAGTGTGGGCTAGTGGCCCCCATTTCCATGGGTTCCTCTGCTTGGGGTGCAAGGTAGGTGGTGCAGAGCCATGGCACACCACCTCTGAGGATTCTTGTACACTCTCTGATGCACTGCCAGCCTTCTCTCACAAAGTGGTGGCCAGGCCTGACAGCTGCCTCAGTATGTGGGGTGGGCACAGTGTGGCTGTCTCATCACTGAGATCCTCAATCAGCCCCAACCTGCGGTGGGCCATAAGGGCTCATTCCCCTGTGTCAGTCCCACTAGCGGTTCTGGGGAAAATGGGGGAAAGTGGCAGGATCTCAAGGGCAATTAGGGAATCACGGGAAGCAAGGCAGCCTGGAGTGGTCCTGGGTGCAAGGGAGGGGTCCCAGAATAGGCCAGAGGACAATGGGGCAGGGGGAAATAGGAGGCCCTGTGAGTTTAGGAGTCCTAGCAGTCTATGGCCCAAGGGAATCCCAAGGGACTAGGTGTCCAGGGGTGGGGGCGGGTTGTGAGTCCCATGCTGGTCTGCGGGGAGCCCCAGATGCATAGGGATTTTGAGGGTAAGGTTTAGCATATCAGGAGGACTCACATCAGCAGCAGCAGGAGCACCATGGAGCCAAGTGCCAGCCCCAGCCCCAGTGATGCCATGTGGTGCAAGGGGGTCATGCGGTGGGGCCAGAGCAGCACAGCTCTGAACCGAGCCTGGAGTCCCTGGCCTGCTTTCACGCTTCTCTCTGAGACTGTGGGGATGCAGGCACCTTGGGTCATGGGGCATTGCACCCCTCAGGGAGCAGCTGCCCCTGCAGCACCTGCTCCAGCCACAGACCTCACCGCCCCTGGGGATCCAGGTGTCTCGGGGTCCCTGCTCCATCCCAGATGCCCCACTGCCCTCAGAGGAGCCAGTCATCAGGACCTGCTCCAATCCGCCTGTCCACGACAGACTCTGCTCACACCGTCATGCACCCCCCTCCCATGGACCCAGGGGTCTGAGGTCCTGCTCCACCCCACACTGCTCACTGCCCACAGGGCACTCAGGTGTCTGGGCGCACCGTTGAGGTAGAAGTACTTGCAGGGCTCAGATAGGACCCACAGGTGACAGGCGATGGTTCCTGGAGTGGGGTTCTGGAGCGTCAGACTGAGAGATCCCTCTGCACTCCCCTGCAGCTCTTCAAACAGTGCCAGATCCTGTGTGCGCAGCTGGGGCATGGGGGAACAAATCAGTGTAACATGGTCCCCCAGGTACATGAAAGAGCATACATGTACGTGCAAAGACACCCATGTCCTGCACATGCTCAACATGTCCCATTCATGCTTCTTGTACTCTTTGCTCATGCATATGCATGCACCTGATGTCCCAGCAGTGCTCCTCATTCCCTGCGTGTGTGCACACTGGGATGCACAAGCAGAGCATAATCAAAAGTCACTTCCTTCACACACATGTGCACACAAGAGCACATAATCTGCAAACACACGAGTGTCCTTGCCTCCTGCTTGTGTGCACCCTTCATATGGCTGAACACTTGTTTGCATCCTGTGCACGCTTACACACATAGTACTTACAGCACACGCATCTACTGTATAAGCAATACCTGTATCTACTGATAGTCCTCACCCCAAGCAAACAACTATATGCTTGCAGGCCTTGCTACTCATGCCCAGTCCTCTCACGAATGTGCAACTCACATCCTTGGCAAACATCCAGGTAATGGGCAGGTTGTGGGGGGTGGCAAAGGACACATTGCAGTGCAGTGTGATGGCTTCATCCGCGTGGGCCCACATGTCCTGCACTGGGAGCATTGATAGGCATGTCAGTTCACATTTGCTCATGCAGTTATAGAAATGATTTTGCTCCTATGCAGCTGCACGTGTTCGTGTGCTCACAGTGGGGACGGGTAAGCATGTACCTTGGCACACTCTTCTGCGCTAATGGTGGGCCTAGCAGGCATGCCCACATGTGAGAAATGAGGGTCTCCCCCAGAGCCTTGGAGGCACCCAGCTCTGGGGTGGGGCTTAGCCCAGTTTGGATGCCTGGGTCTACCACGGCCCCATACCTGGGCAGTCCAGGGGAAACTGGCAGTCCACGAGGTGGCAGGTAGCACACTGGAAGACACGGGTGGCTGGCTGGTACCCTGGTGGGATGGAGGTGCCAGTTAGGAAAGGAATGAATGGAGGCAAGTCCACACTTGGGGTGGCAGGTGAACCCCCTCCTCCTCGCCCACCCTGCTCTCCCAGGTGCCTCTGTACAACAGGTATGAAGCTTTGGATGTGGAAGGCCAGTTAATGGATGATGTGGATGATGGTCCATCCACACCAGAGGTGTTGCAAGGTCAGAAAGGCCCACTCCTGTACCAGAACCACCTCCATGAGGAAGAAAAGACAGGTTACATTTGTAGATGACTCCCCTCTGAGGGGAACAGAGGGTCCAATATGTTGGACAGACCTTTCTCTTAGGGAAGTCTGCTGCCTCCCTGGGGCCTGGGTTAAGGACATCACTAGGAAACTTTACATCCTGGTACAGCCCTCGAACTATTATGCATTACTCATTGACAGAGCTTTAGACTGGGCTTGAAGGGGGAGTGGGATGATATCAGGCTTCCCTTGATAAGCTGTGGGATGACATGCCAAGGTTAGAGGGACAGGGTGCAAGCGAGGGCACTCAGCCTGTTGCTCTGAGCCATGCTGGGAACACTGCAGCACACTTGAGGTCCTATGGAGGTGAGCGAGGGGCTCCTGAGGTAACAGGAGCCAACAGGGCAACACCATTGAAACAACTCAAAGGAATGAAAGGGTGTTCCTCTAAGAAGGTGACACGGCTGACAGCCCAGCTGAAGTGCCTCTACAGCAATGCACACAGCATGGGCACAGACAGGAGGAGCTGGAAGCCACCATGCTACTAGAAAGCTACAACCTAGTTGCCATTACTGAAACTTGGTGGGACAAATCCCGTGATTGGAGTGCAGCTATTGATGGCTTACAAGCTGTTCAGAAGGGCCAGGCCAACAATGAGGGGCAGAGGGGTTGCCCTCTATGTCACAAAATGGATAAACTGTGAAGAGCTGTCTCTAAAGAACAGCTATGAGCAGACTGAAAGCTTATGGATAAGAATTAGAGACAGAGGCAACAAAGGGAACCTTGTGGTTTGTGTCTACTACAGGCCACCCTATCCAGCAGAGCTTATTGATGAAGCCTTCTTACTCCAGCTACAGGAGACATCACACTCGCAGGCTCTTCTCCTTCTCAGGGACTTTAACCACCCCAACATCTCCAGTGCAGATAAGTCTGCGCTAGGGAAGGGAATCTCAGCAAAAAGGGCTGGCAAGGGGCTCGGTTTTGGGGCTTTTCGAAGCCGGGAAAAGCGGCAAGCCCAGGCCTGTACGTGGCAGCTCCAGAGGCAGTGACAGCTGAGGAGGCACGGGCAGAGCCAGCACCGCCGGCGGCAGATTTAAACAAGGCATAAACTGCCCTCCCCATGGAATAATTACTAAATTGGTCACAAATATAAAAGTACAGCATTGTTCACACATTAAGGAAAAGTATAAAATCAAGAGGCTTCTGGGGCTGCAGCTGGCATGAATCCAACACCTGCAATTCCTGCAATTCATCAGTGGACAAAGGAAGAGCAATGGATATCATCTATCTGGACTTCTGCAAGGCCTTTGACTCAGTCCCCCACAACATCCTTCTCTCTAAGTTGGAGAGATACGGATTTGACGGGTGGACTGTTTGGTGGATAAGGAACTGGCTGGATGGTCACATCCAGAGGGTGGTGGTCAATGGCTCAGTGTCCAGATGGAGAGGGGTGACAAGTGGTGTCCCTCAGGGATCCGTACTGGGACCGGTGCCGTTCAGTATCTTCATCAGTGACACAGACAGTGGGATCGAGTGCACCCTCAGCAAGTTTGCAGATGACACCGAGCTGAGTGGTGCGGTCAACGGGCCAGAGGGACCTGTACGAGCTAGAGAGGTGGGCCCGAGCACGCCTTGTGAAGTTCAACAAGGCCAAGCGCAAGGTGCTGCATTTGGGTCGGGACAATCCTCATTATCAACACAGGCTGGGGGACGATGTGACAGAGAGGAGCCCTGCAGAAAAGGANGCTCTTGTTGTCTTAAAGGTCTCTTCTACTTCTGGTATCCCTCCCAGTGGTTCATACTTGGCTCGCATATGCATTAAATGAGCTGCTTCTAATCTGCTTTTTACAATTGCAACCATTTTGTTGAATACACAGGGCCCAAAAGTCAAAACTACAATTACTAACATTAGCGGACCAGCAAGTATTGAAAACAAAGTAGTCATCCAGGGAGAGTGATTGAACCACGATTCATACCAATTTTGTTGTGTTTCCCATTCTTTCTTTCTTTTTTCTTATCCTTCTCGTAGTTTGGTCATTGTATCTCTTACTATCCCGGTATGATCTGCATATACACAGCATTCTTCTTTAAGTGCTGCACACAGCCCTCCTTGCTGTAAAAACATTAATCCTCTCCGTTTTTGTAATACCACTTCTGATAATGATCTAACAGATTTTTCTAAAGCTGTTATTGATTGTTCAATTCGCACTAGGTCCTCGTCTACTGCTATCCTTAATGCCTTAAATTCTTTACTTTGTTGTACTAATGAGGTTACTCCTGTGCCTACTCCCGCGCCTCCCAAAATCATCAGAGTAGCTACTGTTAGTGCTGTAAAAGGTTCTCGTTTAAACAAGTGGTGTTCCTGGGTGATATGCGAATCATATACAAATTTCTCAGGGTGGTAGATAATTTTAGGAATTATTGCTACTTGGACACAATAGTCGGAAGACTCATTGAAGTGTTTTAGCGATATGCAGGGTGGAACAAACCCACTTATTGTAATTAGCTGGTACCAACTATTCTGCTGGTCTTTTGGGTTTCTGTGGTTTTTTCCTACCAAGGTTAACGCATAGCTGCTTTTTGTCCTCTGGAATCTTACCCCCCCACACCCCTTTTCCTGTTACTTTGGCTAGCGTAATTCCATGTTTTTCTGTGTCCCATATACATTGTGCTGGATTAGTGCCATTCATGCGTCGGGGTTTTTCAGCTACTCCTACAGCTTCATAAAAGGGCAGTTTTATATCATAACACAACCAACAATTCGGGTTGGTTTTGTTCAATACCAGGTAACTGGCTTGCATCGTGTCCAAAGGGGGTTATCTTTGAGATTCTCGTCAGGGGTTTGGGTGATTGGGGTACTATTTATTACAAGGATTTTTGTTACATTACTCTTTGTTTCCTTGGCCGAACTATCAGTCAATGTCTGGTTGTGGCTTGTTTTATTAATTAGATCATCAGTAAGGACCTGGTTGGGCCCTACCGGTAACGGATCATTTGGGACTGATTTCTTTTTTATAAGAATAAAGCCACCCCTATCCTTTCCTGACTCATAAAGCTGAATTCCCCAACTTTTTCCTACAAGCCAACCAGGATCTTGAGGGTTGGTTACGTTCAGCATGAGATATTGACACCAATTCTTGGGACCCTCACGGGACGCTGAAAATCAGCGGCCTCAGAGGGTCTTTTGGAGGGAGGGTGCACCCATAAGGTGCCCATTGTACCTTCAAATACCTGTCCGGTCCTGCCCCTGGTGTCCAATCTGATGCTATAGTTTCACATCCCCAATA
>VXBO01011649.1:0-33466 GCA_013400135.1 Rhinoptilus africanus
GAGGTATTTAAAATACAGGAGATGGAGTGCTTAGCAATATGGTTCAATGATGGGTTTTGTCAGTGTTTGGTTGATGCTTGGACTCAATGATCTGAAAGGTCCCTTCCAACCTAGGCAATTCTATTATTCTGTGAATATAAACTGTACTGAAGAAGGTTTTTTCACATTCTCTGAAACACACACGTTCTGTGCACAGCGAATGAGACTCGTACCAAATCTGAATGCTTTTGAAAGTGCAGAGTCAGCAAGGAGGTTTGTCCCGTAGTCATACAGATTCACCAGCCAGGAAGTTCCCATAGTAATTTTGCAAACCTGTACCTGAGAATACGCCAGTCTCTGCCAACTGCGCCTGTTTTTGGGATGCTGGTTTTTATTGAATTCTGTGCAGCCAATAGCACCCCTCTTAGTATAGAAAATCTGGTAAGTGGGAGTTAGGTGTAAGGACAAAATGTTTGTTTACTTAAAATTAAAAGACGCATGGTGTTAAAAAGTTTTGTAATGTCTTAACCTAACTGTGCATCTCTTTATCAGCTAAGTGTTTGAACCTCCTGTGCCATATTAGTATGTCGTTAATCAGTGAGTTGAAAAACACTGGTTCAGAATTTAAAATAAGTTAAAGCAGGGCATAAGTTGGGCTGAATCATCCTTTGCTCTTCTTTTTAAATGTAACTGCCATTTACTTACTGTAAACGTAATTCAGTAGCATGGTAACATTGTGTGTTACCTGATTTTGCTGTTTACCATGAGCTATTTTAAATATGATGTTACGGTGTTCTCAGTTGAAACATGCCTCTGTTTTCAGCATGGTAAGTTTCATTTTCATGTGGTTCATTTCACCACGTACTTGCCCTATCTGTTCAAGATAATTGGTTTTAATGTTTCCTCTCATTTCTTTAGCACTTTCCAAACCAGAATATCATAGTTGTTCATCAATATTGAAGAAATTGTGCGTAGTAAGCGCGGTGGCCTTGATTTTAAAAACTGCCGTTGAAATATGACAGTTGTTAGATGAAACACCTTAGAGTATTTTCAAGGTTGGCACTGTTTGAAAACCTCTTCCTTTTTAAAAAACTATAATTGAGTACCCCGGTTCCTTAGTTACATTAAAAGGAGATTTCATAAATAAGCCTATCCGTTTTGCTTCACTGCTGGGAAATGGTATTAAATAGATAATAATTTTGACCCGTGATTCAAATAACAATAAAATCCAAATATTTAATAACGGTGAAATAACAAATTTGCTGTTCTTTTACCTGCTTATTAGTATGCTCTTATTGAGTCTGAAGTATAGCTGGGGAGTTCTTTTTAAGTGGTTGGGAAGCTCCTATTTAATTTACTTTAGTGTATTAGAAATATTATTGGGTTGGGGTTTTTTTCAGAATCATTTAAGAAGGGAAAAATCGGTCTGCCTTTCTGTTTTGCTTTTGTATTTGCAACAGCGTACCCATCTATTAAGTCATGTAAGCCCTGCAAGCCAACCTTGACCGCATGTAGACTGGCATCTTAGCTTGTCATGTGTGCTGGCCCCGGTTGCTGTCAGTCATCCTGGGTTTTAAAACTCTGGAGTTGTGAGGTGACCTGCAGGAGTCAATATTAAAGAAAGAATCATCTCAATTACATTTAGCTCCATCTGCTTCCCTGTTCACTTTTTGGTCCCCTGTTCTTCATGTTGGTGTTCTGAACAGAGGACGGTGCTGTACGTGAGGCCTTCCTTGCTTTGAAAGCAGCATAATCAAAGAGCTTCTGGTGAGCTTCATGGTGGAGGTGTTGCTCTGGGTGCAGGCTCAAAGCCTTGACCAAACTGTCTGAAACGGATCTTTGGATTTCCTACTGGTAACAGCCATTGAACTGCTTGATAAGGACCAGTTCCTGTGCACTGACCCGTGCTTGGCAAGTGTTAAAAGCCTGTGACGGCAATGAAATGTCACCCTTTGTTTTCATGTGCGGTGCAGAGGCAACACACTTTTGGCTTCTTGAATAATGAATAGAAAACCCTGTGGCCACCAGGTTATTTACAAACAAGTAATGTAAATGTGTGTTAAAATTTAGCAACTTAGTTCTTCAGTGAACAACTTCTCCTTGCTTTGCCCTCACTTTATTTCAGTCCAATTAAAAAAGAAAACAACCCCCCTAAGATAGTAAACTTACTGACTTTGGTAGCAACAATGAAATATATAATTGGATTGACATATCATTTCCTGGCTGCATATTTCATAAAACTTATGAAATCATGATTCTGCAGAGACTTTGTAAGATGATAGGCTAATGGCGATGAGTTTAAGTCCACTCAAGAGAGGAGTATGTCGGTACCCTCAGGAGGAAAAGGGGAGTGTGAGGTTTGTTTACATGGTAATGAATGATATTGAATTGAAAATTATTTCTAAATAATATTTTTAAAGCACTTTCATGTATTCATTTGAAGAATCTTCTTTTACAGAACATTGAGTTAAATGGAAAGATTGTGAATGTTATTCATTACCAATGCAGTTAGTATTGATGCGTTGTGATACAGGTCACTGAATCAAACCATGTAAATTACTTACATATTTCTACTCAGTCTAGAAAAAATAAACAGATACAGTTTTCTGTAGGTTTTTCTCCACTTTTTCTCCACAGTTGTGTTAAATTGAGCAAAAGAGTATTTAAACCTCAAGTACATGTTACGCGATCTGTCCTGCTTGCCATGTCTGCCAGAAGTTTCAGCTGATTTGAGTAGAACACACAAATTGAAGACAGACCCTCCCTCAAATTTTATACATTATCGCAATCTCTTAAGTTTCAGCACTCACTTGAGGATACTTTGTCTGAAACAGAGACTGTTATTCACAAAAGTGCTCACTGCATAACTGTGTGTAAAATACTCTATTGAAGGTCACTTGACATTTGTGCAACAAATGCAAAAAACCCACCAAACCAATCATAACATCAAGTATCAGGACATTTTACTAAAAGTAGTCCCCTTTAAGACAATATTTCAGTGTGATTGTTCATTGCTCATTCTCATTCATTGAAGGCCAAAATACACATAGACTATTATAATGCAATTTACATCAGCTTTTTTTTTTTTTTAAGAAAGCAATTGAAAAATTAAAAGCATGTCAGGAGAGTGATCAGATTAATGCACTCATTTTTGATGTACTGTAGTTATCACAGAAATATTAATGACTTAACTCTAATGAAAGGAAATAAGGTTTTACCTACCACTGTGTCTGAAATTATTAGGTTTCAGACACAGTTGGACAGTTCTGAAGTAAGTTTCTATGGTATAATATAATTTGAAATTTAAAATTTAGTTACTCTCTGCTTTTGCCATCTAGTCCATAGGATGTAAAACTGAATTTCTTGACTGGGTATGGTCTTCTGGCATTTTTTGCAAGTACACAAATTTATAACCAAGAAAGAACTTGAAGTCATCATTTAAATCAGTTAAATTTTGATGTGGGCACAGTGTTGCCCACAGAATGCTGCCTGTGTTCTAAATGCAGGATCTTATGGCTGCTTTTAACTTTTAAGGTAAGTATTTCTTTAAAGTCAGTGTTAGTATCTGTAGGTGCAGATTGTAGCATAGCATTTATAGGAGAAGGAATATCTATGTAGCTCATAACTGTTCTGCAGTTTCCCCCTTGGAATACTGAAAAAGTGTTACATTTTTTCCTGTTTCAAATGCATTTCTTCGCTGAACATCTGCTGGGCGCCCTGAGAACTGAAAAAAGACAGAAACATCTTCAACACATTTTCATTGTCATTTAAAACCAAATCAAATTTTCACTGTATTTATAAATGTTTTATTTTTGATTTCTATGCACCTTTACTTACTGGGTTCTTTGGGCAGTCTACATATTTAAAGAAATGATTACAAGTTTTTGATGCAAACATTTGATATGAATTTATCACAATTGTTCACACTGCAGCCCTGCCTCACAGATTTACATTCATTCACTGAAGGAGCAGAAGTATATCATGCATCCTAATCATCCACATAACTCAAATTTAAGATAAATAGTGTTCTGAAAGCTTTGTTTGAAGTAAAAATTACTTGCAGATCTTTCAATATGCATAATTTTCTTTAACAAAAATTTTTAAAATATTGTTTTGATATTTTGGTAAGAATTTGTGAAGAGCAAAAATAGAGGAATACATTCAAGCCAGTATACAGAGTTCTTCATGTGTTTTTAGCATTACCAAGTACTAGCTCTTAAAACTTATGGTTCTTCAGTAGTGCTTTGAATGCTAGGTTAATACTTATAAGGTATCAGGTAATTTTAAAAGGATCTTTCTGTTATATGAGTAAGTCCACACGAATAGCAAATCTGCTGTTAAAGCAGTGGCAGAGTTCAGTTACTTCTGCAGCTGTAGGTTGGTATTATATTCAGTTTCAAACCACCCACATTGCCACAGCATCCACGCAGTCATGCATTAAGTGGCACGATTAACATCTGTCGTGTGCGCTTCACTGTCAGCCTTGGAAAGCTGGGTACGTAGGGTAGTAATTTATTTTACTAGAGTTCGTTTTCAGTGTATTTCTGTATCCTTGTATTAGAAAAGGCAGAGCTGAAGATGTGTACTTGAAGCAGAAGGCAGTGATGATATATATATTCTTATTTCAGCTCATCTATGAGAAAGCTAGCTCCTGCCAAGTGAGGTTTTCCTTTTGAAGGATTCCTCATGATCTCCAGAAAGCTCCATGGTTGGAAACGGTGGCCAACAATCAACAGCAGTTGTTGGCCACTGTTTCCAACCATACAGTTTTCTAGAGATCCTGAACCTGGTTGTTGGCCATTGTTTTGAATCATGGAGCTTTCTGGAGATCTTGGAGCTGGTTTTTGGCCACCGTTTTGAACCGTGGAGCTTTCTGAAGATCCTGGACCTTTAAAGACCCTGGAGATGATGCATGAGTGAGAGGATGACACAGGTGATGACTGGATAGGTGCTTCAGTAGGTTCAGTTTCCTGCTTGAATCAGGACTCTATACTTGAAAAATGTCTGATTCTGGCATCTCTGCATTTCAGTTCCAAGTGGTGGGAAATTCACAAGATCGGTTGTTTTTCTCATATGTTGCCATCTTGGCCTGAACTCAAATGACAGCAGCTGTTCTCATGAGATTTCAATTGCAGCCAACTGAAAAAACAGCCTTTTCCTTTCAGATCTAACCAGCTAGTGACAGCAGCAGTGACTTCAGTTTGCAACATTAGCAGTCCATACATCACCTCCCTCACGCCACATACACATGAAGAATAAAATGGAGGTGGACTCCAGTGTGCTACGTATTTTATTTGTCTTTTCGCTGAAAGGAATTGTGTATTTTGTATGTGGAAAACATGGCTTAGTCCTCCAGTGTCCAGTGTTTACATTTAGTATGCGATATATTCACCAAGGATTTATGTGTAAAGAGCTTTAAAAGAAGAAACTCCTCTAGGGAAGAGCTGACTGGGAATGACTTCCATCTTCAGCCACATGCAATGGCACTGAAATACCAGCTCCTCCTGCTTGATCTCTGCCAGCGTTCACTTGCCCTTCTTCCTCTCCAGCTTTCAGCAGCATATGGAGCATCAACAGACTCGTGGGCAGCTTGGCTTGACCTGAAAAAATCAGAAAGCAGGACTGATTTTAAAAATAGGGTGTGGAAGCTAAATGCAACTTGTGCCTCTGTCTCACAGGAACAGGAGGAGTGGTGGAGGTCAAAGAGGACTTGGTGTGTTGAGAGGATTAGGAGCAAGGAAGTGGGGGAGAAAATGCGGTCGTACTTCTCCTCCCCACCCTTACACAGGGGCACGCTCCCTGAGCAGGGTGTGGGACTGTATCCTCCACGGTCCAGCCGGAAAGTGGGAAGGTGCTCCGTTCCCCTGGGGTGCAAGCGCTGCTTCCACACCATCTCTGAGCGTTTCTAACTGGTGGGCTTTCAATTCCTGGCTGCTGTGCTGGGGTATCCGGTTAATAGGCACCTTTTTTCCTCACCTTCATCCAGGGTGGACAGCCTGTGAGCCTGATGACTGGGGAGACGTGACAAGTATGTGTCTTCACTGCCCCAAGACAGAAGATGCCAGTTTGGGAAAATGCAGATTCGGTTTGCTTTAGGCAGTATGGAAAGGGGAAACCATTGAGCACCTACAATACCAGTGAATAACCACTTAAAGAAGAGTTTTTTGTTTTTCTCAGTCTTTCTCCTGTCTGAATCCATAGCAGAACTACTGATGGTCAGCCTGGGAGATGCTTCTTCCTCTCACAGTGTTGGAGGCAAGATCTGAAACTCTCTAAGAGATTATTTAATCCAGGGATATGTAATTGCCAGCCAAATTGAGAGGAGGTTCAAATCCTGATCGAGGGCTGTAGAGGCTAAGTGACATGTCTGAAACTTGATCCTGGATGTGAAGTGTCAAAGGGAGAATGTCTTTCAGGCTGGTGAAATGCTGGTTGTCTCACTTAAACCTCACGGTGCTGAGAGAAGTAGCTGATCACTGTTACCACATATAATGTTAAAGATCAAGGTCTGTGGTGTGTATACAACATTCCTCTGGTTGTTGAGATACCGTAAAAGAAGTGAATCTGTCCATAAATATTCCAGGTGTGTTACCTGTGCCAGACCCAAATCCAAACCTATGCTAGTATGTGCTCACTTAGAAACCTTCGATAGGATTCAGCTTAACAAATATAAGTGTGTCTGTGTCTGAAATCTTCATAGGAGTTAGTCATCCTAAATTCTCCTTGTTAATCATTGGAGAGGAACGGGTACTTGGGAAGTGCCCCTCATCTCAAGCTAAGGATCCTGTTCTCTACACTGACTACAAAAGGACCCTGCAGTGAGGAGCTCAGACAGAGATACTGTGGGTTTTCTTTCTGTAGGTGTGTGAAGATGGGCAAAGTGAATCCCACTTTTTGAGTCAGTGGTGGTACATGGAAATGCGTGGTGGCAGTTATGTGTCAGACCAAAGCCCCCTTTCCAGGATCAAGAAGCTGGAAGCAGTTCCTGGATGCCTGTCCTGTGCAGGAGAGAGCTGTAGCACGGGAGGGGATCTTGCTCCAAAATCTGGGTTACTGAACACTTAAAGAAAATATAAAAATAACCCTTAGGGGAGCATTCACATTTGCAGTCAGGACTATGGATACAGAGCTGGCAAAGGCTGTCTGGAGTTGGATGTGATGTTACAATGAAGTGAAACATGAACTATCAATAAATACTCAAAGTAATCGGTGCCTCCTTCTAAGGGGTCTGTGACTGGGAATTCAGAAGACTCTCCAGTGTCTTACTGGGTGACCTTGAAAATATTTTTCTTCTCTCTGTAGCTCTAGTTCCAGTAAGCATAGCGTGAAGAAAGCATTGATTTCCTGCAAAGCTCTTTGTGAGGCTGAATGATGAAGTGCTATGTGAGAGCCCAAGCGTTTTCCCCAGTAACTGGAGTGTTTTCGAGCTCCAAAAAGTACTGTAAAGCTGCCATTTAATTTTAATTAATAGATCTTAATATAAACCAGCATTAGGAATATTATAAGAACAGATGCAGCAACGTAACAAAATATACAAGGAAAGAGTGCATAGATAGCGTATGGCCAACATAACTTTAATTGTGCCTCTAGGAGATGAGATGACTTGAAGTAGTAAGAAATGCTTTCAATATGCAGAAGTTAGAAAGCAAGGATGATCCCAAACAGAAAATAGACATGCTCATCTTTCATAGGAAAAGGTGATTTTATAAAAGTAACATATATCTTGATCCACATAAAAATAAATACAAATTGTGATAATGATACACAAGTGCTTTGTAAAGAAGAAGGTAGTTTTCTATTAGTGATAAAATAATAAAAACGCCATGTTCCTTTAGAACTGAATCTGTGTTCCTGCTGAGGTTCTTGCCTGGCAGACACCAAGAAATCTTCCCTGATTTTAAGTGATTATGGGAAGATTTCTTCTATTTGCCATCTATGAATTCTGTTTAGAGCATTAAACTTGAGTTTTTAATTTAAATGCTTGTTCTTCTACATTTTTTTGTTTTTCCTTTTTTTTTTATCTCCACAAGAACATGATGCATTCTCTATTAGTGTCACAGATGAATTACCTGTGTCTAAGCTATTTTGAAATAGTGTTTTACCCGCTCCTTTGCTGTGACCACAGTGTTACAGGTTGTAAGCATGACTTGTACAAGGTGTTTTCAGGACACCAGATTGTGTTGCCTTGCCAGTGAGGTAGAGGGAGGGATGTGAGAATCCTGCTAGAGCTTGGGAGCAGAGGAGCACTGGTGGGACCTGTGTGATCGTAGTTATTTCCAGTGTTAACTGATCTAAAGCAGCACTGTTTTTTTTTCACTGAGAGAGACTAGGAGCAGTCATGTTATCCACGGTGATGTCCGAAAGCAGAAATGAATATAGTTAGTAGATGCTGAAATAAGCTGCTGTGATGAGGTCTGCAAAAAACTATGTTGTGCCTGCAGTCCTAGTCAAGGCAAGTGGATTATCTAAGACAGTCTTGAGCAGGATGACTGTAAGGAGCAGGGCTTGTTTCTTTACTGTGTCCAAATGGCAAGGACACTACTCAGGTTCACCATAGCTGCCTTGAATGTAGTTACATTTTTAACTTTTGAAGCATTCAGTTGTAAATGGTTTTCGACAAACCAGATGGAACATGCAGCAAAAAAATTAGTTAAATAGTTCAGGAGTTTTTTTAGCATATGCTTTTCTCAAAATGGTTTTATTTTTATTGTCAGATTGATTTTAGTTCTCATCCTTTAACAACAATGAAAAAAAACTTTAAGGTTTTTTGGTTTGTTTTTTTTTAAATTCTAATATTAAATATAATTTATGTTCAGTATAAGTACTCAAAGTATTTGTGCCTAATTTATATATTAATTATATTTTGGATTTTCATTACATTTTTGAAAATAAGTGCTAACTTGGGTGTCTAGACACACAGATACAGCAATTTAACCTGTGTCAGGCTTACACTGATATGAGTCCACACACACAATATTTGCTATACAAATTTACTTTATATTTTCCCTTTATGCATAGAAAAAATGAAATCTAATACAGGTAGCTGGGGTAGTTTAAAACGTTCCTTCTCACTAGCTGTTCCTTCTCACTAGCTGTTCACTGCTGGCAGAAGGTCACGGTTGGCCGCTGAGCTGCCTTAGTAGATTGAGGTTGCACTCATCTGGCTGAGGACAAAGTCAGCTGGGTGAGCTGTCGGTGCCTGTGCTTGCACAGTCCTTCACGGAGAACAGCTGTAGGAACCCGCTCGAGAACTGTTGTAGATGTTTCCAGACTTTTTCCAACTCTGCAGGGCTGTGGTACAGCGCTGTGTGCAGACCAAGGCTTTTAAACGTTGAGCGAACAGCAAGCCATCCGAACAGCGGCGAGGAATCTTTTAGAACTATTTGTGTCCAAATTGTACTTCGGGAAGAGAGGCATTTCCTTGCTAAAACAAGGTCTCGTATTAATGAATTTATAAGAATAAAACTTGTAAAGTGTATTTGACAGTATTTAGCAGCTGCAGAATCCCATCATTTGTTCTATGATTTCATGCTGTCAAATTTGACAACAGGAACTAGTGCCAATCTTCGCTTTGGAAGACAATTTCCTTTTTATAAAAATTCTAATTATTAAAGCTAAATTTAGATTTCATGAAAGGGAAGTTGTTAGTCTTTTCTATTTGTCAAATAGCTTTCAAAAACTAAGTTGGTTCTACCTTTGACAATTTGTCACAACTATATTCACTGGAAACCGTGAATTATATGTTCCTCTGCTACCGATGGATGAAGTTGGTGTCAGCATCAAGGAAGGCACCGGTAATTTTTATAGACCTAAAAACTTGTTTGTCAATCATGTAGAAACATGGATTTATTATGCATTTTCAGACACGCTTAGTTGGGCACGCTTTGATCTTGCCTAGCTTGAGATGCTATTGAGTGGAGGAGAGGGTGTTCAACAGGACTGGTCACTGTGGAGTTCATAGATTCATAGAGGTTGGAAGGGACCTTAAAGATGATCTAGTTCCAACCCCACTAGACCAGGTTGCTCAAAGCCCCATCCAGCTTGGTCTTGAACACTTCCAGGGATGGGGCATCCACAGCTTCCCTGGGCAACCTGTGCCAGTGCCCCACCAGCTTCATAGTAAAAAATTTCTTTCTAATATCTAGTCCAAATCTCCCCTCTTCCAGTTTGAAGCCATTACCCCTCCTCCTTTCGCTACATGCCCTTGTAGGAAGTGCCTCTCCATCTCTCCCTGTAGATGCCCTTCGGATACTGGAAAGCTGCTATAAGGTCTTAACTTGGATGTTGCCATAATTTGGATCCTAACAATACACAGCCCTTTTGTCTTTAAAATGATAGTGCTTTTAACTCCCTCAATTGAATTGTCGAGTAGTATAGGCAAAAGTTTGAATTAATGCAGGTTAGCAGCTACTACCATAACCAATGCTCTGGATGCAGGCTACCTCAGCTCAGATGCCATTGGCCTTCTGAACTGTTCTCTGCTTTCTCCAGTTTCTGTTGCTGCACAGAAAGCCCAGAGCAGTTATCCCACCATTTACCAGAAAATAACGTATGGGACAGTTTATTGTTTGGATGCAACATGCACTTTTATCGAACGTGGCAGCAAGATATTTCTCCTGACCTGTTCCCTTGGGATACACCAAGCTCCTGGATGTGGAACTGGTGTAAGTGTGCAATTAGCTGGCAATGAGGGATTTGACCACTTTTCCCTCCTTCCCTCTCAGGAGCTGAGTGTAGAGGCTATGACAAGTACAAGTAAGTACATTGCCAAATGAGGAGGAAACTTTGATGTGGTATTCTGGGGCTTCCTGGCTATGTTTTCATAAGCATAAGCAATTGAGACACGACCACTGAAAAAGTACTAGTGAAACATGAATTTTCTGCGCCATCTGAATGCACAGCCATGTTCAGCTTCTGGAAGAGTTTTCCTGAATGAACAGTTTGGAACTTTCTGTGCTGTCCTGCAATAGTTCTCGCCTGATTCTGTAAGCAAAATCAGGGCGTATACATTAAAAATAAAAAAGAAAAATTGTATTGTGGTGCAAACTATTGTGGAACGCATACCTACAAGGCACCATAGCGCACACATACTCACAGAACAGTTAAGATTGAAAGGAATCTCTGGAGATCATCTATTCCAACTCCAGTGCTCAAGGAGGAGCACTTAAAGCAGGTTGCAGTCAGGTTTTGGGTATGTCCAAGGGTGGAAACTCCACAGTCTCTGTGGGGAACCTGTGTTCAATCACCCTCACAATAAAAAAAGGCTTTTTGTTATGTCTAAAAGGAATTTTCTGTATTTCAGTTTGTAACAGTTGGCTCATGTCCATTCACTGGATACCACAGAGAAGAGCCTGGCTGCGTCATCTTTGCACCCTCCCATCAGGTATTTATAAATATTAATGAGATCCCCCCCGAGCCTTCTCTTCTCCAGGCTGAACAGTCCCAGCTCTCAGACAGGCACTCCAGACCCTCAGTTGTCTTTGTGGTCCTTCACTGAACCCGCTCCAGTCTGTCTTCCTTGTACTGGACAGCCCAGAACTGGACCCAGCACTCCAGGTGTGTCTCACCAGTGCTGAGCAGAGGGGAAGGATCACCTCCCTCGACCTGCTGGCAGTGCCTCCACCTTATGCAGGTCAGGATGGTGTTGGCGTTCTTTGTGAGGCTTATATGGTCGAGCATTGTGTGGCAGGTTTCACTAGGGAGAAATGAAATTTTAGAAGTCAGCTAGCTTGAATTAAATTTTCAAGTGGCAAAATATGGCCTCAGTGCAGTGAGCGATCTGTGCTCGTAAACTACAAGAGAGAGACTGGCATTCTGGGAATGAGACAACTGCCTGCAGAAGCTGTGAACGTCAATGAAAGCAACCTTTCATTGGCTCTGCAAAGAGCCAGCAGAGTTGGGTATATTTCTTGGGAAATCTCTTGCCCTGGGAATAAGCCTTGGGTTGGCACTGGACAAGGGGCTGGGGCATCTGATAAGCTACAAAGCTACCAAATAATACCCTGCAGCCTGCAGGAGATCTCTGTAAAAGCTCCATTTCTGTGTAATTGTCTTCTTTTTAGAGTTAGGTTTGGTTACATATCTAAAATGCCCCTGCTGCTGACTTTGCATAAAGCCGGCTGTAGGGAATACTTAGGGGTGAGCCTCTGTATTTCACCCCTCCCTGGCTCCCAGTTAATCAGTCATAAGAATATGATTGGGAATTGTTTTGATGGTTTTTTCCACACGCTGTGTGATTGAGGATCTGAGTGCTCAAGACCCACTTTCCTCTTCCTTAAGCGTCATTTTCTCTTCCACCAATA
Organism: Rhinoptilus africanus; assembly: GCA_013400135.1. Taxonomy (NCBI): domain Eukaryota; kingdom Metazoa; phylum Chordata; class Aves; order Charadriiformes; family Glareolidae; genus Rhinoptilus; species Rhinoptilus africanus. Next base: position 12,282 of record VXBO01011649.1, read on the forward strand.
TGTTCTTTAGGCCCTGCTGGAGCTCATAAAACATTTATACCCATGGTTACGCACTACAAATATTACATTTTGTAGCACTTGTACCCTGGTATTACTGTGTGTCTGTAGCCACCATATCTGACATGCTGTTAAATGAATGGTGGACCTACATTTTCTGCCTCAAGACTTGCATCGGAGCAGATTTTCCTCTGCTTCTTTCCTCACTCAGTGTCATACCTGTTCATAGCTGTATGTCATCAGAAGTTTATGTCTGGCCTTAGTTAATGCCCTTTCATTTCATGGTGGTCTTACTTCTTGTCCCAGACCTTCAATGCCGGTTCTGCACCTGGAGGTCCATTCTGATCTGCTAAAAGCAAAGAAATGAGTATCCGTAAACAGTGGAGAAATGGACAGTCTGGACACTCCGGTTTCTTGTTCTTCAGTGTTTTGCAGTCTGATTTGGGTTCTAAAATGAAATATTGCTGAAAAAATGAAAAGGAAACCCTGTAATAATCATAAAATCTCTCAGATGAGGGATCTTGTCAGCTAGTTTAAAAAAAAGAGCTGCTTAAATTTGTTGTGTGTGAGCCCCAGTTCCTCCCTGTCTGCCACTGCTGTGGAAGAGCTCTTCCTTGTGCAGCACACAGCTGAAAATCACTTCAGGTTCCCATCCACGTGCTCCAGGAGAGTAACAGTTGTTAAAAAGGTACTTCATCTTCTGATTGTGATGAAGTTTTTTGGAGAATGCTGAAAAACATCTCCCAAGTTCCCCTGTAATGTTCTGGTTTACTGGATTAATTTTCAAACTGTTTTGTGGGTGTTGAAGGAAACATCATATCTGAAGGAGAAGGGTTTCTGCAGCCTTCCTGCTTGCTGAGTAGGCAGTGCAGTGGTAGGAGAGCCCCTGGAAGAACCCAGCTCGTGTTAGCCTCTGTGGCAGCAGGGATTTTCAGCTCCTCCTCATCACTGCATAGGAGGATGGTCTGGTGCATCTTCCCTGTCCGTAAAGGCGATTTGGGCCCCCAGCCCATGACTGATGGCTTCCCGTGGGTCAGCTAGGAGCCTCAGCCTGGGGACCCATCACTGGGAGGCAATGCTGGTGTGTAGGAGCTCGGGTGGCTCCTACCATTTGGGCAGGATGGTGATCCCACAGAGGGGAGGGCAGAGGGGATGGGGAGCTTTAGGAGACGCCTCAAGAGAAGGGACCTGGTGGTGCAGGGAGCAGGAGAGAGCCCCTGGGTGTGTGCTGTTGCATCTGCTGGGCCTCTGTCTGCTCATCAGGTTGCCCTTGGGGGCCACAGCTGGGCACGTGCCAGGGTCCCCACTCCGACTTCTGCTCATGGATGGCATTTTCAGTTTGTGGTTTGGTTTCTGAATCTTTGGGGACTTTTTATGGCACTGTCGGATACAGGTTGCTGCTGGGAAGGGTCATCCTCAGGTGAAGTTGGATCAAGCACATGTTCAGCTAGTGCTGGGAGCACAGCTGTCTAACTAACTGCCAGAGTGTGGGAACCAGGGTGCACTCCTTAGAAGCTACAATTTGCACAAAAGAGGGCTGTAAACCTGCTGAAGGCATCACGGGGCTCATCGGTTACAGTGGTAACGCACCACAGAGCCTGGCCCACAGCTGAAGCTGGAGCAGCTACCCTGGCACAGCAGAGCTCTGGGAGGGATGCTGCTTTCCATGTGCCAGACTGCAGGCGGTGCCCGGTGCCTTGCTGAGGCCGGAGCAGGCGGAGGTGGTGGCCGTGCCTGCTTGGAGGTATGTGCTGGATGGGGAGTTGTGGTCAAGTTACAGAGCTGCGGGAGGAGATGAGGAGGCTATATGATATCAAGGAGGTTGGGTGGTTGTGATACAAGTGGAGACTTCTCTGATGGGGAAGATGGAGCCTTATGACTTCTGCCAACACATGTCCTTGAACAGCTGCTGTCTGTCATCTTAAAAAGGTCCAGAGATCAGTTGAGGTCTCTGTTGACTGGAGAAAGGCAGTATTGTACCAGTTTTCAAATATAGCCTAAATGTAAAGGTGGAGAGCTACAGGCCAGTCAGCCTTACTTCAGTCCCTGGGAAAATCATGGAGTAAGTAATTTTGGAATATGTTTCTGGGCAAACCAGTGATTTATTGAGGGTAAACCATACCTGACCAACCTGGTTGTCTGCTATGAGGAAATGACTAGCTTTGTGGGTGAGAGAGCAGTGTGTCATTGACCTTGGCTTTAACAGGAATTTCTACACAGTCTCCCACAGTATTCTCTTGTCCAAACTAGGGCCTTACTGTCTGGATGGATTTCCAGCAAGATGGTTACGAACCTGGTTGGGCATTTAGGCTCAGAGGGTAGCGGTTAATGGTTCCTGCACTGCCTGGGTGCCAGTGGCAAGTGGAGTGCCACAAGTCTCTCTGCCATTAACTGCCTCTATTGGTGACCTGGAGAAGTCAACAGAATGCACTGTGGTCAAGTTTGCAGATGATGCCATATTGGGGGGACCAGTAGACAAGCTGAAGGACAGGGCTGCCATCCAGAGTGACCCTGATAGACTGGAGGAACGGATCAACAGGAATCATGTGAAATTCAGTAGGGCACATGCAGACTTCTGCATCTGGGAAGGAATCAGCCCTTGTCACAGGGCAGGCTGGGAACAGACTGATGGGGAGCAGCTCAGCAGAAGAGAACATGGGGGGATCCTAGTAGAAAGCAAGCTGAATGTGAGCCAGCAGCGTGCCTTGGCAGAAAAGAAGGCCAGCAGCACCCAACAGCCAGGACATCATAGGGAGGGATTATCCTCCTCTACTCAGCACTCATTAGGCATCGTCTAGAATATTACATCTGGTTTTGGACACCACAGTACAGGAAAGATATTGATGAACTGGAGCAAGTTCAGCAGAGGCCACCAATGTGGTCAGGGATCTGAAGCACTTGCGTGGGAGAGGCTGAGAGACCTGGGCTTGTTCAGCATGGAGAAGAGACAGCTTTGGGGAGACCTGTTAGCATCCTTCCAGTGTCTACAAGGAGTTTATTCAGAAGAGGGAGCCAGGCTATTCCAAGCATTGTGTTGGTAGGAGTATGAGACATACTGGACATAAGCTGAAATGAGAGATTCAAAGTAAATATAAGGAAAAACTTTTTCACCATAAGGACGGAGCAACCTGGTCTAGTGGGAGGTGTCCGTGCCCATGGCAGGGGGGTTGGAACTAGGTGATCTTTCAGGTCCCTTCTAACCCGAACCAGTCTATGATTCTATGACAGACAAGCACTGAGCAGTTGCCCAGAGAGGTTGTGTAGTCCCCATCCTTGGAGGTTTCAGGACTGACTGGATAAAGCCCTGAGCAACCTGGTCTGACGTCAGAGCTAACCCAGCTTTGAGCAGTGGGTTGGACTAGATTGTCTCCAGAGATCCCTTCCAACCTCAAAGGTTCTGTCGTCCTGTGTGTGTGTAGGAATATGCAAGTACGGATTAAGTACAGAATGAGTTCTGTGGAGATCATATGTGGAATATGTCTTCACAGAGGATATAGAAGCCACAAAAGTGGTTCACTATTGACAAGTAACAGACATGTTTTTTTAATAAGGTATACTTGGATTTCAATGGATAAAAAGAAAAAACCCAAACCCACTGTACCTGCTTTTTTCCACCTCCCCAGTGCTTCACAGATCTTATTTTAGTCCAGAACCAGCAGGATCTGAAATGTTGTCACCATATTCATGAACATATCCCTTGCCTGGATTCACGTTGAATGTATCTCTGTCACAAATTTAATAAGTGGCTTCCATTTACATCATTTATGTAGAGAATAGGGCATGAGTAGTGAGCTTTCAAAATATCAGTGTAGCTGTCCTGTTTGGAGACAACCCTTCAAATAGCTGAATTATTACATGTCTATTAAAGTGAAGACATGGAGTAAGGGTAATACGTGTATTCTAGGTAAACATAACGCTGGTATTTGGCAGTTTGCAAATAATTCATGCAATAAATGTCCCCTACTAAGTCTAAATGCAGCTCTCAGCTATTTCCAACTGGGCAGGATAGATGTAATCAAGAATAATTGAGGAACTGATTTTGTGCTCTGTCAACATAACTGTCTGTCTTTCTGAATATGTTATGATGCCTAACATGTTGGCTTTCTCCATGATCATATAACAAAAGTCGTTTGAATTGGATGTGAAAGAATGGTTAGTACTGTTTAGTCATGATCTGTCATAAGAATCTTAAATAGCTTCGAAAAAATCCATAATTATGTCCCTGAGACTGATGGTATTTCAGATCTTGCAGTGATAAAGGTTTTTTGGTCTTGCCTCAGAATTATTTTCAGACAAAGAAGTATGCTCCCAGCCTAATCATGTCAGCATCTGAACACCTGCAAAAATAGATCAAAAGAAAAAGCAGAATTACTGAGATTTTTCTTGCTATGAATAGCACTAGTGTGAATGTGTTAAGCAATCATGTTGACTCTACTGAAAATGTAAAATATCCAGGGAAGCAACTAAGAATGTAAACAAATTTGGGGACACATTGGCTGTTTCAGATAGCAGCGTTGGCTGGTTTCATCCCCTGCCCTTTTGTTTGCTCCTTTCTGTGGGGTAGTGAGTGAAAAACCCCTGTCAGGACCATCAGACCTGCTTTGAGCTGGAGGAGGACTACGCCGGCTGCAAAACTGAGTAATGCAGTTCTTGCGTTGAAAATGTTTGTTTGTTTTAGCTGTGTCAGAAGCAAAAATGGTGGCAGATAACATATAACGAATATCTTATTCGACTACTAGAATCTTAATGGTTGATCAATACATGTACATGAAAAAAACTTATTAGTGCATTAAATGAATGAAATTTACATATATTTTAAAGATACTGACAAGGCTCCTTTAGGTCCCATGTCCTGTCTCCCCCCAGCCTTTACCTGTTGTTCATGATCACTATTCAGCAATAATTGTGCTTAAACAGGGTGTGTAAGTTTCCAGTGTGTTATATGACATCTTTGAGTCTGTTCTTGAAGTTTGGGCATTAGGACATGAGACTAAGCTTCAGTATCAACTGCTTCTGAAAGTTCAATTTTTTTGGAATGCTTTGAAGCTTCCATTTTTTCTCATTTGAAACTTCCGTTTTTTACATATACTCAAAATGATGAGTTGTGTTCTAGGTGGTAATTTATCGTGCTCAGATCTCTTCAGTCACTTGTTGTTTTAGCTGAATTGAGCTTAAGGCATGCAGAAGACATTGGATACTGCCTCTTTTGACAACTTTTTTTGTGTTTCAGTTGTAGATCCTTTATATTTTTTCCTGATTGAGTAATGCTCAGTGAAGTCACTCCTACAACTGTGCCGCTATCCTGTCTCGGAATGTGCTAATTGCGGCTCTTCAGGTTCACCCTCTGCCTGTCTCAAACACCTCCATTTTCCCTTCTAGTGACAGGAGACACAAAGCTCTGTTATTTGCTGGTAGAGCTAAACCAAGGAAAACAAAGCTGAAGACAGGCCGGGGAAGTTCAGACAAAGGCAAGCTGACAAGCCTTGGTCCCAAGGTCTTCCCAACTTGGTGCCAAGCCTGTGGCTTGTTCCTCACAGTGGCCATACTGGGCTGCAGGGCTGCAAGAACTGAAAATGCACCTACCTTGCTTTTTATTTAATTTTTCATATTTTCATATTTCATATGAAAAGAGCATACCTTGCTTTTTATTTCATTTTCTGTTATAACAGAGTAATGTAAGAGCAAGCAGTGAGTTACTTCTTCATTTGCCTTTGGCCTTGGTAACTACTCTCTAATACAAATGTTTCTCCTGTGTGGGTTTTTCACCCTCTGCTTACACAGTCACAAATTTAGACTGATGGTGCTATTATGGTAACTACTGTGTCATTTAACTGTCTTTATAGGCCACTGTCATTGTAAGAAAAAAGCAAAATTATACTGATTGTTTTCATGTATCCATTAAATTTAGAAATTAGTGGTATAGAAGTGACTGCCTTCTGGATAGAAAGTATCTTTTATGTTGAAACGTTATCAATATAGTATTGCAAAACAACTGACAGATTTTATGTGAGGCCCCACCTCGAGTACTGCGTTCAGTTTTGGGCCCCTCACTACAAGAAGGACATTGAGGTGTTGGAGCGTGTCCAGAGGAGGGCTATGAANAACCTCACCGGTTCTATGATTCTATGTTTTGGCTCCATATAAATCTCAGTTTGCTGGAAGAAGGTGAGGGCTCTTTAATTCCAGTTTTCCTGTTTGTTGCTGAAGCAATGAAGCATTGAGAAAAAGACAATTTCACTTTGATTAAATGCCTAAAAAGTTATCTGGTTTGGGGGGGGGGGGAAAGAAAAAGGATGTTGCATAAGCTTTTAATATTTAATTTCTATAAGTATCCGGAAGAACATTTAGTTCCTGTTTTGAGAGATGAATGCCGCACATTGGAAAGTGTACTGAAGGCTCATTTGCAGTCACGGAGCTTGTTTGCTGCTCTAGTATGTACGTGCAGGGAAGAGTAGAAAGGGTTGAGTGGGCAGTTGGCAGTCATTCACTGTCAGTGATTGCTAGTCATTCATAAAAACTGCAGAGCGGAGAGGTGGAGCCAGCAGCAGCAGCAGCCGCCGCCGCCGCCGCCTTTCAGCATCTTGCAGAAGACACGTTTGTGCAATCGCAAGTGATTCGGGATGCTGCTCGAATACGGCGTGATGAATGTAATGAGGAGATGTGTGCTAAATGCATCTCATTACGGGGCGGTTGCTTAGAATAAAGATGTTTTAATTCTTTTCTCCTCAAGCCCACCTCTGTTGGTGAAGATGGAGCTCTAACAGTTTTGCGTCCAGCTAAAGGCAATAAATCACTTTCAAGGAGCGCTGTCTAGTTTGTTATACCATCTGGAGTATGTCTTTTGCGTTTAAAACAAGCAGTTTTAGAAAATTGATGGGTCTCAACCCACTGATAAAAGGGAGATTTTGAGGTGAGTGGGGAGTATGTTCTTGGATTGCATATTTTTAAGGCATAAATGACAGCGGAAGTTTAATTTCAAGATGAGAGAGTGTCAGAAGCAGCAAACCATCCTGTGTGTTCTCACTCTTAAAATTGCTGCATCTATATTTTTTGCCCTCACTGCAATGACTGCCAATCTAATAGATAGTCTCAACAAGATTTTATTTCATCTTTGTATCTGACTCGGGGAAGTTGCAGCAGGTTGATAGACTTCCATTTTTAATTTATAAATCTGATTTATTTGAAACTGTATGTGAGTAAATGCTGTTGTATCAGCTATTCCATCTCTGGTAGCTTGGCCTGTGGAGTTTGCTCATTCTCAGAAAGCCACAGAGCTGTCACTGCAGGCTGATCTAGCGCTGGCTGGGACACGGTATTTAAGGCCAGGTTTATGGCTGGGTTACCATTGCATTTAAAATGAAGGACAAATGGCAGGTTCTTTGCTGTAAGTCAGGGTTTAGGATATTAAATTACAAAACACTATCCCCTTACAGAACCGTAACCGTCCACTGAGAAGTGGAATAATCAGTCTCGACTTCCCTGCATTTGACCTGTTTGCAGGTGGACTCCTGGGTCTGATCCTGCTCTAAGCACAGTCTGGAAGAACGTGACGGTGGGCTAGAAGATTTCATTTCAAATGAAAATCTGGAGCACTGTCTATGTATGATTTACATAGCACCTCGTACTGAATGTGCTTGTTCCTTATCAGATGGCAGAATTTCAAAGTGACCTCGGTCTCTCTCTAACAAATAGCTAATTAAATTGTACACTGTAGGCTCTTTGAAGATTTTTAAGAAGCTCTGATTAAAATATATATAAGTCAAACTTCACTATGGCAATGTTCCAATGAAAGTGCATCTATGCTTCATCTGCTCTTCGGGAGGTTTCGTGTCGTATCACAGGCAGCTCAAACTATGGCAGCTTGAGGTGCCCCTCGGGGGCCTGGTTTCCCTTTGTTCTCAAGAGTTTCTCAGTGCTCTCGTTAGTATCATAGAATCATAGGGTTGGAAGGGTCCTTAGTAGATCATCTAGTCCAACCCCCTGCCAGAGCAGGGCCACCTTAGAGCGGGTGGCACAGGAACGCGTCCAGGCGGGGGTTGAATGTCTCCAGAGACGGAGACTCCACCACCTCCCTGGGCAGCCTGTTCCAGGGCTCTGCCACCCTCAAGGTAAAGAAGTTCCTCCTCATGTTTAGGTGGAACTTTCTGTGCTCAAGTTTGTGCCCGTTACCTCTTGTCCTGTCACTGGGCACCACTGAAAAGAGCCTGGCCCCATCCTCCTGACACCCACCCTTCAAGTATTTATAAGTGTTGATCAGGTCCCCCCTCAGTCGCCTCTTTTCCAGGCTAAAGAGACCTAATTCCCTCAGTCTATCTTCATAGGAGAGGTGTTCCAGTCCCCATTAACAAGTGTGATATAGCTACATCAAAGGAAAACACACACCTAAAGAAAGAATACTGTTATGTGACCTGCTGACTGATTAGTGCGTGCGAGATGAGTCTGGAGGTATGACATTCCCAGCTGTGTTGCTTTTTCTCCTGGAGTTGGACCATCAGAGTCTCGTGTACCAATACATATCCCTTCCCACAGTAGATGGATTTCTCTTTTGAGATGGACAGGTGACCGGGTGCTCAAGTCCAGCAGCATGCGTGGGATTTGAAGCCTCTCTTATCCATACGTACATATGCAGTTAACTGACTGTGTGCAAGTGAAGTGATTTACAGGTGCTGAGAAAATATCTCTTCAAAAGTTACGTGGGTGTTGAATGAGTGTACTTGGTTCCTTGCATTTTGAAAAATGAAGTGCTGTACAAATACAGTTTTTAATACCGCCTCTCTTTCTTCTGAGGACACATTTCACAACAGAAGGAAGAAATCAGGTGCATTGAACTTGCTTTCCACTTTAGCGATGTTTCATCTTTCAGATGTTTCATGTTTTGTCTGTTTATTTTAGGGCCATTCAGGGGGGTGATTTTTGGAGGCTGGCTTGAAGTCTTTGTTTATTACTGGAGAGCAGCTGATATTAGAAATGAGTGGTGTTTATTTGTATCTATTTGGATGAGTGGGATTTATTTGGTCACACTTTATACATAGCTGTCTATATATAGCTCTAAACTTTATATAGGGGAATGTGATGCCCTGAAAGCAGGCAATGCAGACTAGTCCCACCTTAGTAACTCTAAGCATCCATGAAGAGCAGCTGTTAAAAAGACCTTTTCAGGTTTCTAACCATCCCTTTTACTACCACAGTCAGAAACTAGAAAAGCAGCAGCAGCAGCAGATTCATCACAGCGCTTTCTGCTGACCTACTACTGATGGGAACTTGTATTGCAATATCCTGGGTTGCTTTTAATTTCTGTCCTCAGTCAGCACTGCAGGTTTTGGTGTTCTGAAAAAGGTAACATTTTACGATGCTAATTTTTTTTAAGGGATTCATCCTTTTGAATAAAATATAAAACAGATAAAAGCCAGCCCATCAGTGAAACGCATCTCACAGCTGTAATCAGAATGGCAGTTTCTACTTTTAACTTGGCAACTTCCCCATGTAACAGGCTATGGCTTTCAGTGACATTTCAGATATAGATAATATTCTCTCATTTTTTTTGAGGGCCCACCATATTTTGCATCACCCAAACAACAGCAGTAGATGCTTGTGGAGTATGAGGGGAAAGGGCTACACAAGGTGGTCCAGCTCATGTGCTCTCCCTATGCAGCCTCTTCTACCATCTTTTCTTGGAGCCAAAATACAGGACTGGATGGACCATGGGTCCGACCTGGTAAAGTATTTCTTGTGTTTGTGTGTTGTTTCTTACACTCCAGTGTTAACAACTATATTCAGAAATAGTTTAATTGATCAGAAACATCATAGTCCCATATTTGATTCTTTATCTTGTAGCATTTAAAAAAACCCCCAGACAATGCGTAAATACCTCTGTGACATAAGTGCCATGGCCGCTGCGTGGATGAGTGACATACCCACAGAAACATTTCGCCGTGTTTTATCTTTGTTGGCAGTTCATGTTGTAGCCAATGTCTTCTCTCAGTGCTGCTTCTTTCACATGTTGCTTCTCCCTCCTCTGGTTTTCTGCTTGCTTCTGTGTCAGCAAAAAGATAATGGGAAAGAGCTGGGAAAGAGCTAGTAATACTGGCTAACTGACTAGTAGTCAGCTGCCATCCAGACAGCTAAAATAGGATGCATCAGGCTACATATAAATGTCTGCAGCATCACTGGCTTCTTCTGTTATACTTGATTATGAAAAAATTCCTAGTTAATTGAAAGGAATAGACACATATGTATCTACAGTGCCTCAGTCTAAAGTGGATATGTAAAACAAATGAGATGTTCCTAGATGTGCCTGTTTCTTCTGGCTATGAAAGAAATTCAGGGTGACTGGCTCAGATGTGGATGAAGAAAGTTATGGGAGTCAAGCCTCTCTATGTAAGGAAAAGACACTCCGAGAGACAGAAGTCATGAAGTTTAGCGTCTTTACTTGTAGCCTGGATTCAAGGACAAAAGGCTGGACATTGTTTAACAGCTTAAAAATGCGGATAGATTGTTCTCTGAAATCTCTCAGGGGGCTAATGAGACTTTATCAGCCCACTCAAAAATCTCTCTTCAGTTTCGAACATTTTGGAAAATCATTCCCAAAGGACACGTTTCAGTGTGAAGACAGTACATATTTAAGCATGCTTCTCGTTGTAGTTCTGTCTTGTATGGGTTTAACGGAGACTTCCAGGAAAAGTGTCTAGATGCCTTCAGGAGATGCCTAAGGAAACCTTCCACATTAAGGGCTCTTATCTTAGCTTATTCTGTTGGAATTGCCATGGAGTCTGGTTCAGGATCATTTCTTCCTGGAAAACTGACCCTTTCTTCTTGTGTAGGGCAGGTAAAATTTGAGACAACTAGTATCTCCCTATGTGGTTTTATGGAGAAGGGTGTTGGAGCTTTTTGCAGTAAGCTAACTAGCTGCCTCATTTTGATTTGGAGAGTCTTCATCAGGTTGATCCTAGAAGATTCTGTAGAATTGTTGTATTTCCATCTTTTGAAGATGTAATTCAGGCACAGAGGCTGTAAGAGCTCCTGGTCTCAGCAGAACCAGGGAGGAATTTCGGACACAGAGGAGGGAGAGCACCTGAATTTGCTGGCAGAGAGCAGCACCGCATGTGCCATGGCAGCGTTCCTTAGCCTGCTTCTAGCACCCAGCCCTCCCTGATGGTTCAGAAGAGGGAAAGGGAAGATGTTGCCCTCCTTGAGATTCAGAAATTAAAGCCTGACCCCATATGCACCCTATAAGCACCTTCTCCATTTTGAGGTCTCATGAAGTAGTATCAGTCAGACTAAATCTTGCATTCTTTGGAAGTTTCTATTATTAGAAGTTCTGACAAGCATAGAGCTTATTCTTTCAGTAGTAGATAGAGGTTTTGGGAAACCTTTGTCTGCTTTTCTGCAAATGTACAGGGCTGGAGAGTGACAGCCAGGCTTTCTTCTTAGTGTGAGTGACATAAGCGTAAGCCATAGTAGTCCTATCAGGTGATGGAGGGCAAGGTGACAATACCGTCTGATCCGAGAGAACTTTGATAAACATCAAGTACAAAAATGTCTGTTCTGTTCATGTACTCCTCTAAGCCAATGCTGAAGACTAGACTTGTTGTAGCAAGTATTGCAGCCTAGATAGTTCTTCACTACAGCAAAAAAAATGAATAAGCAAAAGAAAAGCTGATTTAGATGCAGGAAAAATGTATTTGCTGCATGGTAAAGAATAAGTTTGAAGGCCCAGGGGGACATATGAGAAAATGGAAAGAAGATGTAAAGGAAAGGCAGTAGGAAGAATGAAAGCATATACTGTGTGAATGAAAGTGCGTGTGGTTTTTAACTCCTTGAACCATAGGAAACATGGAACTAGGGTTCTTGATTAGGAAATGTGAATCTAAAAAGCTGTGAAAAATCTGAAAAGACAATGTTAAATTCTGTGTCATGATTACAAATGGATACTGTTTAATTCTGGACTCTGTGTGTGTTGGGGAAGGGGAAAGGTGTAATCAGGATAAGTGCATTTATTATATAATTTTTCTAACAATTTATAGATCAAGTATTTTCAAGTTTTGGAGGAAATCATGTTTGCTTTAGATTCCTAGCAGCATAAATCATGTATAAATACAGGACCTTGTGCTTCTGAAAATACTGTCATCTTCTCTTTCTGTCTGCACTGGAAAACTGCAGCCGCTGGGTAAAAACCTAGTGTAGCATGTGCGTGTATATATATATTTGTATAAAGTATAATACATATAAAATAATAAAAATTATTAATAAGGAAGAGTAGATAATGTCTCTTTGCTCCCTGTGATTGTTGGTTTAATGAGTTAAATGAAAGTAAAGCGATTGCAGTATTCTCTTCTTTTTGATAGCTCTTCAGTTTTGGACATGGAATCACGGAATCTTCAGAGTGGGAAGGGCCCTCTAGAGATCATCTAGCCCAACTCCCTGCCAAAGCAGGATTGCCCAGAGCACATTACTCAGGACTGCATCCAGGCGGGGCTTGAAAAACTCCAGAGAAGAGGATTCCTCACCCTCCCTGGGCAGCCTCTTCCAGTGCTCTGTCACCCTCACCGGAAAGAAGTTTTTCCGTGTATTTGAANTGCTGAACCTCATCAGGTTCTTCTCTGCCCAGCTCTCCAGCCTGTCCAGGTCTCTCTGGATGGCGGCACGACCCTCTGGAGTGTCAGCCACCCCTCCCAGTTTGGTATCATCAGCAAACTTGCTGAGGATACACTCTGTCCCCTCATCCAGGTCACTGATGAATATATTGAAAAAAATTGGACCAAGTAATGACCCCTGGAGGACCCCACTGGTTACAGGCCTCCAACTAGACTCTGTGCCGCTGGTGACATATCAGTCACCAATTCATACAACAGTTCCTCTTAGAAGATGGCCCATATCCTAGAGCCTTTTATTTCTAACAGCTTGTAACAAAATGAACCTGAGTATACGGAGATGGAAAGCCTAAGGCCAGGGTAAATTTAGAGCAGTTGAGACTACCCTGTTGTTCAGACATGGTACCTCGCAACCTAAGACATTTTCCTGAAGAGACAGTTACTGACCCACTCAGAATTCAGCAGCTTGTTAGCACATTTTTAAAACAAGCTTTTTGTTCTAGCTCTTTCATGGGACAATAACAGCATCTGCCATCCAGACAGATTTCTCTTCTAAATGCACCGAAATACAGTATTGCAAACAACAGTAGTTTTCTCTTGCTCTTAAATTATTAAATTTATCCATGGAGTCTATATTGGAATCACTTCTGTCACATTTATCTCCATCTCGATGTCTGTATGGTGAAGGAGGTGGTGGGTGAGATCTGTTTTTTAGTTCTTCTGTATAATAAACTTTTATTTTCTTAATTGAAGGTAAATCTTTGGAATATGCAAGACCTCAAGGAAATACACTCCCGACTTTATCCTGCATATATTTTGAGTCAGTTCCTCTTTCTAGGTTTGAGGGTATCTCCATTGCTATATCTTCTTGCTTTCCTCTTTTCTTTGACTTCACATTTTTTCCAGGATAAATTTTTTCAGTGTCAATTCATTATTACGAAGAAATGAAAAGGAAAAGTACTAAGTAACTAGTACAATAAACAACAAAGAAGGAAGAATAAAGTCTCAAAAAGGACAAATAATAGTGAATTAATACTACACAGTTAAGGTTTATGGGAATCCAACTTCTGCCTCGTTTCCTTCGGGATATCAGCTGCTCTTTTTTCCATGGTCTGGCAGATATTTCCATCACCCCTGCTTCAACCCTCCACGCTTTGGTTTTCATCCTTTTTGCTCATGGCTTTAGCGCTCCAGACCTATCCCAAAGGCCTATTTATATAAAGCTTAGCCTTGTGTGTTGCATTAGCTGGTGGGAAATGAGCAGATGACCTAAGAAGTCATCCACGCACATGAAGGGAGGGCACTGCCAGCGATACACTTAGGGCTCTTGAGCTTGTCGGGAGCTGAAGTCAATAGATGGCTCTGAGGTGGAGGAGGCCAGGGCTCTGCAAGGGCTGCTGCTCCAGCAGGGCGAAACAGAAATGTGGATGGGGAAGATCGTATTCCACCAAAATGACCGGTAAAATGTCCTCAGCTGCTCTTTGGTCTTCACAGTTTCCATCTCTGTTAATTCTAGACGGTAGTTTTTTCTTTTTCAATCAGGCCGGTGTAGAGAGGGTGGTTTGGGTTCCTCTCCTCTGTAATGTCTGAGGGATAGACCAGGTCATGCTTTGGTGAGGGCCTCAAGGGGAATGCTCTCAGCCATGCCTCAGTGGAGGGTAACTTCTGAGTTTCTTTGTGGTAGCTAATGCTCTCTTTGAGTCTGGGTTGTGTGGAGAGGGTGGTGTGTGAAGGTCTTGTCGGTGGCACTGGAAGGTGGAAAGTGCAGTCAATCATCTCTGAACTATGCAAATGTAGGTATGCGTTTTCTCCTGTCTCTAGACAGCAGCGCCCTTGGGAGGGCTGTACGTGTCTAACATCTACCATGTTTGGACTTGGTGGAGCTGAGAGAACAGACTAGGGACCAGTCTGGACACACAGGCTGTGTCTGAGATGCACTGATCCACACATGGCATTATTTTTCTGTTCCGAGTAGATATATCTGTTGACTTGCAGGGTACCAAAAAGCCCAAAGAAAGACCCTACTGCAAATCCAACATGTTTTTGGGAACTGTACAGTCAAATGGAGAGGTTCTGTAATTGTGAGGAATTTAAACGGGAGGATGGAAAGGTGCTTACAAGCTTTCTGGAGAGCTTCCTCCTGTGTTGAGGAGGAAGGACCATAATTCTTAGGAGGCCCTTCTGTGGACTTCCTTACAGGGACTTAGTATTTTCCATCCCTGATCTGGTGTATGGCATCTACAGTGTGAGGTAGCGGCAGCTGCCAAATCTCTGTAATATTTGTTTCATAAGGGTATAAAGTTGGAAATTTCTGCAGAAAAGAGCAGATGATGCACCAAGTGCAGTTTCTTCAGGGTTGCCATCAGAAATTAAAGCCTGGCTTCTCATTTACATCCTTCATGCCCTAGAAAGCTCCCTCTTTAAGCAGCTTGCTTGTCTTTTACAGTAGACTTTGGTGAAGTTCTTTGAACATTGCTTACCGTGGAAGTGATTTTGCACCTCCTAGATTCTGAAAATAATGCATTTCCTGGAGTAATTTTTTTGGTCGTAAGAGGATGGGAAAAGGTAGTTTATCTTGATGATTAGCAACAAAAATAAGCCACGCCACATGCTTCTCCAGGTCCCAGTTGTCTGATTAAAAGTTTGTCATGCTGAAAAAAAATTAAATAGGAACAATAGTAACCTGATGCTCTGGTCTAAAAGAAAAGGTACTGGCTTATAAGCAATTAATTTTTCTCTTGTTTTTTCAGCTTGGATACCTGTGGAATTAGTGACACTTCTAGACGTGATTTCAATACTGCTTCAAGGGAGAAAACTGCTTTCAGTTGGTTAGACTGTTCTGTCGTAAAACAATGGTGATATGTTAAAATGTTTTGTTATTGGGTTTTAAATTATTTTGCTTTTCAAGACTATGAAACTTTGCTGCAGCTGATGGTGATGATAACTTTGGACACGAGCTGTCCGTTTACAAGAAGAAGCAGACCTTTAAGGCCAGGGGGACAGCAGCACTAAAAAGTGCACGGGAAAATCCCTGTCTATCAGTTAGAGTAGCTGGGAGGCATGAATGAGAGAAAATATTTCACATAAAATAGTCATACTATTGTGAATATTTTTGAGTCTTAGTATGCTAGCACTCCAAACTACATTTCTGTTAGTATTTAAAGTGTGGGAATTTGCTGCTTTAGAAGATCAATGAAACGAAACGATAAGCTGCAGTGAAGTGAGAGGCTTGGAACAGTCTGCCAACACTTGTTCGCAGAAAGGGAAAACAATTTAAAATATAAAATGTTACCCAAAGAAATAGTTAACGCCAGAAGGTTGGGAAATGTATTTTTTTTTTAATTGTAGGAGTATTCAAATTAAGTTTTGTGGTATTTTGAGCTGTGATGCTTAGAGGACTTCTAAATCTTTTCATTTCAGTAGCAACCACGTTTTCACTTCACGCATATGTTCATACAGAACAAGTTTGAATTCTGAATTAGGTAGCACTTTAAAATGTACCTTGAGTCTTGGAGTGGACTCTCTTGTCTGAAAACATCTGGCTAGTGAAAAGATCTGTTACTGTGAAGGTTTTAGGACTGATGGATGAGAAACAGCCTTCAGATATTGTAGGAATCTGCACGAAGTAAGGACCTAAACAGATAAGGACACCATTTGTTTGGGGTTATCTGGAATCGAAGCTGTGTTGGGATATGCCGTGGTGTTGTTCTCTAATTTTCTTTCTGTGTACTTACGAGGCACTTATCATCTTGGCATTTTGCTTAGATTTAAAAATAGAAATAGTGATAGCAATTTGTGGTTTGGGGTTTTTTTAAACTATTTTTGGGAGAAACAGCTTGCTTAGTTCATAGGAGGGGTTATATACAAGAGAGATGGAGAAAAAAAATTGGAATGCTGTGTAGGGCTACTGTCAAATCTTTCCTTAAATTTTTTTTTTTAAATAATTTTGGATTTTTCAGACAAGCAAATCTATTTGTGAATATCATCTGATATGCAGAGATTTTTATTATTTTTTTAAAAATTAACCAAAAGAGATATGGAATGCCCACAAGCCAAACTGTTTCAGATGTTGAGCAGAAGAAATGACTGAAGTTGTCTGTGATGCCTTAGATCACGTTTTGGGTTTACGTTTACTACCTGGAGTTCTTTTTGAAGTACGCTGTCTAGGCAGATACATCTCACAGTACTTACTATGGCCAGGAGTACAGACGTACCAGCCCCCTTTTGGGAGGTGACGTTGGAAAACGTCATACGGTAACAGAGCTTGGGCTCAGAGGAAGGCTCAGCACTCTCACTAGATGTATGTCGGTCAGGAAGGCCGTTCAATAAGATTCCTCCATGAATCCTTCCTGCAGGAGGAGGTGAATGAACAGAGGCAGCCTGGCTTGATGGACTGATTTGTAGTACAGAAAAACCCTCCCCAGTGTGACTTTACCTCTTCTCCAGCAGAGGAATGATGACCTCTTCTTCTTAATTTCCAGGGCAGTAAAGTAGATTAGAAGGTGTTCTGTGTGTTTGATACTGTCTGCATCTGATAGTTTTCTAGGACAGCAATATTTTCTATTATCTAGGAAAGCCAGGAGATCTGTCTAGGTAGTAGAATGGGAGAGACTGCTTCAGTAATTGCTCTGCTTCTTAGCATCTAGGGGACTTTTTTAGGTTGCCTTTATCACCACCTTTCTGCCATGTCTTGATGTAATTTGATATTTTTAAATTGTTTTTTTTTTAACTTAAACCTTGCGATTTCAGAGTGATATTTCAGTGAGTTTGCTATGTTGTGATAGAAGCCAGGAGAGATGCTTTTTTTAAAAAAAAAACCAAATAATCCAGTTATTGTTTTTCTTAGACTATAAGTACAAAAAAATCACTTAATCATATGATTGTCACCTGTTGTCTTCAGTGGGCAGAGTTAATGCGATTCTGGGTACCCTGACTGTGCATTTCAATCCATAACATGTAATAAGTTATTTTAAAATTTAACCATTATTCAGTTATTTTTCCTGTTAGGAACAGATAAAGGGAGACTTGCATTGCCACTGAAACATATTTTTTTATTATATAATTGAAATGAGCTTCATTCTGAACTGTTTTAAAACAATTTTTGTAGCAGAATTTACACAGCATGTAATTTTATCCTTATATTGCATAATCTATATTCTAGCTACTCACCCAATTAACAAAAGTAGGAAAGAATACTGAGTCAATTAAATGAGCAAATTGGCCATTCTGGGAGCCTATTTAACAAGCTCTTTTGCATCAAAACCTACAGTTAATAATCTGACAGAGAATTTCTTTGCTTCTGATAAAAATGACAGCCTGTTACACATCTATGCCGGAAACATACATTGCTTCATCAAATTACTGTTGCAGTCGATCAGCAAAATATTCTGGTCCTCTGTAGACAAAAGAACTAAGACATGTACAAAAATATCCTTATAAGCCACAATTATCTCTTTGGAGTTCAACATGACTGTTATTTGATTTGAAGGTTTACATTAAGTGTTAAGCCACTTTACCACCACCCTGTGGTAAAGAAAGCAGCTGGTGTTTAAGCAAAAAAAAAAATTAAAAATCTGTAGAAGATTAGCATTTGTATTGCATTAAAAACATCAGGTAATATTTTATCAGCGTTGTGTCCAGTATCACAGAAACGACTTACTGATTGTATTCTGGGTAACTAAGCACACTTCAAAATTTTGCAGCTCGGTGTTAAATGCACATGCAACTTTAAAATATGGGTTTAGTTTAGACCCCTGCCTCCTTATTGCTAGCATTTAAACCCAAAAGCTAATTAGTAATTCTGGTTTATTTATAGATGTGTTAATTGGATGCAGTCACAAAAGTGCTTTATCATCTATCATGAGTATAAAACTTTCGAAGGGCAAATAATCATTTAAAGAATTATGTCTATTTTTGCCCCATTGGTTTTGTAACTTGATATGCCTTTTATGAGCCCCCTGAGTAAACAGTAGGTGTGTGAGAAATTAAGTTCATAAAATTCTGTCTTTTCTCATGGAGGTACTAGGAAGTCAATATTTTACAGAGGAAAAGTGAATCTGTCATAGATGGGTGTGTACTGTTGCATGGAGGATGTTAAATTCCAAAATGGCAGTGTAAATAGTTGTTATAAATACACTTATTAATCTAGACATCCGAAAAGTCAGACAGGAAAGATGAAGTCTGTAATAGGCTGTCACTTTGAATCACATGATAAAATAAAGCAAAAGTGAAAATGAATCAGTAAAATCAGTGAAATTAAATGTGCCCATCAATGTATAAATGTTGTTTTGGAAACAAGATCTGAATCTATGCTTTAAATTATAAGTAAACCCAGCCTTCATATAGGAAGGGCAAGTGCTCTGTAATGAAGTGATCATTTAATAAATTTCATTAGTTATTAAATCAAATTTTGTGCTTTCAAAGTATTTCCTATTAGTGCGTTCCACATACTTGTGCAGTACAAGCATAGAAGTAGTGCAGAAGCAAGACAGCAGATCTGGAAAAGAGGTAAGATGAAGGAGGTGTTTGCTATGTACGGCTTGCAAATGTCAGTAATTTTGCTTCCAACACATCTTTGCATTTCTATGTTGTTACTTAGAAATCTCTAAAAACCATTGTACAAGCAAAAAGCTCAAGCTACGTTTACTTCAGCTTGTTTTATTGAATTGGAGTATTTACTTCAACAACAAAACACACCATAAAACATGGTTGGAGAATAAAACCCGCATCCTTCCTGCCTCCATTTTAGCAAAGGATGATAATTAAGTTGTTCAGAAGAGCTGAAAAGCATGAAGCAAAATATTGCCTGAGTACCTCTTGAGGATGAATGATTACATTATATTACATTACATTACATATTGTGATTTAAAGCGAGACACTGCTGCTTTCCCTCCATATAGAAGTTTTCGGTTTGGATTCTGGAGGTCTCGTTCTGGCATGCTTCTGATTTTTTTCTGTTTCAGTAATCCTAGATTGATTCCTGTCTTACAGCTACGAGGAACCAGGTGGGGCTCCTGTCAGCAGTGAAGGAAGGTGACAGGTTAAATATCAACAGACCTTTCCTTTTTCCTTTCTTTAGCGTTGGTTCCTAGCATAGGCTGCAATTCAAAGCCTATGTGAGTGTGCCATTCATCTCTTTGATTTGGGAACCCGCTGTTCTGGAGTTGAGGGGAAGCGGACGTTTTGTCACCCTTTTCCTTATACTGATATTTCTCGACAGGAGTTGCTAGAATTAACTCTGCAGCTGCTTTGGGACTTCTGCCCAGACGGGGAAATGAGCAGGAATGGCATCCAGCATGTGTGGGGCTGGCTAAAAAGAAGTGGAGAACAGTGTCCTCTTTAGAGATTAGAGAGAGAAATAGCACCATCCATTTTTCCTTTATAAGAGACATACTCATAGTCAAACCAATCT
The DNA here is from genome assembly GCA_013400135.1 of Rhinoptilus africanus. Classification (NCBI taxonomy): domain Eukaryota; kingdom Metazoa; phylum Chordata; class Aves; order Charadriiformes; family Glareolidae; genus Rhinoptilus; species Rhinoptilus africanus. The sequence continues at coordinate 32,280 of VXBO01011649.1, forward strand.
AAGTTCTCAACCAGCAGATTTCAGTGATATCCTGGAGATTGGGGTTCTGTAAGTACTCTAAGGCATAGGCAAGCAAGAAGCAACATTTTCCTTTATTGTACTCTAATCCTGTAAACTTTGTATTTTCGTGCTGGCTTCTTTGCTAGATGATAAACCCTGCTACAGAGAAGAACAGAGTAGTTTCTGTTGGTTCTCAATTAGGCATAGCCTTAAGCCAAAGCGATTTCCAATCATACATTGTTAAAAAGTATACCTTTTGAGCTGTTAACTAATATATTTTGTTTGAGACACAGTGGCATAAATGTTTTGAGAATTTTTGGCTTTTCCCTGTTTCAAGAATGTTTTAAAAATGTAAGTTGCAGTAGCAACCTATTGATATGTAGCTCACTTTTGCTTATGCACTTCAGGGTGGTATTCTGTAATAGATATATTTCATAATACTGGGCCATATAAATATTCAGAAAAGTAAAGTATTTAGAATTACATAATTAAAATTTAATCTGAAAGTAATATTCCTTTTAAGTCATTGGCGTAGCTTTTTGCAAGAAGTGGAGAGCGTTTCAGTAGCTAAAACCAACAGCCTACCCTAAGCCAATTATTTTATCTGCCAATTTGTCAGGTCACGTTGCATTCAACATCAGCTCAGCACTTCGACTACCAATGCCATATGAATTTTAAAGTAATTGTCCTGTTTGCCAGAAATCCACATAACTTCACATTACTGTGCTGTATATGCGATCTGATTTTGTGTTGTGCTTGCTTTTGTCTGCTGGGGTGAAACAAGCAGCATCTCAGAAGAGAGGAAGAAAACTCCCATTGATGGTGTCTGTGCATAGAGCACTCTCCCATTTCCTGATATGATACCAGGCTTTTGGATAGCAGTGTTCTTCCCTCTTTAATTGGCCAGCCATACACAGTGGGTTATTTTTATTCCTGTGGACTGTAGCACCCTTATCAATAAAATGGTCTACTTTTACATTCTACTTTTTTTTTTTTTTAATTTAAATAAAGCATGTTGAGGTCTGTTGACTGAAATAAGAGCTATCTGCCATAGCGAATAGCAATAGAAATGCAATATCAGTGAATAGTCCTTCCTTCCTTCCTTCCTTCCTTCCTTCCTTCCTTCCTTCCTTCCTTCCTTCCTTCCTTCCTTCCTTCCTTCCTTCCTTCCTTCCTTCCTTCCTTCC
>VXBO01011649.1:33571-72479 GCA_013400135.1 Rhinoptilus africanus
CCTCAGTATGTTAAATTATCTATAATTATCTTGTAGTATGTGCTCTATCTGAGTCTTTGTCTTGCCTTTGAGCACATTGATAAATCTTGAAAGGAGTAATTTAAACACTTTACAGCTGCTGAAATTTTTAATAAGATTACTTCATCTGATAATATACTTCTCTCTCCCATTAGAATATATATTTCCGGTAAATTTAATTGCCTCTTTAAGCTATGTGCATCTTGAGACATTATCTTAAAATAATTCAGATTTATTTTGCACTGCCATAAATCAAAGGATTATTTTTTTTTGTCTTAAGCCTTCTGTGTAGTGTGTGGCAACACAAACTGAAACTTTTGGTAGCTTTTTTTGATGTAGGTAATTTTGAACATCATGGGCTGATTCTGATGGCAGAAGATTGTGGTTAGAGTTGCTGTTTAAGTTAAAAACATGAAAAAGATGCCAAACGCAAAAACTATTTTCAATGAAGTAATAATGGCAAAATAGAAAAGCAGTAAAAGCCAATATTTTCCTGGACCGTATTCCCATGCCTCTGTCTGTATGACATGAGGACTTGCCAGCACACCGTGGGCTGCGCAGTGCTGAGCAATGTTTCTCTGCCTTGTTGGTAACCACGTGGAGTATAGTGCATGTTTTTTGAGGACCTCTGGTTATCTCGGCTACCAAACAATGAAAAAGCCTCTCAGATGAATACAGCCTGTCAGATTTAAATGCCTCTTAAGTTCACGCCCCCTGAAGTTCATGGAGTCTCTATCCTTGGAGATATTCAAGACCTGACTGGACATGGTCCAGGGCAACCTGCTGTAGCTGACCCTGCTTGAGTGGGGTGGGGTTGGACTAGGGAGCTTGAGTAGTCATTCTGAAGCTCAATGATGCCATAATTCTGTAAAATTAAATTCAGCAGAAAAATGAAATCCATATCAGGGCATGACTGTATCTGTTAGTTTTCATAGGTCTCTGTCCCCTCAAATAAGGAATTAATCATTAAATTGTCAAAATAATTTCCTGGATTTTTATTTTTATTGAGTTTTTATATCATCAGGATATTTAAGATGTTATAGTTCTGCGTAGATATTTGGATAATTGTAATGCTTCAGTATCATGTATAATGAATGCTTTGTTTCTTGAGAGCTTCCATTAATATCTCTTAAAACCATGTTAAATAAGTATTATACATTGAATTCACATAATGCATCATTATTTTACTTAACCAGCTTCACACCCCGCCAGAGGTTTGTAAACTACTTCACTGTTGATTGGATGTCACAGTCAACAGTGGCAAAAATGACAGGCACCACCATTAGCAGCGGTGTTGACAGCAGGTAATACTGTTGGCGTGGGAAGCGATCATCTCTGTGTCGGGCTGCTTGCCAGCCTGCAGTCATTAATGGTACTTGTACTCAGAGCGGCTACTCTAATGGCCTTTTCTTAGGGTCTGCATTATGGAAAGTTCTATTGCTGTAATTCCAGGACTCCTACTAGACTCCTGACTGGCAGAACTTGGAACGTAGTACAAAGATATGTTTTGGCTCCAAACGTTAGTTTTCTTTTTAAGATAAATGCTTAATAATGCAAAACATTTTTACTTTCATTATTGCTGTCATAGTTTTTATTAGATGAACCAAGCATGTTTTAGGGGGACCTTAACTGCCCTTAGGAGCTTTCATCTTTCTGAAGTTACAGCGAATAAAGCACTTACCATTTCTGAAACCACATGTATAGATAGATCTCTGTTTCTGCTTCTGGTATAACATGACAGGCAACGCAAGGAAAATGCAGCGTCTGAGAGCCCTTAACTCTGCAGGTGGTTTGGGGTGAGATTCTTCTCATCTACATTTCCTTGTCCTGGGAACTTTTTTCGAGTCAGTGCTGTGAAAAGATACTTTCAGAGGGCCTGTAGGCTGAGAAAAAGTTGCATGGTAATTTAGTAAGTTGAATGTTGTAAGTTAAATGGTAATCCTTTGTATCTTCTTTTTTTTTCACCATTAACTTTTGTGAGACTGTAGGTGACTAGTTCCTTGTTTTTAGAAAACAAAATTATTTCAGAAGAACTTAATCACAATGTCTCCCCCAAACCATAGGACTTTAAGAGGCTTACTCCTGCATATTAGCATTGATAGATCATGTACTTATGTAGCTCCTCCGCTTCCTTCTTTATCTCTCATCTAAAGAGCTATTGAGAACATTGTTAGAAGTAGGAAGCCTCCACCAGTGAATTCAACTCAAGAGTTGAGTCTCATTGACTCAGCTCAATCAGAGGGGAGTCATTGGGTGGATTTTCCCTACTTCTTTCTTCAAGCTGAACAAAGATGATAGCAGAAACCTCCCAGTAGCTAAATTTATGTTTTACTTGAGCATCTTCAGATAGTCTAAACCAAATAGCTGTTTAACGAGGAGAAATTCTGGTGTGCTAGGTGAATCTCATTATTTGAGCCTCTTGAAAAGGAGATACTTGTCCATCTTCAGAGTTTTCCCTGAGTCATGCAAACTCCATGCAGGTTCCTCTGTTTCCAGAGCAGTGCTCTTCCTTCCAGTCCATAGTGGTTTGCCTTGAAAGTCTCCCTGGCAGCTTTTCAAGTTTAGGTTTCTTCAGCATCCTCTCCTCCTGCCCCAGGGAAGTAGTCAGGGCACTGCAATGGGGTGGCCTTCCTCCCATTCTTCACTCGCATCCTTTCTGGGTTAAACATATATAAGGTAGGTATGCAGTAAACGGAAAACAAACTAAATAATTCTACCATCTGTTACGAGACATCAAAACAGAAGTGGGATAAAATAAGAATTCATAATAGCTTTAAAAATACAGTGCAATTTGGAGAGAAAGCAGGTGAATGTTTATGTAACACAGCTTGCCGTGGAAAAACTAAGTCATACATTTTTGACATGTTAACGATTTTAAAGCTCCCTAAATATAACTGGTGAAATTTATCCAGGTACCATTTCAAAGGGTCACTGTCATCATAGAGCTAGGCAAGGCTCCGTAGGTGCCTGCCTTCCTCTAATAGACGGACAACTACATCTTACGTAATTTCCAGCACTTCGTTATTACTGCCCTCTTTTCTTTCATAAATTAGTGAGTTTAATTAATCTCTTTGTTTATGGTTGAGTTACTTCTCTTTTGGCTGACTTCACCCCCTATAGGAGCCATTGTGTCCAGTGGCGCAGAAAACCATGTCTATGATAAGGAGCTTGATGAATCATGAACAGGCATAATTTATACAGAGGATTGTTCTTGTGTTATACAGTATATGCAAATGAAATGGCTGTGGGACAAGGATTTTTTTTTAATGGGACTACAGCGTCACCTATGAGATGAGGGTCAAGCATGTGATCTACAGTGGTGTGTTTTTCAGTCAAGTGTTTACTTACGATAGGTTTATCTTTTAGAAGGTTTCAAAGAGATTAAGGACATTTGTGAGCAATATAAAAGTAACCGAAGTGCTGGCTAGTCACCAAAATCTCCTACATTCCTTCTTTTTTTTTTCCTTTACAATTATTTTGGTGTGGAAAGTCATATTACAGAACTTTGAAGTTCTTTGAATTGCTTCTGAACAAAACACAAATTTTAGCAAAGGACAACTTCTAGAAGGTTTCCTTAGCTAAAGTGTTCAGATAAATAGTGGGGATCCTGAGAGAATGACAAAAACAAAATTCTGTTCTTCAGGAGTGAAAGCTGTTCTTCACAACACAGGAGTTTTCTGTGGGCTTTGCCTCTCAAGTGTGAGATTTTTCTGGAATTCAGGCCACGGTTTCACAGTAGGCAAGAACAGAATGGGGAGAATTCTTGATCTTAAGGCGTTGCATTAATACAAATTAATGTGGAAATTGGTTCCTTTGTATTACAGCATAATTTAAAAATCAGTAGCTTGTGGAATGTACTCACTAAATCATGTCTGCCTAGTTGAATAGATTTGATTGTGCTTCACTGAGAAGGATGTAACACCCTTTGAGGATTTCTTTCTTATTGATAACATTTGTATTTAGAAATATATATTTGTGCAAAAAAATTTAAAGTTACATCCCAAACTCCTAACCTAAAATTAAGAATATGATTGTGGAAAAAAATATTCATCAGATAGGCTATTTATTTCATTATGATAATGAAGCACATCTTTTTAATGAATTAAAAACCATTTTGAGAAAAACAAGTGGTGCTAAAGTTGGGACTGAGTCAGGAGGCATCATACTTGCAAATGAGGCAAGTGGTGGTAAGTAACACAGTGTGCTGTTGATGAAAACTGTTGACCCAATCTGCTTGGTGCTGTTCAAATCATCCATTAGATCTTCAAACAACGGCATGTGTCTCTTATAAAGCCTAACTGCTTCTTGCTTGTTAACTGTCCGGTAGTAAAGAATTAAGAGGTTAATTGGAAAAGCCCAGAATGATGCCTTTTCACGTCCTGGGCGGAGGTGGTTTGCTCTGCTGAGGTGGTTTGTCCTGAGCAGAGGTGGTTATAGGTGTGTCAAAGCTGGCCTTCAGTTCTAGCAATTTCAGCAGTCACCTGGAAGGATGAACACAACCTTTATGCAAACCTGGGGAGATGTGGCAGGAGCACAGCATTTCAGCTGTGTGTATCCCTCTCTGTTTTGTTCTACCTCGACAACCTTCCTGCAGCAGCGTAGAGCAGAGTTCAGTCTTTTGAGCTGTTTTATAAAGAAAATGCCAGCCTGCTACGCAGTTGCATTGCGAAGTGCAGTATGGAAAACTGAATGTCAGTGTTAATAAGTGTTGCCTGTCAGCCTCAGCAGTCCTGTACTGTCGATTTTCTGGTAAACAGGCACTCAATGTGAATGATATTTAGATTATTTTTGGATAACTTATTCAGCAAAGCTAGGGAGCAGTTAACCTTATGGTATTTTCTGTAAGTCTCTCCCAAGTAGGTACTGTGCATGTTGCCAGTGCTGTCGTTTTGTGCACTGGAATGAATTTCATGCTGTGATGCACGTTTAGCCACATACGTAGTCGCTGTATGCAACTTCAATGTGTATGTGAAGCTATACATTTGAGAGAGAGAAGTAACAGAGTAAGAGAGAAGCAACAGGGAATGAAAGGGAAATATTGGAGATTTTATCTCCATAAGCATTTCATAGAATCATAGAATGATAGGGTTGGAAGGGACCTCTGGAGATCATCTAGTCCAACCCCNTTAAGAGTTCCCATTTGGTAAAATGGAAGCTTTGAAGTTTACTTTCTTTTCTCCCATGCAATCCTGAAGTATTTTACCCATCCTTGCTTGTATTTTCTCTGTCCTGGGGTTCAGCCACCCTTTCTCCGGACCTAAGCATCAACTTTTCTTTGGCAGACAATTTCTTCTCTTATGAAATCAGACTGGCTTGGCTTCTGGGTTTTGACTGGAGCTTCTAGGTTGTAGTTATTTATTCATTTAACATGCTTTTTGATTCTAAACAGCTAAACAAAGTTGCTGTAATAAACTGGAAGGGCCAGTTGTGACTCTCTTGGCCCTTCTTGCTCAATTCTTTTTGCTTTCCTGGTCTTGACTCTTTTCCCACTCTGTGATGGGAGACCTGGCATCATTGAGAGAAGGTGTCTTTGGGGTGATGGAGGGCAGAGCAAAGAAAGCGAGGCTGGGACACAGTGACTTGAAAGGCAAATGGACTTAGAAGAAGGGAAAATGAAACTAGTGGAATTTATTATCAGAATACACAAGGGGGAGACAGATACGTTAGGCTAGTCAGTAGGCTTAGAGGAGATGCAGCAAGGTGGAACTGTGGGATGTCTGTATTTGTAGAACATCCGTGTATGTAATTTTATGCAAGTTTTCTCTCAGAGTTTGCAATGCTTTTCTAAGAGTAGGTGTATCCTGCAGCCCTACTAAGAATAAGCAGGGAACCTGAAGAAGATAATGATTTGAAAAAATACATGTGAGAAGGAATGTGGAAAAAATAAATTGGAAGTGGAAAAGTGTAGCAGAAGAAGCGATAGGGAAGGAACAGCACAACCGAAAATCAAAGGGATAATTAACGGAGGAAGAAGATGGCAGTAGTTGTATAAAATGTGGGAAAGAACTAGAAACATGCATCTGCCATCTCTCTCTGTGAGAGAATAATGTTGAAAACTGCTCAACTATGTGCCAGTTACGTGATAGCTGTTTCTCACTGGAGGCTTTCTGAAAAAAAATCTGCCACTCCAAATGTTTTAGAAAGTGTTATAGAAGACTGTTATGTTTTGGAAAAATAATTTAAAAAATACTGGCAAAGTTTACTGGTTTATCTCAGTTGACAAAGATTAGTCAGCTTTGAATGTGTGATGTAGGTGTACTTAATACCTGCAAAAATAATACGGTCATTCACAACAAGTTCTTTTTTAGATATTCATTTGCACTACAATGTTCCCTTCCACTTGGGTTCTGGAACATGCTGATTTTCCCTAGGGAGAGACTGCCCTAATGAAGTGAGAAAATTGGCCTTTTATAGTTTTTTTTAAAAAAAGAAGTCTGTAAGCCTGTCTCTTTTAATAGTTTTCTGTTTGTAACAATCTTAATAGCAAGCTGGTGTTTAACCTTTTGATACATGAAGTTACCTGGATAAAGAGTAGTGTTGCTTTTCCCAGAGAAACCACAGTTAAGTGCAGTGCACTTTTTCTTTAAAAATACTCTTAATAATTGATCATGCATATACTGATCAATGGGAAGAACTGTGTATTGATGTTAACTTCGAATGAGACTTCTCCTTTCATTTTTCTTGCTTTTAGATGTGGTGAATTGCCAAAGGGTGTTATCATCTGTGTGCTAGTGTCATGAATATTTTTCTAGGTTCCATGGGGTTCTGTTAGCGAGCTGACGTAGATCTTTGTTAACAGGAAAACATTTAAATCCTTGAGGAGAGTTTAATCTCTTTAAACAACCAGGTAAGTTTAGCGTGATCTAATGCCACTGTTGGCATCCACTTGTATTTTTTTCATCACCAGTTTATCTCATCATCATGTATTTTCTCATCGTTGATACAGTTGATGCAGTGTGTGACTTACAGCAGGGCTCTAAATTCTTCTGTGCAGAGCTGAGAAAAGTGAAAAATCAGTGGAACACTTGCGCTTTTAGCTGGTATTATCGCTGAAAATATTTTGATGCCTTCAGAGAGAAGATGTTTAAGAAAAGCAGAACATAAGTGGTGTAATATTTATTTCCACAAGGATCACTTTTATTTTTGAAAGCAGTGCAGGTCTCATAGGATTTGTGTTACGGGAGGAAAATCCCTAAGTTTGTTCCCCCCTTCTTCCCACTGCTTCTCTGTCGTTTTTTCATCTACTCCCCGTACTGCTTTTAAAATTAGACTTCTAAGAAAGCTTTTAAAACACAGCCACTGTGGACTATGTTCATTAGATCTGCTCTTCTTGCTCATTGAGCCTTAAGTTAGATGATTTAAGTTAGGACAGCAGTTGCAGGCAATTGAATTGATGACTTGGAAGAAAAGCTAGCAGGTGAATTCAGCAGGGTGTCCTTTTTACTATGCAGTTCCTTGATTAGGAAGAAAACAATGCATCACATTTCTGCAGATCCTTGATCCAGGTAGTGACAGGATTCCCATCTCTATCCTATCAACAAGTAATAAATCTGGATCTGCAAGTGGATGGGATGTGGAAGTGGGTGGATGATGCTGTGCTCCTCAGGAATTAGGTTTACAAGCCAGGAAGGTGATGCAGGAGGTGATGCTGGTGGTTTGACTATATCAATGGTATTGACTATTCTGTCAGTAGTCTTCAGAAAATTATCAATTGTATAATACTTGGAGAACAAAACAAAAAAGAAGCTGTTGTCTTCCAGCCTGCTTTTTGACCCATAATCCCACATAAATAATTCTGGATAGAATTAATAATGTAGATGTTTGGTGTTTGGAAGCAGGAGGTGTATGCTGTGAATTAAAAAATCTTAAGGTAGTTTTGTCAAAATAAGATGTTCACACAAGGGAATTTTTAGTTTATTTTCAGACAAAAGAGGAGTTACTTGTGTTTAATAAATAATAAAAGGTTCTGTTTGCCACAAACGGTCTTATGTAAGTAGGCATAGCTATTCTGTGTATAGTCAGAGATATTTTTATTTTTTAAGTTTCACCATTATAAGTAAATGTGACTTCATGTTTTTCCAGTACAGTTTGTGTAGTGTTACAACATACAACTCTAGGCACTTCTATTTATGTATTTTTGTTCTATGCATACTTTTGTAGATCCAATTCTGTTTACACACGCAATGAAATTAAGAAGCGATGGGTGTATACAAGTAGCATCAGTGCTGTGATGAAGTGCTCTTAAAATAAGTATGCACAAGTAGAAGTGTCTGGAGATATGAAATATTCAGAGGGTTGAATTAATGACCGGGAAAGACGGTTTGATGTTTTGAAAGTTTATTTTTAAAATATTAATCAATTATGGATTAATATAAAGCTGTTTGATTAGCTGGCGGCAGTGGGTGTTGCCTCTGCAATGGTGAGGGAAAAAGCAGGCGTGAGGCAGCTGGGAGCCAGCCGTAGGACCACAGGGAGCCTGCATCTCCTCAGGGCAGACAGTCAGTCGGAGGAGTAAGGAGAGCATCTCCTGTTGCTCTGCAGCCCAGGGGGCTCTTCTGGGGCCGGGGCGCAGGCAGCCCTGACATGGCTGGTGCTGGGATTTCTCCGGGCTGACTGCAAGGAGGTGTTTTCCCATGAGCTTCAAGCTAGTGAAGTTGCTGAGCCCTCCTCCATGGGTGTCCTAGTCTGGGGTAAAACAAAACTGATTTTCTGTTCAGTAATTTTACTTTTCAGCTAAGCCTCTTCTAACTCTCTGAAAGTCTCTGAAATTATTGGCATATTGTGCAAAAACTGTTTGCTCTCAGATTGATAAGACCAATTTTTATAATTAATGCCTAGGAATGGTATGCAGAGAGGGTCTTGCTTATACTTACTGCTACAACAGCCAAGGCCAGCTAACTTGGCCCTGGTGGAGGGTCGGAAGTCGAAAAGTGTAGAGGGGTCGCACCTGTGAGGGGGACAGGACAGATGACCAAAACCTGACCAACAGGGTATTCCATCCCATCTGCATCACGCTTGATATAAAAGCTGAGGGATCAAAGGGTGGGCCGTCCTTTAGTGGCCGGTGTCTAAGGAGAAATCTGTCAGTTTGTCTGCCTTTGATCCCAATCTGCGCATTCCTGACTCCAGATCTGGAATCCAATTCCCATCCATCGCTGAGTCCAGTCTGGGATTTTCCCAGTGCCTGCTGGTGACATGATCGTCCTCCTGGGAGCTTGGTATGGTTTTGTATATATTATTTCCTTGTTTTCTTTTTTATTATTTTATTAATATATCATTAAAGTAGTTTAGTTCCTTCTTAGCTCATAAGTTTCTTTCTCTCTCTCCCTCCTCTCCTTGGAGTGGAAGGCGGGGGAGAGCATCTGTCATTCATCTCAGTGGCCAGCCTGGCCTAAAGCATGGCAACAAGGACTTCTGATATGCACTGTGTGTGCATATCATTATCTATAAAAAATTATCTGCAACTTAGGACATTCTGACATTCATTTCGAAATGCTTTTTAAGGGCTCTCTCTGCAGCTTCAAGTGAAACTCTCTCTTTCACCAAGTTCGCTGTATAATGCTTCCTTAGCTGACAGAAAGTTTCCACGTGTTTCTCAGTATGTGTGTGTATATATATATAGCTAGTTAATGGGCTGTATAAATAAGGATTGTGCTTTTTGTCTAAATGATCCATCTTGCTGATACTGCTGTGGAGTGTATCCGTTGTCATCAGCGCTGAGCTCTGGAGGCTGGATGCTCGTTTTGGTGAAATCTCAGCTGCTGCTTTTTTTTTTTTTTTTAAATTTTTTTTCTGCTCATGGCAGAACTCAAATCACACTTAAGGTTTCAGTCAAAAAATCACAAGGTCAGAGTTAATGTGGGTTTCTGAATCTGAAAGTAGTTTCCTTTTCTTTGGTTTATGTATTTAAGAACAGTCCTAGAGAATGGTCTAAATATAAGATACAGAGCTCTGCATTAGCAGTGTCATTTAAAGCACCATTAAAGTTCTGATATTATTAGGATGTATATGTAAAATTAAAGTGTGTATTTTATGGGTAAGGTTTTTAAAACTGGAAAGGGATTATTTCTTTCGTTTTAATTCCCTCCACAGGAGCTACCATTTTATTGATGCTGTTTAGCAGAAGGCCTAGTTTACAGCAAAGTGCTGAGAAGTTGTTTGTTAGAGAACATTGGAAGTCAGAACATTTCCAAGTTGTGAAGCATCCTGCTATGTTTATTTTCTAATTAAATGTTTAAAGGCTTCTGTGTTAACCAAAATAGGTATACAGTTTACATCACAGGACTTCAGTGTTTCAGCGTTTCAATACGACTGCACACACGACAGCGTACAGAGACTGTTCAAAGTTAGCAGGATGGTTTTGATCAGCCACCACTTCAAATCAGTGTTTTTTTGGCACTGGCTTTTATATGACATGATGGTATCGGTGAATAATCTGAAGAAATATCTTCAGGGTATATCTGATATATACTCCTTTATTTGGGTAGCAGATACTCAGCCTAGTGAAAAAACACAGACTTTAAGCCTTGTATTTGTTATCTATAACACGTATCATGGTATTTCTGTGTTACCTTGGTTTTTTTACTGCTGCTGTTCCACAGATAATGCAGGCGCTGACAGATGCTTCTCCAGCCTTTTTCACCATGGGTGATCAAATCAGATGTTTTCAGCAGCCCCAATTTAAATCCTTTTGGTTCTTTGTTTGATCCGTACCTGACTGGTGTTTCATTTTCAGTTGAACATCTCCATCTGCCACACATTTGTGTCTTCCCAAAACAACTCATGGGAAAATGCTTTCCTTGAAATTTTTGCATGCTGTAGTGAAGAGGAAGTGTCACTCTAAAGATGCCCCTTAGCTTTGTCTTTGAAACTAATTATGAGTCAACCAAGTCCTAGTGCAGGAGGAACCGTTGCAGTGACCCAAAACCCAACTCTCCTGGTGCAGTGATGGTGTCTGGTGCTTGGGCAAGGAGGTGTGAAAGAAATAGCAGAACTGCTCCCCAAAGCCCCATTTCTCTAGGATTTCTGTCCAGAAGACAGATGTGGGGTTTCTGCCCCTTCCTTTTAATTTCTCCCTCCTGACAAGTCTCAGGAAGTGTGATCAGAAGACAATAAAGAAAGGGAAAGGGAAAAAAGATACCTTGTATAATAATCACAATCATGTTACCTGAGCTATGTTTTGGTTCATTTATGTAAAAACATCAGTATCTGCTGAAAAGAAAAGTAAGTAAGTGGGAAATTTGGCACAAACCAAGAATGTTGTATGTTTCTTGGCTATTAATTTTTAGGATTCAGTCTGTAGTTCTGATTCAGGAGGGAGATGTGAGGAAAAATGGGATGTAAGGAGATGACAGAAATTTTAGCAGTATCTTTAGGAAATGGACTTTGGAGAGCAATCTCATGATTATTCTCTGAGCTTTTGGACAATTTTTGATTTCTTAAAATTTATGTTATAGGGTGTATAATGCTTTTAGTCAGTCTAGTAAAAATACTTCATAGTTTGGGGAAGAGAGAGCTCACTTCAAGTATTGTGTTTCTTTGGCTTATTTCCTAGCTGCTAAATGCTTCCTTTCATGGTACATCCTTTCAAAGATCAGCAAAGGAAGTACTAATAAGCCATGAGACTCTTGCTGCTAGTCTAATGTAATTTTCTTTGTAGTAAAGGTAAGAGCAGAAGCAGAAAACTGCAGTCAATTCCCTATGGGAAGGAGAGAATGCCTATAACCTAGCTGCAGTAAAATGGAAAAAAAATTATGGCAGAGAATGGAATGAACTGATTATCTGACAAAAGTACCGTATCCTACTGAAATTCCATTATGTGAAAGTACACAGGAACTTGTTCACAGTGGAGAGACCAAGCATGGAGCATTTTCCCAAATATGCCAAAGATGTTCACTGCAAGTGGCAAAATAAGCCAGAAGGTGCATGTATGGGTGAGTTCTGCAAACACAGACATGGATTAACCAGATCTGAGCCACTGGAAGATGACTGTGCTGCTATGCGGTATCAGAAAATATCTTGAAAGCCAGCCTAACCAACTTCTCAGGGATAGCTTTGGCAATGGAGAAAACGTTTTTGACAACGAATGTCATTTATCAAACTGAAAGGGATCTTGTTTAGATGAGGAGAAGAATCCTTTTCCTTGCTCCAAGTGGGCTTTTCAAACGCTGCTGGTAGGTCAAATGTTAATCTATATGCTGGTTTTATCAATAGTATTTTAAAGACCCTAATGGCATGTGAAAACATCAGTTGCTGGACCTCCCCATTTGCGCAACATGTGGGCTTGATCTGAAATTTTCTTAGATATAGAACATATATTAGAAAACATCTAAGGAAATCTTTGCAGTAGTTCCTACAAATCTTGGTAATGATGCATCTAAGGTTGTGGAGGAAGCCTGCAGATGTAGGAAGAGTGTGTTTTATCATCTTTGAAGGGTCATGGTAATCAGGAGAGATCCCCGATGACTGGAAAAATACAAATGTTGCACCCATCTTGAGGAAGAGTAAGACCTACAGAGTTCTGGGTCTCTCCACAGCACCTGGGAAGATTATGGAGCAGATTCTTATGAAATCCATTTCTGAGCACATGAAAGGCAAGAAGGGGATTTGGAACAGGTAGCATGGCATTACCAATGGCAAATCATGCCTGATCAACCTAATTGCCTTCTACAAATTACTGGCTCTGTAAACAAGAGAAGTGCAGTGAATATTGAAATGGACATCAGCAAGGTGTCCAAAATATTCTTCAGTAGTATTCTGGTAGACAAATTGAGGATTTATATATGCTAGTTGGATTGCTGCATTCCAAGGTTGATGATCAGCATCCAAAATAAAAGTCAGCTGGTGTTCCTCAGGAATTGATGGTGGGGGACAATGCTGTTTGATGGGACTTCTCTCATTACTACAGACTCGCTTGGCAATCCCTGGACTCTTGGCTGAGCTTGGCTACCATCACCGTACCTGTTCTGCTCTCCACGTTTGGTACCCTGGGACGGGGTGGCTTGTCAGTGAGGCTGCTGCCTCTGCCTGCCTGGTTGTCGTGCTCAGTGGCTGGCTCCCCTCGCTTTGCAGAGCTGCTCTTGCTGCTCCTAGACAACACTCCGTCTTTGAAAAACCATGCTGCTCTGAGCAGGGTGTTGGACTAGCTGAAGTCTGGAGATCCCTTCCAGCCTACATGGTTTTCTTACTCTGGGAAATGTGACTGTGCTCCAGCTCACCTTTCTTACTGTGCTCATGGAACTTTCAATCGTATTGACTGCCTTGTGAGCCCTGAGTTGTTGGTATTCAGTTATTTTTGTTAAAACAGGTACGGAATCTCAGGCAGCCATTTGTTGAGATAAATGTGATAATGGTGAACTTCATTCTACTTTCTCTCATCATGAGGTGTAGACAAAGGGAGGGGGCAGATGGCTGAGGCTCTTCAGCAGATTTCAAGGGAAATGCCTCAAGAGGACTGCAGAAGGGACAACCTCCTGCTCTTCCAGAGCTGCAAGGACAAAAGTCTGCAAACTATGTTAAACTTTGCTAAGGTATCTCTGTCATGAGAGGCGCTTGTCTCAGTACAGCTTCGTTTCCACAAAACTCATCTATTGGTGTGGCAGAGGAACAAGTGAGGTTTGCCCTACACGGTCTTACACCGTGTGATATGGTGATGGTTGTGCAAGCTCCTGTGTTCAGGCTGACTCTGCAGCTGTCCCGAGGGAATAACTACAAATAGAGGGAGGCTCAGTGTCTTTCTGTTCAGATGTTGGCTGTGCTCACCGTGGGAGAACATGAGTGTGATGGTTTGAGAAACCCACAATGTATTGTTGTTTAGACAACTATCACCCGATGACCCCTCCCTACCCAGGAAGGGGAACTGGGGAAAACCAAGGAAACGCAAGGGTTGAAATATACCTAGATTTTATAGGATAAAGCTAAATAATTAACACTAATAATACTAAAGAACCAGTATTGATCCCGATACCATTACAAAATATACAAGGATTATACTCGGCCCATTCCATCAGCAGTAAGCTGCACACTCCCAGCAGTGGCTAGCAAATGCTGGATACTGTGAGCACTATGGCTTCAGGAGGAAAGGAAAAGCTCAGGGGTCCGGCACCGGGGCAAGAAGTTCTCTGGACCACCACCATCAGGGGAAAGAAAGAGCCCTATGCAGGAAACTTTCTAATTTATATTGAATGTGATGTTCACAATATGAAATAATCCTGTTGACCAGCTTGGGTCAAGCACCTGGATCTCGCTCCTCCTCATCTCTGCACTTGGCGAGCTCAAAACCACTGAGACCTTGAAACCCACATAGCATAGCTGGCTATAAAGTACATACTTTCACAAATTTAGACACGAGAGTTTTCTAAAAGTGCAGTTTTCCCAAGCATTAGAAGAGAAGTTGGTCCTGTGTCGCTCAAACCAGGGCAGTGAGGCAGAGAGTGTGCTGCCTACCTTGCTTCCAACAGCTTGGACTTCCTTCCAGGAGCTCAGAGAAAAGGTGCCTGCAGCCAAGTAGGTGTTTCCCCTACTGTCAAATCCACATGTTGTTTGTGCACCATGCAGCAGCTCCCCTCTTGCTCCTGGAAGCCCGTCCAGCAACGTGTGCTCGGACCTGGTGTGGAAATGACGGGGCCACCTTTGCATCTCTGCAATTGTGGGACTAAGGTGACACTCTCCGCTTTCTCCTCCTGGGGAAGCCACTTCCACTGGCTTGTGCTGGAAATGAAAGCACATGTGGCAAGGAGAAAATAATCAGAGGCTATTAGCTGTTTTACTGCTGGCACTAGCCGTGTCAGGCAGGGTAGAACTGTTCTGCATTTTGCCGTGTTACCTTAACTCTGTTCCTACACAGAGCTAATTATAATCCTGATATGATCTAATTAAAAACCACTCTCTATACTCCCTAATTGATTCCATAGCCATGAAGCAGTGAAAGCTGGGCAGGCTTAGCAACTTGGGAGGATCCCTGCCACAAAACTCCAACACGTTCATGAATACTGGGGGGAGAATGCCTAGGAAAAAATGGGGTTTGTAATTATGGCTATTGTCAGTAAAATCTCAGTATTAAAAAAATATGCTTCCCAGATAATTTGTCTGAGTAAGTAGATGTCATACATATGGTGGTCTGTACAGAAATAGGCAGCTGTAGGTAGTTTGGGGGGAAGATGACTGTTTGTGCAGCCATTTTTGTATTTGAAACTGCTCCGAGTAAGGAGTCACTCCATTTGTACTACGGTTTCTAATTCCTACTCTGCCACTAAAACCCAGTGTGATTTTAATAGTTTTTAATCTACATTTGAATATTGCATGCTTATTTGTTTTCACCAGAGATTTGCTATTGATTGAATTCTTAAATGGTGTCCCTGCTGGCAGAATTGCTTCCTACCAGTTAGCATCTGTCTGCTGGATGGGGGGCTCTGGGTTCATATCCTTGCTTTCACCGGCACAAATAGGATGGCTTAGCACATCTTTCTTTTTTTGTCTCTCCCTCTTTATTTGTAGTTCTCCACCTCCGTAAATCCTTCTGTCTTTTCTCTTTCTTCTTTTCCCCTTAACTTCTCACATAGTGAAGCCAACAGAGGAGGGTGTGTGGGATGAGGAGTAGAAAAAGGGGGGAGAAAGTGAAAGGGAGAGTGAGGGAGACAAAAGGGAGAATGTGAGAGGTGAGGAGGAGGTGGTAATGAAGGTGGAAAATAGAACAAAGAAGGAGGGGGAGCGGGTGAGTGGAAGGGGAGATTAAATAAGGAGAGCATGAGAAGGGGAGAGACTTTGCTCCTAGACTTTCAACTGCAGATATGGTGGTCATTTTTTTCCTGCTCACAGGTGGAGTAATTAGAGCAAATGTTGGTCCTGAACCTCTTCTGCCAGGCAGTTAATTTACCAAAGCTATGAATGCATCAGATTTTTTTTTTTTTTTCATTCTTACCTGTAGATGTACGAATAACCTGTAGTTACTAAATGCGTCAAGCAAGTCTGCCCGCTGGTCAGTGTGGGGAAATATCTCCAGGAACTTTTACTGTTGATGTGTAGGGAATTTTTTGGATATAAAAATCCAGTTTTGGCAAAATGAATACAAAAGAGTCTTTGTGTTGTAGTTACCTAGCAATGTATCTGCTATTAGGTGGGATGTAACTTCTGGAAACTCTCTAAATGATTGCCTGCTGGAAGCTTTGTGTCAGACTTGGAATAGCCAGGAATGTGACTTCCCTGCTCCTCCACATTCTCATGTAGTCCACCGTTCCCTTCTCTTTGTGAGTCAATCAAACGGAGAGAAATTCCCTTTCTCTTGTATGGAAAAGTTGAAGGAAATTAGTGTTTCTTCTACCAGTAGACTAGAGATGATGGATGGCTGTTCGCAGACTGTCCTTTCTCTGTTTAAGACCATACCTTTTTGGCCTTTTGATCAGGAAGGCTTAGTGCTGCTAACTGGTTGTGCAAAAGGATAGAGATGGCAGGTGATAACACGGGGAGTAGCTCTGCCCATCACCTCTGAGCCACCTTCCCTGCATTTTCCATTTCTTTGTTCTGTATTGTGCAGCAACGGGGACATTCGGCTCATCATTTACTGCTGCTATTCTGTCCATTAATACAGACTATTGATTTCATCCAGGCAGGATTTCTTTGAATACGTGCACCAAACAGTTATTCACCCCCAACCCTCCTGAAGCAACTTTATGGTGCTGAGTAATTGCAAATTAAAATGGAAAGCGTGCTTTGGTGCTTTGCTTTTCTGTAGCTGCAATGATGTCTGGGGAAATACTGCAATGGAGAAATTCTGTGTTGAGGTAATTCTAGAAATCATGTTCACATTAGAAATCCCCAAACTGTACTTTATTTAAAAATGTTTTAATGAGCTGCCATATTTGGTGCATTAATCTGTCAAAGAGAAGTGCATGGGAGTACGTTGCAAATCCCAGGGTGGAATTGAGGGACCGTCTTAGAGGTGACGTGCTGTTTTCATGGTAGAAGGCATGGGCTTGTTTCCTCATACCTTTCCCAATAGTGACTCATGGTGGGAAGCCATTGCAAACTCTATTGTAATAAGCATGAAAGAAAATCTTAAATAAGGGATTAATTGTGATTAGCAATCATAGAAACATCTTTATTTTATACTTCTGTGGAAGATACTGCTGCAAAAGTAACTTGCGGACAACCTCTAGTATTTTCCTTTCATGAACAGAAAAACAGAACTGGGAAGCTGAGATTTCCTGGTGAGTTGTGCTTGGCTGAAGATTATCTATTTCTTTGTGAGGAATGTCTGTGAAGATATTTCTATTGTTACTGTTGCTTGGATTGCTCTAGCATCTAGGACCTGTAGACCTGGCACGGCATCCTCATTGGAACTGTACACAAAGAATGCCACAGAAAAGAGATTGTCTGAAAGAGGCAATAGTCTAAACAGACAGACAGTAGCATACAAGGAAAGAGTGTGAATACTCTGATTAGTGTAATAGATGCTGATCTCAAAATTTACACCGTAACCATCGTCAGATAGCTTACAGGCATCGTGGCACAACAGAATTTGAAAAAAGGACACTTGCCACAGTGATTTTCTGGACTGTAGTAAATCATAAGTTGTCAACTACAGGTTCTCTCAGGATATGGACTTGTGAAGATGATGGCATCTTCTTGGCTTCTTATCTTGTGTTCCTTGGTAGTAATGTGTACCATTGCAATCTTGTGGTGTGTTCAGAACTGAATTTCAGTTGCTTTAAAAATGCTACACACTAGACACTACACAGTATTGGAATAGGTGAAAAAGTCCTCCGTGAATATTTACAATGAAGAGGAGCAAGAAGAAGTATCAAAGAACTGTTTCGAAGTTAGAATTCTAGGCAGTAGTATTAAAGAGAGTTAAATTAAGGAAGAACATGGTAAAAAGCACTGATAGAGAATGAGCAAAATCCAAATGTTGCTCTTCTAAACTTTGGTTATTAAGTTCCATATTAAAAGGAGTTAGGGAATGGCAGTTTGGGAGAGGCAGATGATTTGCCTGATCCTGTAGGTCTGATCCTGTAGGTTTATATGATTCTGGGCAGTATGAAGATGAGAAATAAAAGATTGAGTAAATATAATAATATGTGTAATAGTGAAGACAAGAAAAGCAATTTCTGTACCAATATCTTCCCCCTTCCCCCCACCCCCGCCTCCTTACATTTCTAAGTTTGGCACCTTGTCCATTACATAATTCTGGTCCACTCTTCTGCAGGAGTTACTTTTGAAACTCCACCTAGTCTGTTGCCTGCAGCTTCTTGCCTCATCCCAGAAGAGTCTCCTACAGACATTTCTATTTGAGTCAGTCCTTTTTTCTTTGAAATGAATAAAAAGTCTTCATTGCTAACTAAGTTTTAGGGAATAAAGCCTCACTCATCAACTCTCTTGTGTCTACCTGTTGCTCTCCTACTCCGTCCAGTGCAACAGTCAGTCTTGTGGGTGCTTCTTGTTCTTCTTGTACCTTCAAGACACAACTTGTATTATGTGTGACTCAGCAGCAAGCTAAAAACCTGCTATTCTTACCATCCTCCCCTTGACTGTGAACTGAACTGCCACCTCTTCACCTCCAGCTTTTAATAGGCTTTGCTGTGTTGTTAAGAACAAATATGGTAGCTGTTGGCTAGGCTGTGGATTCCCTCATCTAGTTGTGCCAGAGCAATAGTTGAGAGTGGTGGTAAGCCCATCCCTTCTCATGTGGCATGCTTGATCTGGGCTCTAGATCCTATGTGACATGAGGAAACTACTACAGTTTTAAATCCTCAGCATATGCCACCATAGTGAAAGTGCATAGCAGAAAAGATCTTGAGGAACAAAAATACTTGGGTTTTGTAGTTCAGGAATCAGAGAGATTGCTGTCTTTTCTCTCATCTGAGTCAGGTATTTTGTTAGTTTTTGCATCTTGACTAACTGTTATTTTTCTGGTATCCCAGAAAGAGAATTTATTCATCTGCAAAGTATTTCTGTTAATGAGGATGAATATGCATGTAAGAACTCAAATGAGGGAACACTAAAGTATTTATACTGAGAGGGGTGTGGGAATTGTCTGTTTCATACAAGTATAGCCATATCTGTTGAGAATGGTTTTTCTCATTTATATGATTAAGTGCTTGAAATGTGTTGAAACTTGTCCTGAAAATCTGTTATTATACTTATGTACATACGTTGCATGAAATTTGCACATGCAACATCCTAAAAGACAATGTAAGCACATGGAATTTATGAAGTTGAAAGCAGCAGAAATCTTTTAATTTCATTAACTTAATGTATTAAACATATTAGACTGAAGAATTATTTCAACATGGATAAAGGACACTCCTGTATTATTAAAAGTTACTATCAAAAGGTTTATTCCTTTCAGTTTGAAGGATGACATGATATAGGATTGTTATTAAAGCATAACCAGAAAGATCATATTTAGGTTGAATGTGGTTTTGTGGCTTAAATGTGAATTTAGGTTATTTCAGCAAAATAGTACAAATTTGATAACAGAGACTGTGATTAGGTTACAGTTGCACAAATGTTATTACTGTGGTTCCTCTTTTCTGAAGAGTAGAAAAGATTTTTTTTTTAGAGTCTTATTTTCATTTGCAATATTTTAATTTGCAATGAAAATAAAAGTAATTGTTATTTTCAATAACAATTGAAAGTAAGTTCATAGGACTTTCCTTGATGCATTTAAAATAGGTTTTGGTTAATAACACCAAAGAAGTTGCTCTGTCAGTGGAGTGCAGTTAAGGTCATTACTGAAATGAGCTCTGGAAATCTTTCTCAGTTCCAGTCAGACAATTATCTACTCCACATATTATAAAATTTATCTTTTATCTTACAAAAAAGCAGCCCCTCAGTTTCTTCCCCTTTATGCAATGCCATGTTGAGGTGCTTAAACATGTGGTGTGATTGAGCCAACTTTTGGAGCTTCTCTTTTCCTAGGCCTACAAACTGTTCAGCCACCTGTGCATGCTTGG
The DNA here is from genome assembly GCA_013400135.1 of Rhinoptilus africanus. NCBI lineage: Eukaryota > Metazoa > Chordata > Aves > Charadriiformes > Glareolidae > Rhinoptilus > Rhinoptilus africanus. The sequence goes on from VXBO01011649.1 coordinate 53,542, forward strand.
GAGTTCAAAGGAATCCAAGGAAGCACCAGTCTGAACTGGGGGCAGTAGAGATGAGGACAGAGATCATCTTGAATCCCATAGGCACCTGAGCACTTTCTTAGACCCTTCGTTAGAATTTTCTAAGTTGCGTCACTCTACTGCAAATGTATTCAGAAGTTCGCCACCTATTTATGTGTTAAATATTGTAGAGAAAGTATCAACAGATATGGTCCTACTCCTGCTCTGCAAGTGAAAATGAGAGTTCAATTCAAAAGCTGACTGTTATGCTGTCCTTTTTAAATGATGTGCTATTAAGGAAGAATTAATACTTTACAGTTTTCTATGAGCCGAATCTCCCTTGACCACCAATCAGATAGTCCCCTTGTTTCTTTTTGAGTCAATAGCAAAATTTCCATTGACTTCAATTGAAAGATAATGGGGCCCAAAAGGCTAATTATTAGAAGTGGGTTAATGTGTTAGAGGCACCCCTCAAAGAAATTTTGTTCTACAGGATCTGGGTCTAATGTAGAAATCTGATTACCAAATGAATTCATAGTTTTTTATATTTTTTCAGTTATATTTAAACAAAATCAACAACTTTATTATTTTGAATAAATTAAAAAAAAAAAAAGCAAAAGTAGAGCAGATATGTAGCTATTCAGGCAATCAAAAGTAGATTTCTACTTTACCATGAGGTAATCACACTCTAGACTCCATTCACGGTAAATAGGTCCAGGACTCAGCTGCCTGACTGTGGGCATCTAGTGGATCTATTTGAGATGCTCTTTGGGACTTCTTACTTGGGAACATCAGTGCGTATGGGGTTTTAAGGTTCAGAGTTCAGTAGGTATTATTTTGCTTGTTTATACAGTTGCCAATCTCAAAAAAGCTGTTTAAATGACTGTGCCTCTGAAGGTTATTATACGTTACAGACTTTGCTGCACTGTCAGATCTAGAAACATAAAAATTCTAACTTATTAATCCTTTTGACTTAATCACTTCAGCTAATGAGTGAGGAAGGAAGTAAACTAAATAGAGCACTATTGACTTGCCATGGTGGAAGCCTGCTAATGCATTTAATATTTTCCAAACAGAGAAGAAGAAAATTAAAGAGCAGAGCAGTGTATTTGCAAGATTCTGAAAGTGCTAAAAATGAATAAGTGACAAAAGATGTCTGACACTGTACGTTAAATGTTTTGCTTTTTTCCTAGAGCGGCATTTGTATTTTCATCTCCTATTCTCTTTTTGTCTTCAGCACCTGCAAAGATTTACGCTGGAAATTTTATCTTTTGTCTCTCAACTCTTGTCACTCTAAATATCTCTTGTTGTGTGAATCCATCTTTGCTCTCCTTACAAATAAAATGCAAATTATATCCTTGCCAGAGATAAACACTTATCTAAGTGAAATCAGAATAAATACTTGAAGGTTAGAACTGAGATTTGCTTTCTATTTGAGAAAATCACAGGATGCTATGTTACTTTTTGGCTCTAAAATGTACATTAAAATGTTAGAATTTCAGCTCAAAGAAATACCCTTTTTCTGAATTAGGCTTTTTAGATGCTTTTTGTAGTGTTCACTTAAGGTCACAGAAGATGATGAGAATAATTGAACAGCAGATACTCAGGATTTTTGTGTTTTCTCATGGTAACATGTTGGATTTTGTAGGAGTCTAACATTTGTAACTTAGCATGAAGGGTCAAAACCAGTGGAGAATGCCAACAGAGGTAGATTGTGCTCTGCGAGATGTATGGAAAATTCGCTGGTGATGCCAGTTGCGATGGCAGAGTTGACAAGAGGACGGTGGCTGTGATGCCTCACCACTGCTGAAGAGCATGCACAAGTTGAAGTGGGAGAGCTATTCATAGCGTTGACAGCGATGACACCATGAGCAATAAACAAATGTGTTCCACTTCAGTAAAGAATTCAAAAGCCTTTTCATGAACTTAATTAAGAAACTTTTCTGACAGGGGAGACATACTAATTGTCTGTTGCAACCTCGAAGAAGGAAATCAAAGGAACTCTACTGAAATTCAGGATTTGCAAGCTATCAACTTTTCTACCTGCCAACATCTGAAAGCTAAAAATAGGAAGTAGACTGAAGAAGGTATTTCACAGTTGTTTCTAAGGAATTTCCCCTGACTGAAGACTTCGGGATTTAACTAAGGGACATTAGTAGATGCAAATAGGGATAAAACACTCATAAGCATTTTGCTGCAATTAACAGAATTATATATATATATTATTTTTTTATTTTTGTGAAAGTAAGATAAGGTTTAGTTTTTAAAATTCTACTATGATTTACATTTATCTGGACTTTTTGACAGTAGGGGTGGAGAATAGTTACGTTAGAATAGTGAGTGTCTTCTTTCTTAAGGAGGGACAGCTGACTTTTTTTTCATGACAAGAAACTATTTTCTATGAATTTGAAAAGTTTTCAGTAGTACAAATGATCAAGGGAAAAGCATACACCTGATTTTTTTTTTCTTAAGAAATTTATTGACATTTTTCATTGTGATTAATAGTAAATGCTCATGTAGTACTCTTCATCTGTAAATCCTGTGTGTCATAAAAGTGCAATTTAATTTTTATACTTTTAAAAATTTCAAGTGTGCTTACTTAAGAACTGCAGGAAAGATTTCAAGTAATTCTTTGTAGACGCCACAAAGAAGAAAGTAGGGCAATATTTTTAGTATTTTTCAGAGATGAAAAGACTAATGTAATACTTTGAAACTTTCATTTGCTTAAATTCAACAGTATGCTGTCAAATTTAATACAGAATATCTTCCAGGGAAGGTGATCTTTTAGCTGCCTAATCTACCTGAGTAATATGGGAATGATACAGCTCCAGTTGCCTTTACTCATCTGTCTTTACTTCTTATAAACACAGATACAAAGCATTTAGAATGGTAAGCTATGAAGTTCAGAGAGTTGGTAAGGGATACCAAAGAAATGAGGAAAAAATCCAGATCTGCAGGCAGTAAGAAGTTTTTCAGGAGGTGTATTTTAGACAAGAGATACCTGAAGGAATATACTGGCCTATTTTCAGATGGATATACTAGCACTGATAATATGTACAGAAAGTGAGAGCATTAGCTGCTAAATATTTCTGTTTGTACATGGAGAAAAGTGGAGAACTACATTGACATCCTATGAGGACAAGAAGTAATTTCCTACTTTGATAGTAACCAAAGAAAACTTGAGACAACGCCTGCTTCAGGTAGATATTTAAAAATAAGTAGGCCTTAGTTACGTGTGCAGAAGGCTAGAAGACTTGGCTGCAGAAGTCTCCAGTTGACGGATGCTCTTTTTTTTTTCTTTGTTAAATTAGGGAAATCAGGAAAATTCTGAGAATTTCCGAGACTCCTGACATAGAGCCAGTATTCAAAAGGGGCAGTCAGGTGACCAAAGAGAGTGGCCATTAAGCCCGACATTCATCCTTGGCATTTGTAATACGGCATTTGGAAACTGGGTAAAGGAAGGACACAATTCTTAGGGCATTATGTTTTTAAAGCTTGTTGAAAGGTCGCAAAAGGTTCAGTTAAGAGCTACAATAATGTTTCAGATGTTGGGGCAACTACTTTGCAGTGGAGGATTTAGAGATCTCAATCTGTTTAGTTTATCACACGGGAGATCAAGAGGTGACTTGATTATAGAATGTAAACACTTTCATACACACACAGTATTCACCACTAAAAGCTTTTTAATATAGTGGTGAAAGGCAGAGTAAGCACTGCGGGATGGGAGTTGAAATGACTGTCCTTGGAAGCAGGGCATGCATTTTTAATGGGGAGGGTGATTCACCTAGGAGGTGCTGACTTTCTGTCAGTATTCTCCGAACGAGACTTGCTTCTTATCTTAAAGTTAATGCATTATACAGCTTCAGATCCCATCAACACAATGTTGCACACTTCCTGAACTCCAGGACTTAGATAATTTGTTTTTCTTTTTCTTTTCTCTTCTTTATGGTCCCTCCCCCTCAAGAAGAGACAGAAGGGACCATTTTCAAACCTGCTTACTAAAGCGAGAAGTGAAGTATTTGATGTCAACATGTCGCAAGGATGTTAATGGGTTCATATTGTACATCTTCCTAAGTCAGCAGCAGATTTCCTACAGGAACTAATTGACATGTTTTACGGTGTAGTAAAGACAACTTACCTAGACTCACTGCTTTAATATATTTCACTGTATGTGAAAATATGTGTATAATATTTTCAATATAATGGTTGAGACCAGTTTGATGTTTCTCCCTCATCAGTCACATATACTGCCAATCATGACTCCCTGGTAATCAACTAGATATTGATACAAAATGTGTAAAGCTATGATTCCACACTCCTCCAGGCTAAAATAATAATCTTTCCAGTCTCCAAACAGTGTAATGGTTTGGCTGAAAAATCTATGTGAAACACCAAATTATTCCCCAGGTGACCTGACCTAAGAAAATGACATAAAATAGGAAATCTAGTGGATTTTGATTCAAACTTCTTATCTAGGGACACTGTCATTTGAGTTTCTAACACTCTGCTTCCTTCCAATCTTCCTCACATATATTTTGGTCTTCTAATGACCTGTGACATAAATAAATTACAGTAGGAATGGCAGTGAGCACAGGCAGATAATCTAGTAAATTCAAAAAATCTGTTTTTTGAATATACGCATAATATTTGTCATACCAGGTTATTATTGTGATAATCTTGGCAATTCATTGAGAGGCAGAAAAGGTGAGAACCGCTACTACCCAGAGATACTTACTCCTTGCTTGTTTTCAAGTAGGAAAAGTACTACCTTTCATCAAGTAAGATAGATTTGTTGTGCACCATCATTCAACGTGACAAATTTGTCTGGCAAGTTGTACCTAACTTCCTACTTTTTGGGAGGCTGGCAGATACGAGGCCACATGAGTGACATGGTTGGATGATGTCAGTGTCCTGGGCCCAGCTCACCTCTTTGCTGTTCTGGCTTTAGACCAAGATGTGATGCAAGGCACAGATGGCTTGGTAGGTGATTTTCTTTGAAACATAGAAAAAGTCTTAGTATTTGTCCTGTTGCCCAGTTCCAGGAATTTTCTTTAAGCCTCCGGATCTTCACTTCTACTTCAGAAGTGCACTGGTGTCTGTTTGGATTGTAGCTGATGGTAAGAAATTTTTAGATGTTCCACTTGGGTGGAGAGAGCTGATAAGAAATTGTCATCTTCTGTTTCTCTCTAGGTACCTATACAGCTTCACACTTCATCATTCTGTTCAGCTTTTGGAGGATATTTTACCATGTGCTGGATAAAAATGTCACTTAAGCACTCTTGACACACAGTTTTGGGTTTTACGTCATGTACCCCAAGGAAAGAGAGGGACTGCCTTTTAAAAAACATAGCACAGAACAAGACTACAAAATAGTGGTTCTGTTCTATGACTGTTCCATGTGGTTGTGAAAATCTTTGAATTTGGCAGGACAAGTCAGTGATCAAAAACACAAGAACTCTGCTTAGATTAGCAGAGGCTGCTGGCTCAAGCAGTAAGGAATCCTGATGTAAAAGACTGATATTCTTCCTTTACATCTAGCTCCATCTGGAAATCCATTTTTAGGTTGAGAAAATACTGAGCTATGACAGGAACTAAATCCTTACAGCTTTTGGCTCTCTAAAGGGCTAGCCAAGGGGAATGAAATACCTTTTTCTGCTAGGCGATAGGTCAGAGACTAACGCTATGGTTAGATCCAAGGATTCTGGAAAAAATAACGATTTGGCCATTTGAAAAAGTATCAGTGCTTTTTCTTATGGATGCAGCTACACTGGAGTGTCAGATTTGTACCTGGGAGCCTTCTGTGGGATGGGACTTAATTTTCTAGAGGTCTGACCTTACTGCACGTGATGGCTTACTGGCCCGTGGGCTCCTGCAGTGGTCAGAAATGACGAGGGAGCCTGAAGCACTGTGAGAGCACGTTGCTTAATGGGCTGTTGTGTGAACCACTGCAGAATAGTAGCAAAATATTAACTGAGGAAAACCTTTGGAGAAACGTCTCTCTGCCACATTTATGGGTATTTTGGAATAGCAGGCAGAATCATAAAACAGGTTAGTAGACTTTATGCAGCGTTTCCCAAAGGACACTCACTCCTGTCATTTAAGATATTATTGGTTTAAAATGAGCCCAAGGGGGTTTCTGTCATGACTTAAATGGGAAATGGGTTGGCAGAAGCTTGCCTTCTCTTAAAATCATACCTATGACTAGCGTGGCTACTCAGGAGAGAATCCCAGTGGGTCTGCTAGATGTGATTAATGAGCATGTGATTACTGGAGCATCCCTTTTGGTGTCCTTCTGCTGTGTTGTCTGTATGACAATTTTCCAGTACGCATTATTACAGGAATAAAATCCATACTTTGATATATTAGCAGTACTGAACTGTGTGGACTAAATTTCTTTATGAGAGTGTCTTTTCGGAGGAGTCTGGGCATACATAGTAAGCTTGGGAATTAATCAAACTGTTGATAGAAGACTGAAAGGAAAGGAGAAGAAAACCTGAAATTGGATGTCATGGTTTTTTATAGGCCTTGCTGTGGAGGTTAAGATCAAAGGAAAAATGGTTTATACTAATTTTGGTCTCATATTTTCTATTCAACAACTTCATCAGATAAGGGAGTTTTGCAGAAAAATTCTTTGTTAACAGTGATTTAATTCTTAGCTTGTACAGTCTCAATGAACATCAGGAGGCAAGGATGCTCAACAGAAAAGAGGCTCAATTTTTCTACTGAGAATAATTTCAAGCTCAAGACAATTTTCTTAAAACAGTTATGAACAGTGATATTTTGGGGAAAAAATAGGTAATAAAAATGTAGAGAGCACGCTATGGGTTTTCTTTTACAAATAGTATTCTTGAGAACATTTAACTTCAGTAGAGAGTATATTAAAAGAAGGAATTAAAATAAATCACAAATATAAAATGGATGAAATTTTTAATTTTACTATGTGCCGTGCTTAAAGCATAAAATGAAACCAGTTAATGTTCTCCTTTTCTAATTTTCTAATTCACTAAAATGCCATATGCTTTTCATTTGTGTTTACTTTGGCATCCAGAAGAATGAAGAGAATTAAATAATGCTGGAGACAAGCTTAATCATTATCTTATGTTCATGTAATTTGATGGCATTTTTAAAATAGATGTGTGAACCTTTTTTGTTCCTTGTAATATGGATATTATAAAGGAAGGTGAACAGGATGATAAATTAGAGATGCTCTCAGCGAGGCTGTTAAATTATTTTTAGGTAGAAGACATACTGTACACACTGAGCCTCAGCTGAATATAATTAATTTGAAATGTTATCACTGTTGTGCTTGCAGTCCTATTGTAATTTTTTCTCAGTTCTGCATCTTGCTGGCTCCTATCACACCCCTCACTGTGATATCTTTTCCTGTTTTGCACGTGTCCTGTTTGTTCCCACCATATGGTAGTTAGAATTTCGGTAGCTTTGCTCTGTTTACAGACCACTGTGCTTTGTCATATTTTTTGCTGCTCACCCTGTATTGCCATCTGATACCTATCATCTGTTTAACACATTGGATGCCAAAAATACTCAGGTTTGGTTTTTTATTCTTCCAAATGCATGTGTGAGAACGAGTGTTTCAGAAAGCTGTTTTAATAAACATTGCCCTGAAGTAATTTCCTGTTGTGTGGAACCAGTACCCACACCTCTCAACTTTCCAAACTTTTTAACAGGTGCCAGATGACAGAAGGGATATACTGCAGCACTGGGGATTATTTTTATTTTTTTTGCTTGTGTGCACTGCGCTGTTAGTAGCAGACCATAATGTGTTTAAGCATCTTTTCCCACTGCATGACTGTAACAAAACAATATTCTCGGAGTACAGCAGGGTCTATTCTTACCCTGGTTGCTAATTGCAACTTTATTAAGGTTGCACTGAGTGACTGTGTTTGAAACTGGTTTGACAGAAAAAATACATTATGATTTGCAAGTGTTGACATTAGTGATGGCTGATGCCATTTTAATCCAGCATTTCAATCTCTTGTGATATTGACACCAAAAAAATATCACATCACCAACTGTCACGATGCAATTAAATTTTGGGGGCAGGGGAACAGATAGTATGAAAAATAATTGCATCACTGAATTAGAAGTACAGGAGCCTGCGGCAGCATTTGGGGTATTAGACATGATGAATTTTTTATTCAGTAGTATTTTAAGATGCAAAAATCTTGAGTTGCCAAGTGTTCATAAGCTTAAATTTTAGTAGAGGTGCTCATGAGCTTCTGTTTCCTGTGGCTTCTTGATGGGAACAAAGACAAACAGGAATTCACAGTTGTGTACCTGTAGCAAAGCCTGTGGTTGTTTTCTGCCAGCTTCCCTGAGTTTTGCTGTGCATGGCATTTTCCAAACTGATTTAACAGCTTAAAAGTGCAAGTCCATACAGGACCATGTGCCTGTAAATGACATCAGATCTCTTAAGACTGTGGGTGATCCCACCTGATGGTTGGTTGTTCTGCTGTCCACTGACTTGGATTGTCTCTGTTGTAGGTAGCGTGGTTGATGAGGACAAATATGCCAGGGTTATGTGATTCATCCAGCTGAATTTAGGGATGCTACTAATTAACATTGTTCAGTTGGATAAATGGGCTTCTCTTTTGTTTCTCTGTCATGCAGTGCTTCATTAATATGTCTAGTGGTTGTCCGTTCTGTATCCAGAGTAAGAAAGCTAAATACTGGCAGCTGTATTTGTGATTTTTTGTAGGTGTAAATTTGTGCCTTGCTTCTAAAACTTCTTCCTTAAGATTTTCACTCATAGAATCATAGAATGGTTTGGGTTAGAGGGACCTTAAAGATCATCTAGTCCACCCCCCTGCCCTGGGCAGGGACACCTCCCACTAGACCAGGCTGCTCAAAGCCCCATCCAGCCTGGCCTTGAACACTTCCGGGAATGGGGCATCCACAGCTTCTCTGGGCAACCTGTTCCAGTGTCTCACCATCCTCACAATAAAGAATTTCTTCCCAATATCTAATCTAAATCTCCCCTCTTTCAGTTTAAAACTGTTATCCCTTGTCCTATCACTCCATTCCCTGATAAAGAGTCCCTCCCCATCTCTCCTGTAGGCCCCCTTTAGGTACTGGGAGGCTGCTGTAAGGTGTCCCCGGAGCCTTTTCTTCTCCAGGCTGAACAGCCCCAACTCTCTCAGTGCGTCCTCATAGCAGAGGTGCTACAGCCCTCTGATCATTATTTTTTTTCTCCTCTCCAGTCCTTAAATTAAGCTTTTCTACTGTAAACTCCCCCCACCCTCTTTCAAGCTTTTTGCACTATTTTTTACGTGACTTTCAGTCATTTGCCATTTTATGGCTGGTTGGTTTCAATGTGATGACCATCCTTAGGAAAAAAACATGCCCACAGTAGCATAGTATGTGATTCAATAAATTAATTCAATAAATTGAACACCATTTAATTCTCTTTTGCTTCACTCTGAAAACAAATTAGGTTTTGTTTGTTCACAAAAATATGATTTTGGTGAAGTTTAGCTTAAATAAATGGTATTTGTATTCCATAATAAAATGAAGCTGATGTTTCTGAGGAGAAAATAAATCAAATTATTCTTTACTCATTGATTTAATGTATTTTAAGGAACATTTGCTGGCAGAGCCACTTCACAAAACAGTATTCTACTGGAGAAATTTCCTATGGGGCTCCAAGACTACTGCTTCAAGGATCGTTCTGAGCTTCTTTCAGTGAAGTAGTAGCATTAAAGCAGTGTTATGCCATCACGAGTTGACACAAGTCAGCTCATTCAGGAGGCACATTTTGCATGTCTTTTATACTATGTGTGGAAGAGAGCATGGTGCCAGGTTAGAGTCAGTAATATTTAGGTAAATGAAGAAAGTGAAGACATCTTTTGAGCAATTAATAAGGAAAACCACTATCCTGTACCTGAAATATTCCACTTTTTAAGGCCCGTTATTAAACTGGTGATGAAAACACCTTGCTTATTAGCTAGCAAAGCAACTATAAAGAAAAAAATTGAAAACCTACCCAAGATTAGGTAGCACAGTTTTTATACCCATTTTTAAACAGGTTATATTCTATTGGTACTTCCAGTTATTCTTTCCCCACTTTTTTACAGTTGTTGATTCGGTGGGACTCGGTATTAGTGACAAAAAATTGATGGAGTGATTTGGTACTCCTTCTCTGCATTAGAGGTCATTGCCTCCTCATCTGCTAATCAGTGCTCTTGATTCTCGGGCATGCTGAAGCACAATTATTTTACAAATGGTGTGGTTTCACGTTGCTCTGAGAAAATCCAGAGCTGCTGATTTGGCTGGGGAAGACAGTTTCCCTCTGCATCTTGATGAAACTTTCTTTGAGGAACTTTCCAGCAGTCCATATTAGAAGGTTTTATAAAAGAAGCTTATGTCTAACATATTTAGGGCTTTTTTTTTTTTAATAAGCAACCATGTATGAAAATTACTTGTATCTGCAAATGCATTAATGTAAAAAGATATGGCCTGTAATCTCGCAAATGGTACTAGGATGGCTGGGTGCCTTTGGGATCTTTGCTTTCTGCCATTCACCTGTACTAAAACAGTTCAGCTGTTACACTATGTAAGGAAAGCAGAGAGAATGAAAATGTTTCACTGAAAAAAAAGAGGCAACTTAACCGTAGTTAATTGCCTTTGATATTTTTATAATTCTTCTCTTGGTGTTGGAGTAAGTGATTTAATATTTTTAAGTAAGCCTTGCATAAAACTTATCTAAATAATTTCTTACATACGTATTTGAATAGTTGTTTGTCTCTGAAATAACTGGGGAAAGAAGAGATGACTCTTACCTCACTTCCCAGTCAAGCAGGGACTAAACTGTAATGGTGTTGTGAATTGCAGAGATGCTGGAAGATGCTCTCCTTGTTGTGGTTTGATGATGTGGGTATGCAGCAGGTAGGAGAAAAAATCCTCAGGTCTCTTTTTACAGTGGATCTTATGGTAACTGTGGATCTGACAAATTTTAGAGAACTGAAATTCACTTTTAAAACAAATTCTGTGGCAAATCTTGTTATTTTGATTTTCAGTAAGAACAGCCTTTTTTCCAAGAGGTGCTTATCTCGGTTAAAGCCACATACAAAAAATATTAAGTTTGCACCTTGAAAAATGCTAGGACTTTATTTCTTAAAATGCTTGGTTTTGACAGTGCAGTTGCAAGAGCAGCTCAAGCTAGCACTTCTGCTGCTGTAAATGATTTTACTACCCTCTTCCTCAGCTTCTGATTCTGCTACTTTTTTTCATGGTTGGGTTTGTTTATTTTTTTTTTATCCATAAGAATTAATGCAACCATGTGGGCTCAGATTTTTGTCCGTGATTTGTGTTTAACTCCATTCGGTTTTCTGGACTGGTTCACCATGTGGTTTTGCGAGTGTTGCTGTCCCTTGGTGATTATGACTGTTTTTCCTGCAACAGGTATGGTGTGAATATTGCAAGTAAAATAATATATTCATTTATTTGTGCAGTTTTGATGCATGAGTAGTTAGAGCAATATTTAAGAAGATTAATATCTTTATAGGTCCTGTGTTTATTAGGTAGATAATGCTTATTTTAGCAATACAGTAAGAGAAGGACTTGGGGGATATTGGGGATATTTCCATAACTTAAGTGGTTGCATTCGGTAAACTTCAGGCTGCTAACAGCGTCATGTGTATGAACTCATGAAACTTTTTAAACTCTGTCACCTGGGGCTGGTAATAACTCTTCCGAGCAAACCGGCTGCTCTCCTGCTGCACTGTCTATATTAGGAGAGGTGAATGGTGAAGAAATTAAATGGGAAAGTGCAGCAGAGCTTGGGAGATGACTGATATTGGTGAGGTTGTCCACAGAGGTGAGAGGTGTATGAAAATGCCCACAGTGGTTAAGACCAAAGGACAAGGCATTGCCACACTGTAGGGTGTTTGCACCACTCTTCTGCTGGCTCTGGCCAACCTCTCTGTGTACAGCATTGGGAAGCGGAAGCCTGACAGAGAGGATCCTGGTGACTTTGGGGCCTCCAGCATCCTGCCGTCTCTCTGTACAGAATGGGTAGTCTGCTGACTCTGTGCTTGGCATCCCCTGCAATTGACTGTTTTTACAGGCAAGGCTTGTTTTCCCACTTTCGTGATGGTGGTGACGGTGTTTAGCTCCATTCCCCTTCCTTAGGTCGTATTAGGGGTGGAGAACCAAAAGTGGCCTATTGGGGCTGCCCAGGAAACTGTAAAAGTAAAAAGAAAGCGGATAGAGATATGCGTCCTCTCTGCATGATACCACTTCACGTACCTTTGTGTATCTGTTACGTGTTGTTCTAGCTAAGTGCCGAGTTGCCTGTATTAGGATGCAGGAGTCTGCTCGCCTGGGAAGCTGGCAGTGGTGGGATGAGAGAGGAGTCTAACCCGTGGGACTGATGATGACTAAGTGAATTTCAAACAATAGCTGGAAGGGCAGATGCTATAGTTAAAATGAGATGGTAAAAGAAGTAGAAGGGCTGAACATTTAGCAAATACGGCTTGGTTTCTGCAGTGTAGTACGGAGAGAGTCGCTGCCCTAAGGCACAGAGGGTCTGCGTGTTAGAGGAATGCTGGGCTCTGTTCCAGGAGACCAAAGATAATGTATGTTGTACCACAACTTGTCACTTCCTTCTTTTCAAAAAGTAAAGTTTTGTTGAATTTGATGCTCAGATATGAGTGAAGAAAGATGTGAGTGAAGATGTGAGTGAGGTGCTTGTAGTTTTTAATAAAAACACAGCTGTTTCCAAGGGGCTTAGGGACAAATGGGTATGAATATTATTTGGGTGTGGAGCTGTGTGCAAGCTCTCTCACCTGATGAGACTTCATATTGTATTAAGCCTTGTGTCACCAAATTTGGGCAGTGTAATTACTTGTGGTGAGTGTAATTATTTCTGGCCAGTGTAATTACAAATTTTACTTGGATAATATTAAAAAAATTGTTAGATTAATGGAGCTATTCCCTTTTCCTGAACATCGAAACCTGGTCTCATGACTAGTCTAAAATGCTGTACTTCTGTTCCTGTGACCTCTTCTGACAAGGTTCTCGTTCCCCAGACAGTCAGCTGAAGCCTCTTCCACCCTGGTGTAATCTCCATCTCTTGCAGTTCCCTCTCCGCCTCAGAGGGGTGGATCATATATTTCATCTGTTCTTTCTTGTATTCTGGATTTGTGTTGCCCTGTCAGTGTTTTCCATGTTCGTGTGGTGACCAAAAGGTCTTCCTCCTTGTTTTGTGCAAGCCAGCTGGGATAACATGAATAAGGCTCATGCCCTGCCCTAGGAGAATGTATTTCCAGATCCCAGCTCATAACGGCAGTTGGGTGCAAGTGCTTACACCTCCTTAAAAAGGCCAAGGAAGGGCACACAGAGGTTTCCAAAATTGCAAGGGCTCTAGGTCCAGAGATGTAGTTGGGATGGAGCAGTACTGGGTGGAAAGGTGTTGTCTTCCTCCTCTCTCAGTCTTGTTTCAATATTTTTGGCCTGAATTCAAATTCCAAATAATTCTTCACTCTTGAAATGTAACAATTTTCCCTCCAAAAAACCCCACAAATCCCCTCCTAGTGCTACTGAAACACTTTTAATGGAAAATAAGACTTTAACTTTTGGAACTTGAGCTTTTCTGCATACAGTTAGCATAAATCACAGGAGCTGTACTCTTACTTAAGGTAGTGGCAATAGTCACGTGAGGAGAATGGAATATCTTTTTAGGACTGGTACTGGTTTTCATATTTTTATGAACTCAAAATTAAAAAAAAGATGAAATAACCAGTTGACTTAAATTATTTACATTTTTCGCAAAAGCCATGACATAAGAATGTATGAAACAAAGAAGGGATAATAATTATTTTTTCCACAGAAGGCATTGATTCCTTCAGTAACAAATATGTCTGAGCATGTAAGTGCTTTTTAATACAAGACGTACACAGTTTCTTTTTGAATTCCTCAGCTATGCCTTTTTTAATACTGTTACGCATTGTTTGCTTATTTATCAGTTTTTTGTGTATCTTTTATACCTCAGAAAGGGTAATGATCATTTGGGAGGAACTGTGGGAAGCTGGAATGTAAATTCCTTATCGTAGATACTGTACATTCCTGACTCACAGTTCTTCAGTTGTGTAAGGAGGAAGTCTGCTTGTGGGCTGTGGTTATTTTTAAAAAACAAATAGAAGTATACAAAAATAAAGTTTTCCGGTAACCTACATTAGGAAACTTCCAGGAAGCTGAAAAATGACATTTTATGCAAGTTATTTAATGAGCTTGTTTATGAGCTTGCAGAAAACCTGCCTTTAGTAAAATGTTAGCTTGGAAATGACGGTTACTGCTGGGAAAAGAGACCCGTGAATAAAGGCGCAGTCCATGCAACTTTGCCGGTGCTTCTGCTCCAGTGTGATGAGGAGGGGGACTTCCTAACCAAGGTGTCTGCACGGTCTTGTTAGGATGCTGCCAGGTAGTGTGCGCTTGATAAGAGATTATATGAGGGGACTGGAATTATGATAACTTGTATAGAGGGCAAAAGTATCTGTTACCTGTGAACAACTTTTAATTCCAGAGGTGGTGGCCAGGTCTAAACTCCCATCTGAAGTCTGTAAGTGAAACCTTTGTCTTGGCCAAGCCTGAACTTTATAATTAGTCTCATAATGAGTTATGCTTTATGGTTATGCTGCTCCTGGTTCCTAGTGTCATGGGCGTAAAGGAAAATACCAGCATTCACTAAAAACACTTTGTCTCTTATAGACGTGGGGAAAAGTATGAGGAGTTTGCCTGAGGGTCGGAAACCAAAAAGTAAATTACTAGAATCATAAAATGATTAAAATAAATTGAAAAAGTAGCTTAATGAATTTTTTGAATCATGTTTGGAGATTCGGATTACCATATTGCCTGGAAGCACTTGTCATGGACTATAACCCTTCTGAGTGAGGGCTTTTACGAATGCAGAAAAAAAAGGCAATCTTTGCCACTGGGTCAGCCTGCATTGTAAGTAGTAAGCAAATAATAAAATAATAGGAGCAGACAGGAGAGTTTGTATTTTCTGGCCTGATAAGTAAAAGTTTTAACATACCAGTAAACTAATTTTTGTCCAGATCTTTGTAGGCATCATGGCAAAGGAGAGTTTGAAGGAAGATAATGGGATGATGGTGCTGCTGATACTCCCACATTTGGGGCAACAAGGGGAAAAACCACAAAGATTCTTGCTTGAAAGTTAAACTTGAGCAGAAGCATCTCAGTACTGAATGAAAAATGACAGGCAAGGTGGAAACAGGCTGCGAAAGTCTTTGAAGGTAAAGATAAGCCATTTATGCTTTACGCAGTAGAAACAGGGGCTCATCAGAGGAATACAAAGAGAGAGCTAAAATAAATTAAATTATATTTGTTGCAGAATTGTGATTAGACTATCAGCAGGACAGGCTTACACTGTTGAGAAAAGGAATTTAGGGAAGAGCTGCTGATAGCTGAACGTTGAAGCTGGACGGATATGAAATTCGCTAAACTTTGGTGGGTTTTTTGTTGTTTTGTTTGTTTTTTGTTTTTGTTTTTTTTTTAACTTGCCAAATTAATCTCTGGGGCTCATACAGCATTCTGAGTTGGAAGGTCTAAATAGGTGTGAGTCCATTGTAGCACAGTAGTTATTAGTCCCAAGAGGCAAGCAGAATGGAGGTGGTGGTTAAGGTTTGCTAGAGGTACCAGGAGATTTCTATTTCAGTTTATGGAGTTTGATATGCAGGTCAGGGAGCCAGCAATTTATGACAAAGGCTTTGGTTTGGAGAGGAGACAAATGTGAGGTAGATAAACAGACCTGTGACAAGCAAGCCTGGCCAAAATTGTGTTTGCACCAATAAAACAAGGATGAAGATGAGATCTTGGCATGTGGAGGAGAAAGGGCTGATGCCTGGCAGGATTCAGATGATTGCTGGTGAGGTCAAAAATGTCATGAGCGGCAAGTGAAGACCAAGTTGAGAAAATAATAGAGTTGATACATAGTTGTGTGTTGAATGAACAGGGGAGAATGAAGAAATCTTCAACCCAGGCAAAAGCTGAGGTTTTCTGGGATATTTGTTGTTTTTATTATAGGATATAGAACATGCTATAGTGTATGTCATATATAATAATTATTATGATATATTTATTTAAAAAAATTGTGTAAGAGGGAAAGACAAGACCTACAGGAAATGTGAATAGTGAGAAAAGTGAGAAGTTGGACAGTAGGTAATAGCAAAGGGACTAGAAGCAGCCAGTTTGTTGAGGACAAAACCCAGCACCCTCAAGATATGGAAGCTGTTAACTCTTCCATTTGCAGACCTTTGATTAATGCTTCTATTACTCTTACACAAACATGGCGTTTTTTGCTTAGAAGAATAGTAGATTAGTTCCTACCTGTTTCACAACTTACACAGATCCATGTCTTGCTTGCCTTAGGTGAGCGTTTTTTACAGACAAATACTGTACTCCATTCTTAAAATGGTAGTTCACACTGAATAAAAAAGTACAGTGATAGCAATAATAAAGGAGTATGAACATAACATCCAAACTCACCCAGAAGTACAATATTTTGCAATATGAGTACATTTAGCAGTTATTTGATCTTCACAAAACAAACAAACCTGGTATTGTCTGGGCTAAAAAGCAGCACACCCCAAACATTCAAAAATACCCTGGACTTCAAATATGCTAACACATTAATGTTGCTACGCCAAGCACTCGGGAGCTGGAAGAGTTAAGATATGTTTATTTACTATTCAACCTTCATTTGTCTTACTTGTGCAGAGGATATAAATTTTAATGACAGATTTACATGTGATGTGATGATGCATGAAGTAACCAGCAAATATATCTAGATTTCTTCACTGAACTTTAGCTGTTCTAGTCAACACGTGCTAGATTCCCCCTGAGCTCCTCATTTCCCTTTATTCAGACAAAACTATCCCTAGCGTCTTGCTAAGGTTGCCCGTCTCGGCTTTGCTGTTTAAAGCCTGTGTTCCCCAAACCCATCAGGAGTTGACAGCTTTTCCCGGCTAAGGTGCTAGTGGGGCTGAGGGAAAAGCGAGGTGCCCTGTGGCTGCCTCTGGGAACATCTGCAGGAGATGAGTACCTGCAGCTCTGGCAGAGCAGCGAGGCACCTGGCGAGACCGAGGTAATTCCAGCTTTACGGAGCTGCTGAACAATGTTTTTCAGATCACAGGTTCAACGTAGACGCTTAAGGTTTGTCCACAGGTTTTTAGAACTAGCCGTTGCCTTCATGGGCATATGAAGTATCCAGAAGTGCTAGAAGTCGGGCTGTTTTGTCCAAATACGTTACTCTACCATCATGTTAGTAAGTATTAGTCTTTGTACATCTACAGCAGAAGAAAATGTGTAGGAACAAATTTGAAATGCATTCTTGAAATTTTTTTATGTTTGTTTTATTTACCATAAAAAACCTGAAATTGCTATGAGCAGAACTTGGTAAAAGTATCGCTTATTTTATGATAAAGATTATGAAAAAATTATGTGTTTGTGTAGCATGGGTGAGCAGGGCAAAGCACTGCATTTTCCTAAGCTTTTTTCAGACATGCAGTAGCTGCTGGTGGATAGTCACTTAAGGCTATGTCACTTAGAAAGTGGCGCTTTTTCTGCTAACTTGAACTGATGACAGGGCATAATATTTTTATAATGTTAAATCAGGTGTTTAAAAGTCCCAAGATAGAATCATTTGAGTGGAACTGGGAGAGTGATAATGCAATCTGTAGTGCCATCTGCTGGATTTTTAAGTAACTAAAAAATGTAGTTTCATACTACATTTAAAAATCATTTAAAATGTAAAAATGTTTGGCATTTTCAGAAAATCTGTGCAGACAGAGCATAAATATGCAAGTGCACCGGTTTTTCACTTTTTAATCTTCAGTGTATCTGTGAAATATTTCAGATAAGTATGCACTATAGGAACTTAAAAGTAAATCATCAAAAAAGCAGTAACATAATCTATTAGTAAAAAATTACATTCTTGGATCGTAGTTTTAATATCTACTTAGTGGAGATCATTGCAGAGTATAAATATATATCTTGAGCCAGCTCAAAAGAACCCAACAGCATAAATGATAACTTCTGTGGAGTTTGATATATCACTTTCTGATCAGTCAATATTATAGATTACCTCAATGTTCATTGTCTGTCCTCCTAATGATATCAGTGAGCTGTCTGAGAAGTTTAAGGTATGTAAGATGCTTATCCTATGAGTGTCCTCCAAGGCTTACAGTTTTTAATAAGTACATGAAGACATGAGTAAAACTTTGAGGAATTGCCTAATTTTTTTTCCTAGTTTACACTGACAATGTAAAATACTGAATATTCAAATGAAAACTCAGTACATGTATGACACACAGCTAAAGCAGGCTTTTTTTGAAGAAAAAGGGGAGAGAAACCCACCATATTTTCTTGGGGAAAAAACCCTAGAAAATTCAGCATATTGTGAGGTACATGCATACGGTTGAGGTGAATGGATTAAGTCTTTCACTGTACACACGAAAACTGTGTATTGGTTTTTGTCTTTCACTACCAGTGATGGTGACAGCCTCTCACATATGTATGGCAAAGTCCTGAGGCTGATGTGCCTCTCCAAGCGGCTCAGTCTCTTCCACAANATTAAAATGTAAATATTAAAAATATTAATGATACAATATTAAATATGTAACATATGTAAGTATGTAAACTTAAGAGAATTTTAATGTTTTCTTACATCTAGACCTGGAGGGATATTTTTCTAATTAGTTCAAATTTTTTATGTAATAGTTTTTACTTATTTTCTTATACAACAGCTGCTGACAGATTTGGGGATTAAAGGATGAAATCTTAAGGAACAGATAAATAAATACATTTTCTTTCAGGTGGGATCAAAGATTTGCAGTTTCAAGGCAAAGGATGTTTAAACTAAGTAACAAGAATGGTCATTAACTTCTATGTACTGTCTGATAAAG
>VXBO01011649.1:72763-164613 GCA_013400135.1 Rhinoptilus africanus
TTTTAATATCTACTTAGTGGAGATCATTGCAGAGTATAAATATATATCTTGAGCCAGCTCAAAAGAACCCAACAGCATAAATGATAACTTCTGTGGAGTTTGATATATCACTTTCTGATCAGTCAATATTATAGATTACCTCAATGTTCATTGTCTGTCCTCCTAATGATATCAGTGAGCTGTCTGAGAAGTTTAAGGTGTGTAAGATGCTTATCCTATGAGCGTCCTCCAAGGCTTACAGTTTTTAATAAGTACATGAAGACATGAGTAAAACTTTGAGGAATTGCCTAATTTTTTTTCCTAGTTTACACTGACAATGTAAAATACTGAATATTCAAATGAAAACTCAGTACATGTATGACACACAGCTAAAGCAGGCTTTTTTTGAAGAAAAAGGGGAGAGAAACCCACCATATTTTCTTGGGGAAAAAACCCTAGAAAATTCAGCATATTGTGAGGTACATGCATACGGTTGAGGTGAATGGATTAAGTCTTTCACTGTACACACGAAAACTGTGTATTGGTTTTTGTCTTTCACTACCAGTGATGGTGACAGCCTCTCACATATGTATGGCAAAGTCCTGAGGCTGATGTGCCTCTCCAAGCGGCTCAGTCTCTTCCACAATTTTAGCAACAGAAGATATTTTTTTTTAGTCCTATGAGATCTGATGTGCCCAAAGATTCACCCATTGTATGATCTTTTTTTGCTCACACACATAGGTGCCAGCTTATGTGGATGCAGCTGTTTTGTTGAGTGGTGTCATTAGAGGAAGCTTATCCTTCCAGTTTCTCAGTTTCTCTGTGCTGTGTTCTCAAACGTGTTGTTGCATTTGTAGATATTTTTCTATTGTTTCTCAATGAAGAGGAGAATTATGTTAATCGTGTACGTGGAGAGGTCTTTCCTTGCCTGGTAAGTAAGTTTACCACATAATAAAAAGCAGAGCAATCCTGAAATCTTCGGCCATCAAATGATGTTGCTGGTGATTTGAATGTTCCAAAGGCACACGCTCTCCTGTGTTTCTAGCAAAGGATGAAGTTTCACACACATATGTTATAAAGAGGTGCACTTGGGGGTCCCCAAGTTTTATGGCGTTGAAACAGTATGTTAAAAAAAGGTAGATCCATTAAGCAAGACATGTGGCCAGAGTGACACGGAACAAAAATTAAGGGGCTTCTAGTTCAGTTGATATTAAAATGTAAATATTAAAAATATTAATGATACAATATTAAATATGTAACATATGTAAGTATGTAAACTTAAGAGAATTTTAATGTTTTCTTACATCTANAACAACAAAAAGCTTTTACAAAATAGTATTACTGGATGATATTTTTTCCTCTTAAAAATTTTTTTTTTCTATTGTAAAACAAATGTTCAAGGAGATCTGTTGAAGATACCAATTTCAAACATAAAAGCTAATTTTTAATAAGAACATTTGGCAAATCTTTTCTGATTAACATTTCAAAACCAAATACTGAATTTTACTGTATTTGTTACTGTATTGCGACAGAACACATCTGAAAGGTGGCTTTAACAATTATTTATTAATAGGTACTATAAAATCTTAATGAATTTGATTTCATAATTGTGTCCTGATGTGCATGGAAACTGTAAGAAGAGTACACTTGCAGTGCATCGCTCCCACTGGCCATCTTTTTCCTCCTGTATTTCTTACTTTTGAAGGAAAATTTCTATGAAACTTCTTCAGTTTGACTTATTTATATATGTCCAGTGTTAAATCCTGGAACAGTTTCCTCTATTTTTTGTTCTCATCCTTTGTTTTGTTTTTTCCCCCTTCTTTGGAGGCTGTGTGGATGAGGAAACCTCCCCTTTTTGGCTATGCCATTGACCTTAGTAGCAGAACTAAATGAATTTTGGGGTGCGCTATGAAAAATGGTGTGGATGTATGCGTATATTCCTCTTACATAGTAGCCTGCTTGCTCTTTCTGTCAGAGGGGATTAAATTGATATCTGCCTCAAGGGTCATATCATATGCTGTTCTTAAGTCTTTAACCTAACCTTTAGGTGCTTGTCTACATTAAGGAATATTTAATAGACTTAAAATGTGCTTTATATCTTTGAAGTTAAGGAGCAAACTTGAAAAATATTCATCTGTATTTGAGTTCTTGCTTAATACTTAATATACTTCTGCATAAGGCAAGTAATACTTCTGTATAAGGCAAAGCTGTTGGAAGGGATTTGTTGCTGCTGTTACAGAAGAGCCATAGATATTGAGAACCCGTCACTTCTCAAAATGGTGGGAAAGGTGATTAAAACCTTGCAAAAGAAGTAATTGAACCAGACCTGCCATGGGCTGCATAAGATTCTGCTCTGTGAATCCTGCAACCGTTTTCTTCAATTCTGTTCCTGCTGTAGATAAAATGTTAGGATTTCTCCAGTAATGCTGAGTATGATGTGCAAGATAAGCACTTGACTTTGAACCCTGCTTGGTAAAAAGGGTCTTAACACTGATGCAGAAAGTGAGAAATCTATAAATAAGTGATAATTATTTATAAAGAAATGAAATCTTCCTCTCAGGTTTTGCTTAGTTGCTGGTGTGTTCATCTACCCCTTGGTGCGCACCGAAGGGCAAAAGATTATTGTATTAATACACTTCCTAAGAGTCATACAAGCGCGAAAAAAAAAATCAGATGTAGACTGCCTAATTGGAAAAGAACAGGAAGAGGAGCAGTGCTTGCTGTTATCTTCCCTTTCCACATTAGTGAAGAGTCAGAGCTTTTAGTCTTGCCGTAGTGGAGAACTGAATTTAGTTTCCATGGTTCCATTTTTTAACAGAATATTTGATGTAATAAGAAATTTACCTACAGACCTCTCCATTATTTAATTGCATTCTTTAAGCTGGTTATTATACAAATTCCTGAATGTCTTTAGTTGTTTTTATGCATTATAAGTGAGCAGCCATGTAAGATAAGTTAAATCATATGTGTAATCCAATAATGTGGCGAAAAGTATTAAGCTTCTCCAGTATTTTGCCTAATTCTTTTGACCTACTTTTTTTCATCTTACTCAATACTGCAAAGGTTTTTTAAGCAGGTTAGTAAAAAATAAAAAAAAAAAACAAAAAATCTCTTTGCTACTCCTGCCAAGTTTTTCATTAGCATAAAGCATTAAGTATAATGCATCATGTTTGTAGTGAGGGAGAACAGATTATTTAGCTTCTTAGGTTTTGCTCTTTCTGCATCCTCACCAGAACGGCCCTGTATAAAGTCACTCTTTTTAGTATGAGAGTTTGTTGATTTATGTAGTTACGAGCAGTGATATTCCTGTCCAAATGGAATATGTGTATTTTACTACAATTCTTGCTATTTAAGTTGAATTGTCATTTTTGGGGCTTGAATATCATCTTAAAGTAAAAATATCCACTTCACCAAAACAGAATTTCATATGAATAACACTGTTTAACTTGTATCTTAAAAAGTCCCAAGAACTCCACCACACACAGTGACCCATACGCGCACACAAAATCCCACAGAAACACAGAATTGTCTCCCTAGGAAACACATTGGGTAAATGGTGTGAGTCTCAATGCTTCAGGGAGTAGGTAGCTCAAGACAGGTAACGGAGATGAAGGATATCATCAGGACCTCTATAGACAACACACCTACTGTTATAATTTATTAAACTCGATAAGACCTTACAGCAGCCTTCCAGTACCTAAAGGGGTCCTGCAGGAGAGATGGGGAGGGACTCTTTATCAGGGAGTGTAGTGATAGCATGAGGGGTAATGGTTTTAAACTGAAAGAGGGTAGATTTAGATTAGATATTAGGAAGAAATTCTTTACTGTGAGGGTGGTGAGGCACTGGAACAGGTTGCCCAGGGAAGTTGTGGATGCCCCATCCCTGGCAGTGTTCAAGGCCAGGCTGGTTTTGTGGGAGGTGTCCCTGCCCAGTGGGGTTGGAACTAGATGATCTTTAAGGTCTCTTCCAAATCTAACCATTCTGTGATTTCCTGTTTCTATTAATATTCTATTTAGCCATTCATGATTTTATTTAATGTTATTCATGGACTTGTAGATTTGAAGCAACATCTGGAAATGCGTGTGAAAAGCCTGTGGGTTTCATATAGCATGGTGAAAAGACTGCATTGTTAAACGTGCCCTACTGTACTCTCCCCCTCAAGCTGCCCGAGGTCTTTGCTCAAGCTCATGAAAATAAAGGTCAGAGGTTGCAGTGCTCTCCTGGTGCAAGTACAGAAATTTTTCTTTGTCTTATGATTTCATGAATAGTAAGATAGTTAACAGCTGAAATACGATCCTTTCAAATTAAGCTTCGGGATGGGGTAAATTAAGATTCATGGCAGCTGCAAAAAGGGTGATCCTGCCCTTTACTTTTCATTTCTGCCTTCAGTAGTTCATGTCCTACCTTCATCCCAGGTCTCCAGTGCCCTGCTCAGAGCAGAGTGATTCGGGAATCAAAATGATGGGAAAACAATTTTTGTTTTATTTTTTGCAGGAGAACTAATTTTCTGTTGGTTCAGGTTCACGGGTTAGCTCACCGAGAGGGATCCCTGGTGAATGTCAAAATCAGTGCCTAACAAGCAGTAACAGCATGCAGCTGGGAGCAGGCAAGGAGCCGGATTGCCCCTTTTGGACGTGCCTGGACTTTTAGCTGGTTCCCCTCAGGAACTTCACCTTTGCCAAGAAAATCTCATAGAAACCAACAGGAGAACATGTTTTTCCTCAGAGATGATATCATAATGATAAGAAAGATTTTATCCCTAAATATTTAATTATTACGATTCCTGACTTACAGAAGGGGAAGTGAAGGCTAGAGGGACAAGTGCTCTTCCCTGAGCTTGTGATTGGAAGCTGGGTCTTTTGGATAGCAGGATGCTTAGCCAGTTAGTAAGCATAATATCATACTGGTTTGTATTCGGGGCAGCCGGAGGAGAAGTGCTACGTCTTTGAATACCAGTGTTTGTCTTGGGAATCCAAATACCTGCAAATACTCCTATATCCTCCTACAGCTAAGCTGGAAGAAATGGCTATAATGAGGGACAGCAAACATTAGTAGTCTCTGATATTTAACAGGAGAGAATACAACAGATTGTTAATACATAGATTTGACATAGAAAATTGTTCTCACATTCTTGTAGGGCCAGTGTGATTGTAGAGTGTGTTTTGAAATCTTTAAGCTATGTGTTTTAGTAATGTAGATTTATGAAAACATAAGTGTGATACTGTAACTGAAGTTAACTTACATGTATTTTTATTATGCCTGCTGTGTAAATAATGTTGATTAAAAAGCAATGCAAATTTGCTTAAGCAGTTATATTTCTTCTTTTATTCTGTACATGGTAGATACTTCTGTCTAAGACTATGCATTTTTTCCCCATCGTTTTATGTTTGAATCAATTTCCAGTCAAGTGAAATTATTTACTTACGAGCTCTGAAGTAAACCTAATAGGAATACACGTCTGTTATTTTTTCCTTCAGATTCTCCTATACAGTCTTCCATGTGCAGTGTGTATTTGATATAAGGGACATTTATTATTGTGAACATGCCAAGAATGTTAGGTAAAGTCATAAATTGAAAGAAAGAAATACACAGTAGTAGTATTTCCTCCTATTCTTGCTATATAAACTTTTTTCTCATCTATGCAGGAGGTTGCATCAACAATTTGAAAGCTATAAAGAGCAAGTAAGAAAGATAGGGGAAGAAGCCCGCCGTTACCAGGGAGAGCACAAGGATGATGCTCCAACATGTGGAATCTGTCATAAAACAAAGTTTGCAGATGGTTGTGGCCATTTATGCTCTTATTGCCGGACCAAGTTTTGTGCTCGATGTGGAGGTCGTGTCTCTCTGCGATCAAACAATGTAAGTCTTCTGATGTGTACTCTTAAGAAAAAGCCTCCTTGACATTGTCACGTGGCAGATTGTTCACCTTAAATTTGGCATTTCATGCTTCATTTTACTTAGGTGTTCCATTCATCACTTCGTTATGAGATGTGTATAAACAAGAATAATGTATTTAATTATTGCGTAATCACAGAGTTAATTAAAATAAAAGAATACATAATGTATAGTTTTGCTGAATGATGGCATTAAAAAAACATACCTGTTTTGCATAGAATGAAAGAAAAAAAACATTTTGCTTAGGTAAAACGCCACGTTAAGAAGTTTTTATTGAACTCTTACTTCATTTTAGATTTCTTTTTATACAGTTTTTTTGTATATGCTTACAGATTTTTCTTAGATAAAATCAGTCAATTTTTTGCTTAGGAAAAAAACTCAACCACTTTTACCACAGTGAGAGCGTTCTGTCAGTTTATTTTGAATTTATCTTAAATGTAAAACAATAGATTAATCTGGTTTAGGTGTTCTACTTCCAAGGAGGTGAGACAGATCTTTCTCCCTCTGGTCCGCATGCAGTGAGCTCCAGTAGGTGTCCACAACACTGAAGGGTGTCAGAGAATACCCTCTGTTTAGTCAGTCCCTTACAAGGAACTGGCTATGCAATGTCCACTAGACTATCATCCAGTGATTCTTTTTGGCTCATCATCTAGTACTAGGGTGTGTTGTAAAACAAATACCCTTTTACTGCATGAATAGTTTTATTATCTATCATGAGATGAGATAACTTTCTCATATGGCCCTAAGGTGCTAGTCTTTTGTAGGAGAAATGCATCGATGCTCTTTGTATCAATATCAGCTCAGTTAAAAGTGGTCACAAATTTGGTAGCAGGTAATCATGTTCACAACGGAACCAGTTTATGGCCTTTTCACTTTCTTTGAGCTAAACATCAACTGAATATGACTTCTGAAATGTCATGTAAACGGCAACAACAAAAAACCCTGAAAAAAACACTATTTCATCTTTATTTTGGGAGTTTACCTTATCCCTGATGTACTTATGAGTCCATTAAATTAAATTCACATTCATTAGAAAAAATTACTTAGTTGTATTGGACAAAAAGTTTCATGTATTCATATTTCAATATAAATAGATGAATTACATTGCATCACCTGCAGGTGGTGTCACCAGAGCAAGTCTATGAAAATATACTTTACTGGGGGATGTTATGTTAGACTATTGAGGGCATATGATGCAGCTTATATTTACTCAGGAAAAAATGGAATATATTTTAACTATTTTTCACCAACTGTTTCAAGTCACAAGAATGGAGAAGTGACATAAGAAAATGATGCAACTTGCCTTTTGTTTGTTATATTGTTTATGCTTCTGTGGGTTAGAGTGGGAAAACATGTTTGACACATACGCAGTAATGTAATCTTTTAATTTAAAGCTCTTTTTTTATGTTTTTATCTCTTTGTAGAGAGTTATTAGAATTGCATTTCTTTGAAATCTGTCTATTAATACTTGCCTATTTTATTCTTTTTCTCTTCTTTTTTTCTTTTCTCTTTTTATTCTGCTTCCTTGGATGCTTTCCCAAAGGAGGACAAAGTGGTTAGAATCCATGCTTTTTATCATTTATTATTATAATGTTGTTAGTTAACTGGGAAACATACTAATGTAAAAAAACTGAAATGAAATTTAAAAATCATCCACAGGAGAGGGGGGAAGAACAGGAATCCTAACACCTGGGCCCTGCCCATTCCCTAGCTGAATATACGCTTCAAAGATATAGCCCAGCAAGGAAACCCAAGACTTGCCCAAATTAGGATAAGAAAAGAAATTAATTAAGAACTGAGAATTATTAATAGTCTAAAAAGTAGAGGGGATAATAAAGTATAATAAAGCTTTATTTCATAAAAATGTCTGTGGTTAGCAATTTGACTTTTTGCATGCAAGGTCCTTCCATCAGCTTCAGGAAGTCTAATTTAGTTTTTTAATTGCAATTTTACATTGATTTCTATGGTTTGCTGTGTTTCACTTCTGGCTGCAGCCAAAATTCAGAGAATTCTTGTGGAATCAGCTTTTTGACTTTACATTTGAAATAATTTGCATAGGCGAAAGATTACCTCTTAGAACTGGATGTGAGTATAGTGAACAAGATGGAGTGAATCCGCTGTGAATGCGTAGTCACCATTTCAGAAAACTGCCAAACCGTTCTGGGCTCAAGTGCTGGCATATTCACCGCTGATGTCTGTGCCTCGCCTGAAACAGATGAGGGTAGTTCTCTGTTCATCGCTGTGCCCTGTGCACAGAGGAAGGGGGGGCAGTAGTTGAGCAGAAGAGTGATGTCCGCTTACCACCTCTCCCGAGGCAGGACTGCAAAACCTGATATTCCAGACTTTGGCTTGGAGACTTAGGTAGTGGGAATTAGCCAGCTTCACTGGCACTTCAGCCGAAACAAGTGTCGTTACAATCCAATGCCGTTTTTGACATGTGGATGATATGTTTGTGTTAGGAAGTGGTGGTATGCCCCAAATTCCATCAATCACAGCATAGCCCTAACCTGCATTTTAGTACTATGCAACATGCAGAGGAAATGATTTCTATCACAACTCCATGTTGCAGTAAGGTTTGGGTTTTTTTTTTACCTAAGGCAGTAGTGTTCTGAGAACGTGGTTGTTTTTCTAATGGCTATGAAATATAACTTGCTACAGCTTCATTCCGCTGTTTTGTGTGGCACTCTGAACAAGGTGCTGAAAGAATCCAGGACTTCCAGATCTTTTCCATTCTGTTAATCTAAATCACTTAGGGTAGACTGAGAGAAGTTTCAGCTTGATATTGATTTGTTAGTAAAGCAGTGGTAAAGCAGTAAAGATGCATCAATGATGCATCCACTGGGGTGTATTAAAAGGCTAATGTGCTTGCAACGGAGTCTTCTTTAGGGCTGGGAACAGCAACACTCTTAAGTGCTGAAAGTGCCACTTAGGTACAATTTAGCCACCTCGGTTTTGGAGAGCAGTCCACATGAACTTCATCTGCTTCTATGCTTGAGGCATCCTTCACACTTCAGCTTGGAACAATAGCTTTACTAGTTTACCAAACTGTTATGGATCCAGAAAATAGACCCCACTGCACTAAAGTGCTGTGAAGACACGTGTGCTGAAGACATACCTGACTCATTTGGATTGTCCCAAGTTCAATTAAATATATCCCTGTTGTTTGCACTTGCCTCAGTTTAGGTTTTGCAGTGTTGGCCTCTAAGCTCCCACATGCCAAGAAAATGCCCAAATAACAAACATGAAAATATCCTTTTTACCTTGTGATGAAGCTGAGCTACATCTCTTTTAACAGCTGAAAAGTAATGGGAGTCAGAGGGAGAGTATCCAATACTTAGTCCTGATTGCATGAAGAATATAGGGTACTTTTGTAAAAGTACAATTGCTGTCACAATGCCTGTCTCTGAAAGCTAATGGAATATATAGAATGAATTAATTCCAAAATATGACTACCTGCCTAGTAAATAACATCTTTTATAGGCAGAACAAATGGTATAATTGATATAAAGCAACACTAGAAAAATATTATTTGTTAATTATTTTCAGTGGCTCAGCATTCCTGACTAATCTACATACAGGGAGAAACCCTTCTTTATCTGGTGAATTTAATATTGAGCCTCATTCCCTCCATTTGAATTTTTACCACAAGAAAGTATATTAACGTTAAAACCTGTGCACCCAGTTCGTACAAGTTAGGGTTGCATCAGTTGAAAAGGATAGTGAAGTCTGAGTTACCAAAGTGCCAAGCCTAGGAAAAGTCAAGCATGATCCTAGATTCAAGGTATTTCCTGTAGAGTTGGATAATTAAATGAGCATTGGTAGTACTAATGAGACCTCACCTGGATGTTGTGTACTGTGCATTAGCCATCGTTGATAAATTCAAATTGTGACAGGCACAAAGTCAGTCATACAGAGGATGATCAAAGAAATGGAGAGTTCCTCATAGAAGACTAGAGAGAACAGAGGGACAAAGGCTAGAGAAATTATAATTGATATCTTAAAAGTTTAAACAATAAGAATAGCCTGTAAACTAGAGGACAGTGAATATAAGATTGTCGTGGTTTGGCCTCAGACAGCAACAAAGAACCACGCGTCACTCGCTCGGGGCCTTCCCAGTGCAGGAAAGCAGAAGAAAAAGGCAAAACTCGTGGGTTGAGACAAAGGCAAGTTAATAGAACAGCAAAGGTAACATGAAAACAACAATAACAGTGATAGAGAGATATACAAATGCAATCAGTGAACCACTGCTCCCCGACCAGACCTGGGACCACCAGCCTGCTCCAAGCGGCGACTTCCTGCCCCCTCCCGGCAGCTCAGGGAGGGCCTGGCTCACATGGATGGAATACTGATACCTCCGGAGCCGGGGGAGAGTTAACCCCTTCCCCACCGGAACCAGGACAAAGAACGAATAGAATAAGAGGATGGTGAATAAGACCGAATGGGTATAACTTGACTATAAATGCTTTTGGCTTGGAAAAAGATTTTTGCAATCAGTAGAGTCAAGCTTTGGGAAATTTTTTCATGTGACTTGCTGGAAGGAAAAATAATCCAATACAAATTTCAAGGTTAAATTTGATAACTTTAGGAAAGGATCTATGTGATGCGGTTGCTTGGTGATGTGGTGGCTGTAGGGGAATGTATTAGGTCCCTACTAAGACTAGGTAACACTGCAGGCAATGCATTTGAAACTGTTCTAAACCTTTTCAACTAACTACCAAATCTATTTTAAGGACTGTTTCAAAAATACATAGCAGAACCTAATATGTTCTCTCCTGGTTTAAAATTAAAAAAAGGACACCCCAAAACAGTAACTCCTTGTAATGTGAGTTAGGAAGTATCCTAGGTTTGTCATGAGAATTGTCCAATGTGTCCAGTGCACTTACAAAATTAATTGGCAATAACTGGTACATCCATTAAAAGGCATATACTTTTTAATGATTCTTATTCTAATATGTCAAAACACATATCTAAATATGTATCTTAAGTTCTTTCACTTTCTGTGCATATTGGGTAACTCTTCATACTTCTCACCTGAGCCTGCTCTCCTTCATATGGTGGCAGGCAGACCGCATTTAACGGGAACATCGTCAGATAAGAGGACTTTTGGCTAGTTTGGTTATTCAAATCAGGCTTAAATGTAGTTGTGCAGGGAGAGTATTCACTGTGTTAATAATGTTAGTAATAATACATAATAATATAATACAATGTTGAAAACTGTTGGATGGTGTTTTCTCTTCCTTCGTATCACCTTACTATTCCGAAACAGCATTACGTGAATGTGGTGACCTATTCACTGTGAGCACTGAGCACTTGTATATACTGTTAAAGAAAGCAGAATATTATTAGTACAGAATTTTACGTGAGACAGCATTTCAGAAGGAAACCATGTAGGTGCTTAGAGAAAAGCTGTCAGGAGTGACGACCTGCTTTTAATTTGGCACAAGGTTTTATAGGTGTTGTCAGTTCCTTATAGAGTGTCTACACGTTCGCTCTGGATCCTTCTAGTTCTGCTCCATACACCAGCATTTTAATTGCCAAAATGGCAATTCAATGGTAATGGGTTTAAGTTAATTGTGTCTGTTCCATTCACTCTCCCCTCTGATGTGAACTATCAGGGTTGTTAGAGCAGTGGAGAAGCCAGCAAAATGACCGGCTGGTGCTTCTTGGTGGTTTGGCAAGGAGTGGGCTGAGTTCTCCCAAGGTCCTGGCTGCCACTGCTTGCCCTCTTCTTCCCTCCAGTGGTACCTAGCTTTGCAGAACAAAAAAGCACCTGAAAATACAACTTTTTCCTTGCATCACTCCTGTAAAACTTCTTCCTAATATTTGGTTAGGTAATGCAAAAAGATGCATTTCCTTTGTAAACACCTGATACATGAAGTCGTACGTCTCTGTTTCTTTCTCCTTAGAGAAAAGGAGATACGTTTTAGGGTACAAAAGTAGTCTTGAATGAGTGAATGCTGTTTCTTTAAATCAAAATCTGAAAATTTTGAATCAATATTTTGTGGGTGTATTGAACTAAGTGAAATTTGTATGACATTTGACAGAATTAGGTGGAAGATCCACATTCCAGTATAAGCCATATATTTCTCCCCAGCAATCAGTCTCCCATTCTACAGATTTCATTAGGATTACAATTTTTGGTCAAATCTGAAGTGAAAAGAATTGGGAGCAAACACATTTGTCACCATTTTCCCATGTTTTCCAGAAATGTTAGTTGTGCAGAATAGAGTGATTTGCTTACTCATTTTTCTGTTTGCATATGTAAAGGGAAGAAATCGGGATGTAAAATACATTATGGATAAATGAGAATTGATTTGACTGAACTGTGAAAGTAACATTGATTATCAGTGCTGAAACACTGGAGATTCACATTTCTGATCTGGGTTTCAGGGAATCACGGAATTTCAGAGTGGGAAGGGCCCTCTAGAGATCATCTAGTCCAACCCCCTGCCAGAGCAGGATTGCCCAGAGCACATTACTCAGGGCTGCATCCAGGCGGGGCTTGAAAGTCTCCAGAGAAGGGGATTCCACACCCTCCCTGGGCAGCCTGTCCCAGTGCTCTGGCACCCTCACCCTAAAGAAGTTTTTCCATGTATTTGAACAGAACTTCCTATGTTTCACTGAAATTGTTTTCATTTTAGTATAATGTCAGTGATTTATACTTGGAAAGAAAGACAGCTTGGAAGCATTTCACTAATTGCATGTCAGGTGTTTTTACAGGGTGTTTGTCATTTAGTTCCTTTAAATTATGCTTAAAATTTGCTTACATAATAGCTTGCTAATTTAAGCCTTAACAATTTGAGCACATATGCCGTGCAATTCGGCTGTGTGCTAATGGTTTTAATGCAAGTTGTTAATATTGTCAGAACAAAATGTCTGGATCGTCAGGAGTGTTTCTACATGCCTTCCATGGAAATCTTATGTCAAATTGTCCATTAAAAGGCTGATTTATGTAAGTTCTGACTAATACAGCTGTAGAACAAAAAAACAAAACACCTAATCAGAAGGAGGTGAAATTACATAGTAAATTGCAAAGGGATAGACGATAAATTCTCTCTCTGTAGCATTCAGTGTAATTTTTTTCCTGAAAGATTGGGCGTTTGTATGCATCAGGGCAAAAGCACTGCTTTTCAGTGGTTGGCTCCCTAGAACTGCTGCTTCCAGCAGATAAAAGGGAAAAAAAAAGTCGTCCAGCAAGAACTTGAGGAATTCTATCTCAAGTAAGATGTAGAGGACTTTCCTCTGCTTTATGGGAAGTTAGTTCATTGTCAAACAAATCTGAGTGTTAACATTTTTAAATTAAATTCTTAAAAGTAGCTTCCTCTTCACCAAGTTTGCTGAAGCAACGTGTTTGATTTTAACACCTGTATTTCAGTGTCCAGGTAAAAAAGTGATCGATTACTTCTTGCACATAAAAAAATGCAGGCAGCTGATGCTCACGCTCTGACATTAATCAGATCAGAGCTTCTTCATTTAATAGTTGGACTGTAAAAGAGTCACTAGACAGCTGGGGTTTTGTTTTTTTTTTTTCTTTTTTTGCTTTAGATCATCATTAAATCAGTAACCGCTCGCTTATGTTCCGTGTTTTTTCCAGGTTTAGTTTACCTGTTAGCCAAACACTTAAACTGTCTACTTGTCGTGCGATTCTACACTTGATGACCAAGAAAATATATTGCTACTGCAGACTTCTTTCTTAACTCATGATAAAGGTCTCCTGCATCCTTCACGGCTGCTTTTGCTGTTAGCATACAAGCTGGGTAACGGTGTTCTGTGGAGACCCTACATAAACAATACTGGAAACTCCATGTAGTATAATGGAGCCTAAATGAAAAGAAAAAGAAACCCAAACTTTTAATCCCCTGCCGTGTTGCTACTGGACATGTTATCCCATTTTTAGTCTTGTATTCTCAATACCTTTCTTTCAATTCAACTGACTCAAGATAAAGAATATGGGAATTATTTAGATTTTTTTTTTAATTAAGAAAATGTCAGCAATACCTTTGAGCGTAATAATTCCTTCCACTGCAAAACCTTGTGTTAAAAAAATTAAAGACTGCGAAGATCTCAAAGGTCAATAAAGTTTTTCAAAAAGAGCTTTATTCCATATCCTCTTGCCTAATCTCATGTACTGGAGGTACATATATATACACACACGCATATATATATATAAGTACATATATATATATATAAAATGTGTTTGTAGAAGCATATATTGTATAGATTTTTTTGTAAGTGAATATACATGCGTCCTACTATGTAGCCTAATACGGGAAGTATGGGGCAGAGTAAAGCTTTTATGAACCACGATTTTGACCTTTGAAGTCCATAAATCATTCAAGGTATTTAAGTCAATTGAGGACTTATTATTTATATGGTCATTTACCTTGTCAAAAAAATATGGTATGCCATAGCAGTCACAGAATCCCAGAATCCCCGCATGGTTGAGGTTGTAGGGAAGCTCTGGAGGTCATCTGATCCAACTGCCTCACTTAAGCAGGGCCACCAAGAGGAACTTGCTCCTCACAGCTTGGCATATCCATGTCTTTTGACTTGCATGGTAAACAGTGAAAGAGTCAAGGATCTTCCATGCCATTTTTGTTACTTGTTTCCTCATTGTAACTACGCACATTATAAGCTTACACAAACTCTCCTTAAGTTCTGCTAGGGAATAATTCTGTGAGTTATAACTTTGGACAAATGAACTCCAGAGTTTCACAGAATCCTTCAGAAAGAGCACTAACGAGTAGTACACTTTTTTTCAGCTTAGTGTTCAAACAGAGGGAAAAAAAAAAAGTTACGAGATTAACTTTTTGTTTCCTTCAATGTAGTATTTCTATCATTTTAACCCTGATAACCTCACATTCTGTTTGGTCCAATTAAGTTGGTGGTATAAAGCTGAAGAGCAGAACAGGAGAACCGTAGAGTGATTTTCCCAGCAATGCTGTGTATCCTACTGGCTCTGGTATTGTCTGAGGTGTGGGAGGTCAGTATTGAACTCCATGGCGATTAAAGCTTGCTTTCCCTGATGGGAGTACAGGGCTGTAAGGACAGAAGTAAAGAGGAACATATTCCTACCTGACTTGAGTTAGTCTCACTACAGAGCTAGATTGGAAAATGTTGAAATTATTTTTTGGGGTTTTCTTTTTGTCCAAAAGTACACATTGAGTTAGTATTTAGCTTTGACTTTGCTGGAAATGTATTTATTTCATTTTTTCTAATAAGTAACTCTGTTTTACTTTTAAAGGTGTGCCTTCACAGTAAAAGATACTAGCGAATTTGGTTCTGGCATTTCAAGCCTTATAAGCTAGATCTGCTTAAATGCAGATGCTTCAAAAACAATGGGAAAGAACTAATGTTTTTTTTTCACAGTGAGTGAAGGCTGCGTAATTTTTATCATTGTTATTTAAAACAAAATCATATATGCTGAATACATAAGAAAAATTTAATCAAAAAACCCCAAACCAAAAAACCCCACAAAACAAGCTATTGACTTCTTTATTGCTTTAAACTGAAATGCTACGGATACCTTATCACAATGACTGATCTACGGTGTTGCCTGATAGTTGTCTTATAATTATGATCTGTAGGAACTTGTTCTACAATGATAATATTATCTCCTGTGTTTCCTGGGAGAAGACTGTCAGTTTCTCTTAATTTTTTAATGTCTGTTTTGTAAGGTGTTTTCAGTTGAACAAGAGAACACCTTTTCCCAGGCTGATGCTGTTTTCCCCAGATGTGCATTATTTCGTAGTAATAAAGAGTTATGGCAACACTTTTTAAGCAGTATTCTTAAGTTAAAAAAGCATCATGTGGTAGTATACACTTTTGTTTTTGAATGCTTTCCCTTAAGAGTTTTTTGATTCCTCATCTTGGGAGTAAAAAAAGATTTGTAGCTTCTGGATTTTTTAAACTTCTAATTACTTCTGTCTCAGCAGATGTTGCCCTTTTTTATACTTTTGTTACGTTATTGCGTAATAAACAGTGTTGACTGGGGTCTTATATCTGTTGATCCATGAAAATTTGAAAGTTCTAGGGAAAGATGATACTAGGGATTTGAGAAATAAGACTAGTTTCAGAAAATGCAACAATACAGAAATATATTTTTTCACTTTTCTGTCAAAAATGTATTAATCTATGCCCTAAATCTCTGTAAGTAAAGAAGTGGGATAAGGGTCTTGTGTAAAGGAAAATATTTTTAGTAATCAGCTTCAACTGCAGATACATATGGAAAAGAAGAGTAAAGGAAATAAGTTCTGACAATTGAAATCTGAGATTGAAACTTAAGAAAAAAGAGGATAATAAAGGAGGAAAATACTAGCGGTGCAACACAATATTAAGAAGTCACAAGCAGGGCCTGTGTTCTCTTTGATGTGTTGATATACCTTAATATAATCAACACGATCCTATAAACTGTAACTTCATATTAGATTCTGTTCCCTGTCTGTTCAGTGCACTTCAGTTTTGAAAATGGACAAGTACGAGCTTATAGATTTAATATGATAATGTATACATACCTGGTGTTATGTTGTCCACAGCTTCAGTTGGGATGCAAAAAAAAAATCATCTGGCAGTGTAGAACGATGTGGAGATTGAGCGCGCCCAGGTAGAGGCTGTCCAGGAGCATGGGGTGGAGGTGGCAGGATTCCCTAGGGAAGCCTCAGCGCAATTGGAAAGTGAGGACGTGCAGCCAAGCCACAGCGATAGGAGAAGACTCCAGTGGAGGACTCTGCAGAAGTGGTTTCTTCACCATGGCTGAAGGGAAAGGATTACTTTCCAAAGACATACTGGGCAGGCAAGCATTGCAAACCATCTAAACTTGCACTCAGTTCACCCAGAAGATACGAACCTTGGTATCTCTTCTGCTTGATATTCTAATGAAAGCTTAGCCCTAGAGACTGCGGACAACCTCGAGGGAGAACTGAATAGCAAGTGTGCAGGAAAACTCCAGGGAAATGCCTGGCCTTTCGTCAGGCTTAGGGGGCTTGAAGGAGCATGTTGCTCCCTGGGATGCCTGAGGGGATGTGGTAAACCAGCAGAGCTGACTGCTGGTGTCTGGACAAGGATCTCAGTCAGAGTTGTTGGGCCTGTGGCAGCGCCGATGGAAGTGTTCATGATCTGAGCAACGCATCTCCAGTTTTTCCAGCAGTGGTCTGTTTTCTAGATATAACTTGGGTCTTACTGCTGTTAGACACTCTGGCCTGTCCCATAGTTCCAGTCTCTGTGAACAGTCTTCCTGTAAAAGGATCCAGGATAATTTCTTCTAATCATGCACGATCCTACTCTAAAAGAATTTAGGTTTTGACAACCGAATTAACTGAATCCCCTTGTTCAGCTTCTGGCTACCTTTCTTCCGCATGGTCACACCAAAGCCAGTGTGCTGCCAGCTCCTGGGCAGGCGAGAGCGCTCTCATTTAAACACGGGCGAATTCAACTCTCCAGAGCTCCCCCTTCATCCCCCAACAGATGCTTCTCTTCATCCATTATTTCTTCTGGGAATTTGTATCTTTCATCTTGAATCATTATGGCCCTCATTCATGTAAGATCCTTTCATGTGATGGGGTTTTTATTGTGGTATACAGGTTTTTGGACTAAGTAAGGCTTCTAATATTCATTTAAAATTTCCATAGTTACATACCCTGCTGAGGCAGAATTCCTTGGTTTTAGTAGTTACAAAATAATGTGGAGATGCTAAATAGAACTAAATTTAGCAAATTGAATTCTGTGACTATTTTGTCACCCCAAATCCAGACAGATTTTAGGTAAAAAGAGATCTTGCTTCAAAGAGAGATTTGGTAAGATTTATGACCTATGAAGCATTATGAGAAACCGACAAAAAGCAGAAAAAATTTCCAGAGAACAAAGTAATTATGAGGACTAGATGTAATCTGTGCTCTCTCTTGCTCTCTA
Organism: Rhinoptilus africanus; assembly: GCA_013400135.1. NCBI lineage: Eukaryota > Metazoa > Chordata > Aves > Charadriiformes > Glareolidae > Rhinoptilus > Rhinoptilus africanus. The sequence goes on from VXBO01011649.1 coordinate 90,546, forward strand.
TTTCTCTTTTTATTATAAATAACCTTAATCCTCATCCAGGATTAAAATTCAGTGTATTTTTAGCAATGCAATGTCCTAGATAAAAGATACTTCCATCTATGTTTTTATATCTTTTGCATTCTGGAGCATTTTGTGATTTTACTTAACAGATGGATACTTCCATCTATGTATCTCCAGTGCTGCAATTAGTGAGAGTTTAGGATAGTTTGTCATAGATATACGAGATGTACATGATTTTATTAAATGTAATACGTGAGTTTGAGGATAGAACAGTGTATGTCAAGCAAACAAATCTATAGACAAAGTTTCTGTAGTATTATGTGGTGGTTTTGGTTTGGTTTTTTTTTTTTAATTCCATTAATATAGGAACCCATTTGGAACTCAGCCTTCCTATGGAGATAAATTAACCCTCTCCCCAAAACTATTATTATAAAATGGTATGAAGTATCTGTTCCTGGTTGCTTAATGACTGGTAAGAGATTAAGTGAAGATCTGCTCAAAATGTAATCTTCATTTCCTGAAGGAGTAAGTAAAACCTAATAATTTTTTAAATCCAGATTGAGATTTCCAAAGAGCTGCCATTTATTAGGCTGAAGTTTAATCAGTTACTGTGCAATTTCAGAATTCCAGCTAAAACACCCGTTGAGTAACTTACATGCAGGTTTACAGAAAATTTGGAATTAAATATTATTTTCTCAATGATCTATTAGATCTATTAGATTTGTAATTAACTTGCCCATGAAAAGCAGACTTCCATAGCGAAACTTTTGTGTTGGTGAGTTCTGTGGAAACGACTGTGGATATTACATTGTAAAAAACTGAGTATTACTGAGAAATAGAGATTAATCGTAGAGATGAGCAGGTGTTGCTGGGACTCTCTATAAATAGATGAGCATAATGGTTCTGTTGTCACGACTAGAGGAAATTTTTGTATGTTGCTGGGATGTTATTAATGGTAGCGTAACTTGCATCTCTGTAACCTGTGGTAAGTGATCACAACTCATGTATTCTACTACTTACCTGTGCCTATGCATCGGCAAAGTTAATATTTCTCTCTCTAACTTTTTTTTTTCTCTGGCCAAATAGCTTCTGCAAATGGAGAGAGGGCAGCTGAAGGTCCATCCAGAAAACTGCTCTCAAGACCTTTGTCAGCCTGGCAGCTTTACCCTTTAGGATTATTTGGATCAATCCTTTTAGCTGTAGAGAAAATAGCTGCTCTGACTGTCTTTGCGGGTGGGTTAGAGAGACCACAGAGACAACTTCTTCCCCATGGAAGTGCAATGCAGCAGGAAAAGCAACAAGGTGGAGCAGGGAATTAAAATAGCTGCTCTGACTGTCTTTGCGGGTGGGTTAGAGAGACCACAGAGACAACTTCTTCCCCATGGAAGTGCAATGCAGCAGGAAAAGCAACAAGGTGGAGCAGGGAATTAAATGGAGGAAGGTTTCATCCACCTGCTTTTCCTATATTAGTCTGGTTTTTACGCCTGTGCTTTTAGCATAGGTATAACCTTACTCCTGCGCATCTGTGTGTCCTGTGTTGCGGGTTATACCCCTTTGCTGTGTACACCTAAGTATATATTTTTCTGATCGCCCAGGGAGTGAGTGTTTAGTAGAGCCTCTTGTTCACGTTAAGAGGAGCTGCCCTCTTGGGCACTTCTGTAGACTATTAAAGAGGAGGCTGGTGAGGTGTCCAAGAGAGATGAAGTCAATACATTTATCTGTCAAACTGAGTGGGCATCAGTTCCAGACGGGAACCCCCAGATTATACGTGAGCTGTGTCTGTGCTTTCATTACACTTACTGCAGGAGATCAGTGTCCCTCAGAGTCATTCAGCTTTCTCTGAACTAAACTAAATCTGCTCTGAATCTTTCTCAACTGTATTACCTCTTTAGGGGGCAGAGAGCCTAGTCATCTAGTGTCAAGTATGGTACAGTAGAATTTCACTGTAGCTTCCGGATGCTACTGCCGATGAGGGTGGCTCTCGGGTAATTCCCATGTCCTATCTGACAGCTCTGCACTTGCATTTTGGAAATGGCACTGCAGGTAGAACTGGATGCCGGTGTTGAGGTGGTTGAGTCCCACTATAGATTTTCATCAGTTACAGTAGGAAATCAGACAGCAGTGATGGCCTGTAGACACATTTAGAAACCTATATTTAGTCTTATCTCAAATGAGACTCTTCACGCTTGGTCTGAATCTTCTGTGCAAACCTACGCCTTCGCTCCCTTACAGCCAACCTGACAATTCATACAGCAGCACGTATTTTTTTAGCCTTTTGTCTCCTACATAAATTGACCTTCTTCAAAGAGGGTATCTGTGGTCTTATGCAGTCTGTGACGCGTGGAAAGTTGTGAATATATTCTGATATAGAAAGTTCCATTTTTATTTTCCCACATTAAAGACAAACACTGACAAGAAAATGTTGTACGTAACTGAAAATTGTACTAACCCACAGTTCAAATTTCAATATTTTATTTAGGATATAAATTATTAGTGTTAGGAAATTATTTTTCCATTTCTTGAGTATAATTCTTAGACCTCTGAAGACCAAAATCTTTTTTTAACTCTATAGCCATGCAGTTAGACACTCAAAACTTTTGTTGAAAATCTGCTATACACAATCTTCAAGTAATGAGAATGACATTGTTCAACTGACTCTGAGTATTCAGCTTCATAAAGATCAGTAGTCAGCTAAGGGAAGAGTTTACTTAACTAGCTTAATCTAGGCTAGAATGTTATAGCCTTCTTTATGCTAAGATAATGATTGGAGAAAATCCAAGGTGGTCTGGTTGATTTAGGAGAAACTGCTTTTTTTTTTTTTTGTAAAAAGAAGCCGACTGACAGATTTGTAATACAAAAGAGAGGTGCTGTAAGTCATGCAGGCTATTTCTCCCAAGTCAAAACTAAGGAGCAAGCTTAATGTTTCAAGCTATAGAAGATTCAAGCAGGCTTGGCTAATATATTTTGGGTCTCAGAAACCGTGCACTTTCTGTAATGCCAGAGATTCAAATGTTACTGTAGGAAAAGCTTTGTGGAGTCTCAACATCCGTTGCAAACTGTTAGGTTCAGTTCTCTCCAGACTCCCTGCCCAAATTCCTAAGTTAGCCATTGGGAAGAGAGCTGAAAGCTTGACAGATCTCGGGCTCTGTTAGCAAGATCCAGTGATAAATAAAAATGAATACTTCAGCAGCTGTAATTACATAGAAAGTAACTTGTTTCATAAGTCCCTTGATATGGAAGTTCATGACTGAGTTAAGTTTGATTTAAAAGGCTGTTAAATCCTTCCAAGCTGCATCTGAAATGCATCCAGGTCTATTTTTTTTTCTCCCACTGAAGACCATGGGGAGAGACTGTTAAGACTCCAAAGACCATAGATAGGCTTCTAGTCATTTATAAAACTGTTAGGCAGTTTGTTTCAGAAAGACAAAATTTATGCCCGTCAGTTGTATTTCTACATTTTGCCGGTCTTGTTAGAGAAGCTTCTGTGACGGGTTGACTTTGGCTGGTTGCTCAACAGGGTAGGGGGACAAAATAAGATAGAAAAGCTCATGGGTTGACATAAAACCGGGGAATTGGTTCACCAATTACCGTCACGGGCCAAACAAACTCAACCTGGGGAAGAGTAATTTAATTTTTTGCCAACTGAAATAGAGTGGGCTGGTGAGAAACAAAACCAAAAACTAAACCGCCTTCCCGCTCCTCTCCCTGCCCCTTCTTCCCAGGCTCAACTTCCCTCCTCCATTCCCAACCCCTCTGCGTCGTCCCCCCCGAGTGGCGCAGGGGGATGGAGGGTGGGGGTTGATGTCAGCCCATAACAGCTCCTCTCTGCCGCTCCTTCCTTCCTCATGCTCTTCCCCTGCTCCAGCTTGGGGTGCTCTATGGGCTGCAGCCCTTTAGGAAAAGAATCTGCTCCCGTGTGGGTTCTCCAGGGGCCGCAGTTCCTGTCAGGAAAACCTGCTCCAGCTCGGTCTTCTCCAGAGGCTGCAGGGACATTTCTGCTCGGGTTTCATTTCAGCATTTCTGCTGGTTTTCACACTTTTTTTCCTCGCTCCTCACTGCCTGTGCCGTGTTTTTGCCCTTTCTTACGCACGTTGTCCCCAAGGCGCCACCACCGTGGGTGCGGGGCTCAGCTGTGCCCTGCGGTGGGTCAGTTGGAGCCGGCTGAAACCGGCTGTGTCCGGCTCAGGGCAGCCCCGGCCTTTCCTCACAGAGGCCGCGCTGGGCACCGGCTCCCCGGAACGTCTTCAGCCATCTCCCTAATGGCGCTAATGCAGCCTGAGGGGAGCTGGCCTCTACGGCCTGTTCATTTTTAGTCCTCAGAACTATTTTCTCCTTCTTTCTTAGCCACTTCTTTTTGTCAGTCCTGACTTTCACGGGATCAGCTCACCATGTTCTGCTTAATTATGTTCTTCTCCTTGACCACAAATATCTGTAGCTACTGCTCTCTTCAGTGAACTGACTGGATATAATCCCTTCATTTGGTGCACTAAACAGTAGCTTGTTTTCAGTGTAAAGCACATAGGTTTTTTTAAACTTTACTGTGGAAGGTTTTCCTTTTTCAATTTTCTCTCTTTTTTTTAAAGGTAGAAGGTCCTTTATACAGTCCGTGGCACACAGGTTGCCAACATCCTTATTAGGTTGCTTTCATTTTTCATTTTGTTCTCAACTTTTGGTTATTTTTCTCATTACCTGCAAATTTTGAAACTATCATGGCAAGTTTTGAGGCAGTGTCGCTCACAGTCTTTATTTCCATAATAAGCTAATTTATAATTAAATAATATTAGCTAATAATGCTACACTTGGCATCCCACTGTTGCATTATACCTTCCCTAATAAATTAGAATCATACAAAAGCAACTTTGTATAGACCAAGTGGGTGTAAATTAGTTGGATGATGATCACAGACCTGGTGCTAAACTAGCATCGACGTAAAATGACTGTCTCTCTATTTTAGCCCCAGAAGGATCAGGTTTGGGGTTTAACTGCTTTAACATTGGCTTTTAGAAGTGATTCTTTTGGAAGTGCTAAAGATCTTCCCGATGTACAACACCTTATATTGCTTATAAGTTGGTTGTTTTCTCGAAACTCATCTCGCATATTGTGCTGTCTACCCTTTCACTTGGTTAAGGCCTTCAATTTGTTTGATAGCAATCTGCATTTTAGTGTTTTATTTTAGAGCTGTTCATAGCCGACTAAGAACTCTATTTTTTGGCCATATCTATGTTATAAATGTAGCTACTAAAATGGTTATGGGCTGAGATATCACCTTTTTTCTCCTTGCTTCTATTCTTGTTTTTTTTTCTATGCTTTTAAGTGTATAACCTGCCCACCATTTATTTTAACCGTAATTACCATTTCTTAGCAGTTTATTTTACTGAATATCTGAAAGGTATGTACTTTCTTAATCTTTTTTCCTTCTTTATGTCCAATAGCTTTATGGATGGCTAACTTTAGCGGCCCAGTAATTTCCTTTTCCAATTTAAATGTCACACAATATTGTATTGTATTTAAACAAGTGCAAAAAAATTATGATTCCTGTGTTTCAAACAGCAAGAAAAGACAGCAACTTTCAAGATTAATGTAGTATACAACAACTTTTAGGCTTCTGTCTTGTAAACTATTTGGGGTGACTAAATATAGGATATACCATAATTGTTTCAAAAAGAAATGTTCCTTGTACTTGCACACCAAGTGACACAGCATAGTCTGAGCAACTCTTTCAAACAAAATGCTTAAATCCATACATATAGTAATATTTCTTACGGACGATAAGTACACAGATGTAGATTTAGAAACTGAAGAGTCACTTCTGCTTTGATTTAATTTGAAAGGCAGCCATTAAAATCATACAAACCCCTTGTTACTGTAGTCTGACTTACGCAGAGCATGGCATGCAGTGTGGGTCTTGAACCTTTCGGTTCTGTCATATTCTGCAAGCAGCAAATGCTTATACGGCCAGCAATACTCTTATCACCAGTGCTCAGGGGGGAAAAAAACGTTCCTTCTAGTTGTTGAGCTTTAAACTTCAGAACAGTAGAATAGTTCTTATAGTTCCTGTTTCCTTACAATAGGCAGGAGAAAAAAAAAATGAAAGATTTGCAAACAAAAGATTGCAATGCTGCACGATTATCACAAAAGCTGTCGGATGTGCTTTGTTTCCATTTAGAGCTTTAGTGTCTCACATTCAATCTGCCACAGTTTTCTGCTGTGTACTGAGAGCCCTAGTAAGCTCGTTTGCTAGATGGTTTGCCGTAGTGTACATGTGTGTTTGTAGGCTCGTTAATGTCTTATGCTGATTTTTCCCGAAGAGTTGTAGAGCTTGCCAAAAAGCATTTTTCTTAAAAGAGAATGATAACCCTGAATGCCTTCTTTCTTTTCTGAAGAAAAAAATCCCAAACCTGAAGAAAAACCCCAAATCCAAAGATAAAAACCCAAAGTGAGGAAAGAAAGTAATTTCCTCTGAAGTAAGGAAATGTCTGGCTCGTCTCTGTTCCAAATGCAATAACCTTTGATATGGGACAACAAGACAACCCAATTTTGATCCGTTTCTAGCATACTTGTTTCCTCTTAATTCCTGATATTTTTCCTACTTTCTCTCTATTGCCTCTCTGAAATTTTCTCCTTCACTTGTCATTGCCTCTTTAACTTCTCTCTTCACCCTACTTTGACCCTTTCTACCTGTTTGTTCGTGTCCTCTTGGTCGGTCTTTCTTCCTGCCTACCTCATGTCACAAGTCTTCCCTCTTACCCTGTATTCTTTTGCCTAGAGACAATAAAGAGCTGAAGCGGTTAAGAGAAAGTTATTAAAGACGACAGGGCTGTAAGAGTCTGACCTCCAGTAAACCAGTCGTATTTAAGCTGGGATAAACCACTGGTTTTAGTAATCATCTAAAACTTACAGAGACAACCAGAGTAGAACAGTGCTAACCTTATTAATACATAGTCTACTGACCTGATTAAAGCATTTCAGTATAGGGTTAAAATTAATGATAAACTAGAGAGAAATACAAATAAATGATGAAACTTACATTCTAGAAACAACAGATATTACTGAAATAAAATCTTCTAGAAAACCTTTTATAAAACCCCGTGGCTGTGGATGAGGGTGGAATTGTCTGATTTGTCTGTTATATCAGTTCTGGATTTAAATAACCCAAGTTGATTTGTTTGGCTGGGAAGATTCTGGTGGCTATATTACGTAATCTGAATTAAAAAAGAAAAAGAAAAAGAAGTTCAAAGATGGATTCAGGAGAACATGCAGGGATCAAATCAAAACTGAGCGGAACTGTGCACAGAAAGATTATCAGAGGGGCTGGTCAAAATGATCTTTTCAGTTCAAAAGATGGTCAAGCTTTTTGGACCCAGCAAAAGGCTGATGTATCTGAAAGTTGGGGTTTTTTCCAGATGTACCACATGATCAGAAATACTCCTGCTTCCTGCAAATCCTATGAATGTGTTTAGTGTTCAGCTACTTCAAATATGGCTGAATACATTACATACAGCTAACATCTGTATGCAGGAAAGGTGATAAAAGTCCAGGCAACAGTTGATGGACCCCACCATCTCTGGAAGCTGTTGTTATTGGAAGGCTACCTTCTACCAAGCAGGAAATAAGGAAGTTCTCTCCTTAGCTGCTGACCTGGTTCTCTTTCCTGTATAGAAGGTGCAAGTGCGCGGGGAGCTAGCATTTAAGAGGAATCTAGCTGGCCATTAAATTTCTTCTAGCTCCTGATACACACAGAAACCTGTGACATACAGTTCTGTTACCTGGCTAAAAAAGATTTCTTGCTTCTGTTGAACAGACTGTACGTGTGAGCACAGAAAGCCTTCACCGATGTATAAATGTGTATTGAGGGCTCAGGGTCCCTATATTTGTACCACCACAGAGTAAAGAACCCTCTATTTCTTACAATAAAGAGGCAGGATGTCTTTAACTGTTGCCTCTTCCTCCCATACCCTTAAGTCATCACTGCACTATATGCCTTTTATTTGTTTAGGAAATACAAAGCCTCATTAGATATCTGTGAATATACAGGTAAGTGCAGAAGATCAGAATGATTGTCTCATCATCTAGAAAAGTTCTGATCTCAAATTCTGAACCTGTTTTTGTAACAGTAGCTTCATTGGATAATGAAATATCATTACTGTTTGAATTTCCCAACTGTCATGTACGTCGTCTTACCTTGTTGAAACTCTCCTCTTTCCCTATATGTCTGCCAGTAGTACTGTAAATTTAGGATGGTAAACTTCTGAAATTGATACCTGGGATGGTCCGTGAATTGGCTGTCAACAGTATGCAGTTTAGATCAGTTAAAAAATTTATAATATTCCTATGCTGGCACAAAACTCCTTCTGCATTTTCCTGCCCCATTTTCCTTTTCCTTATCTTTAAAATCTTCCATATTCAAACTCAGAGTTGTTTATCCCTTTCTCAGTCACCCTGTAGTCTTTATACTTTCCTAAAACTCTACACTTTTCCTTACCAAAAAACATTGTTTTCCCCAGTTTTTTGTTTGTGTTTCTTTTTTTTTTTACATCTTAGATATCCATTCAAATTTTTTGTAGAACACTGATATTCTCTCTTCCCCTTCCTCAAATCTTCCATCCCAGATTTACTGAGATTCCCTTGTGCTCGAGCTTGCTAGCACAGATAGCACAGACTTAACCAACTTAGCCTCAGACTCTGCACCTGGAGCAAGAGGTGGGAGAATTAAGAGAAAGGACCATGGACATCTCAGAAGGTAGGATCAACAAAGATGAAATGTAAAAAAACCCAAAAACCCAAAAAACTTTGTCACCCTTTTGGTAAGGGAGTAACTGCAAATAAGATGTTGAGCCAACTCATATGGTATGCTGTGGTTTCTCAGGATAGTCTGGTAGCTTCTTCAGAAGAGGAGGTCAGGTTGCTTATCGGTGTAAGGCAGAATGTTGCACACAGAAAGCGTATGTTTGCTTTAAAAATAGATGTTACAAACATTTAAGAAGTTGCAGTGATGATATCAAAGTGGGAGGAATATGCCTTCTGTAATTATAAGCATTCCGTACATTTACATGCATAACAAAAAATCAATTTAAGTATTTCTAATTGTGCGAAGAAAGCTACAAACTTAAGGGTGAGTCTGAGACAGATTATGAATCATGAATGTGTATAATGTGTATAGGCCATAATCCTACTTGGTGCTTTGTCAAAACCCTTACTGGGCAGTACTAACTGTTGCCAAATACTCACATGATACTTAACATCCCGCAAGTGTGAAAGTTCTGTCTAGTTGTATTTCTACCATGGTGATTTTTTTTTTTTTTTTTAATTCTGAAAACTAAATATTTATAATATGAAAATAATGTGCAATTATATAATCTGAATTTTACTCCTTCACTGTGAATGTCTGGTCTTGCTTGATTAAGAAAAGTTAAAACACGAAGGATCAAACTGGTAGAGGTTTATCGTGATTTCATTTATCTAAGCTTACATTTCCAGGTTTATCCGTATTGTGTTTAGTATTGTATCTGTATGTGATAAAAAAAAGTATCTGTATCAGTTCAATCAGAGACCATTTCACATCTTTGCTCTCGGCCTCAGAAGGATAGTGGCAAGGGCACTGGCCGTCCCTGGCAGTGGCGGTGAGCCCGGGCTGTGTGCGGGACTGGCCAGGGGTGGGAGGAAGCATACCTTTGGTGCCACACTCTCCCTCACTGAATCACTTGCAAATTAGATGTTTAATTTCACAGTCTGGTTGTAAGGCTCTGACAGTCTTATTCTAGGCTTTGTGTGGACTTGAGGGTGTGGGAGCTTTAAGCAGAGCTCAGCAGCCAGAACTTCCCAGCATAGGAATTGGCGAGGAACAGAGAGAAATTCTTGGTAAGGAGAGCTTATAGTCATTCAGTGTGATTCCCTGGGTGTGGAAAGATGATCTGTCAAAGTGGTCAGAGAAGGCCTCTGTCAAGCTGCACAGCAGAGATCGCAGCTATGAGATTATCCTGCAATATGTCAAAAAATATGCTTTCTGTCCGCTCAAACAGAGTGGTTTTGGGCATTTGTTTGAACTGGCAGATCCAAACCTGCCGCACATGCTCCCTTACATTCCCTGGGCAGCTAGTTACGTCATCCATAAAAATCTTTGTCCTAACAAGATTTTCACTCTGCTGTATATTCAGCTCATTCCCACTGGGAATGCTCCTGAACTGCCAGCCATCCTCTGTTGCCTTCTGTGCCAATTTACACAGCCAATAATGATCCTCTTCTTCCCCACAGCCCCTGGATTTCTGCACCGTGTCTGCATAGTGCTCTGTTAGTCTCAGCTCCACTGTCTCTTCCTATGGATCCAAGCACTCCCTGTAAGCTTTGCCCATCTCCTGTGTCCCGTTGTTCTTTCCCCTGCATTGTCCCTGCAGAAAGAGGTGCCCAGAACAGACCTCCTGGTGATCCTGTGTGCCTAGTGGCCATCAAGGACAGTGTATTCCTCTGAGTAACTCGACTGTGACATGCATTTCACAGGCTGGCAACTCCAAATACAGGTTTTAGGCTGACAGTCTCTTTTGAAACTGGAGGGAACATCATCAGCTGTTAACACCTTACTTCAACACAGGATAGAGAGACTTAAACTCCGAAATCTCTGGAGATGCATATATATATATATGATAAATAGAAGACATCTTGGTTCTTACTAACTTATATTGGAAGCTTTCAAGCACACAGACACTCCACCAGCATTTGGTGCAGGTAATCTTAAACTTTCGGATAGCTGAGGGAAGTAGCGATGTTTACAGACTGTTGTATGCTCCTGGAAGAAAACAGGTCAATGTGCTGTGGGCTTTCCATACTCTCTTGTGTGACTGCAGTGCCTCTCCAACTCAGAACTCTTCAGATTTCATGAACTGTTTGCTTTAGGGCAGAAACCTATGTAGATAGTGAGACAAAAAAGAGACAGACCTTCTAGCAGTAAAGTATTGCAAGCATAGTGGTACTTAAAGTAGCTGAAGAATCAGAAGGCCAAGATACTTAAATTTCTCAGTGCTTTATTTCATACAGAATTACAGAGTGGTTGAGCTTTGAAAGGGTGTCTGGAGATCCTCTACTCCAAATCCCTGCTCAGAGCAGGCCCAAGTATATCAGGTGGCCAGGGCCATGCCCCATTGGGTTTTGAAAGTCTCCAAGGATGGAGAGTCCATAACACTATTTTCTTTTTTTTTTTTTTTTTGTGTTTGAGAATACAAAATCAGAATTTAGTTCATGCACATCAAGTCCCCTATGACCTCCATCAGTTGACCCACTCATTTCTCCTTCCATTATCTTTTTTATCTTTTTTAAAAATCTTTTTTACTTCAAGAATTTGGCTTTGCAGTTTAACCGTGTTTCTGTTTTGACTAACATTCTTTACAACCTTTCTACAGCTACACATTTCCAATTGCTTTTGTCATAAATTATTTTCCATTCTATACCCCTCAAAAAAATATCTCTATTGCCTCTCTACTACATTTGGACACAGTTTGTATAAAAGAATATTTATATGAAACATAAATAACGGTGGTGTAGTACAGGATCCTGCAGAGATGATGTACACACCCATGCACTATTAAAGACAGTCATATTCTGAGCATTTGTCTATTTTTGCTACCATTTTTAAATATATAAGTGGATAAATGGAGTGGAAAGCTTCTGGTGAGTTCTCTCTGTTTTTTGAATGACAACGAAAATTTTATATCAGGCCTGAATGTAAGCTGTTTTATGCCATTTACCTTATTTTGTTAGAAATAATTTTTTTTTAAATGACAGAAGTCTATGTTCCATGTATATCTGTAACTATGGAAACTATGAAGTAATAAAGAGAAGTACAGTTGATGCCTCTGTGGCTCATCAAGACAGCCAAATGTTCAAATAGTTAGACAAAACCTCTTGTTTTTAAGAAGGTTAGAAGAATATACAAAAACGATCTATGAGATAATGATTTCTAGTATAGCTTAATGGCCTATGAAAAGTGGAGACTGATGTTACAGTAAATGTAACTATCAATTCACGGGTACTACATTATCAGAAATAAGAAGCTGAATGAAAATCAGGCAAGAGAAACAAAGTTGAAAAAGAAACTGATCTATGAAGAAAGAGTGAGACCAAAGCAGAGCCTTCTAAAGCTGTGATTGTTGCTGAGGCTTAGAATTCTCCCACTGCAGAGGAAATAAAAATACCGAGGATGAAACTGGGTAGTGTGGACAAGAGAAGTGAGGAAGGAGTGGAAATATGGAAAATGGATTTTAAATGAGGGGACCTGTGGAGGAATCAAACCATTGAGATGTTTGGGAAACTCCCAAACTATTGGGAGTTTCAAAAAAAGTGGTCTAAGCCTCATCATGATGACCTGTGGGTAGATAAAGCCTGTACTGTCTGGCGCTCCATAATTTTTTGTTGAGGTTTTAATTTTTTTTCAAGATAGAAATTCTCAAGCCCAGACAAATCAGATCAAACAACTAATACTTACTGAGTCCCTTTGATTTTTAACCAGCCAGGATAAAGTCTCTTTGATTTTTAACCCCTCCTTTCTCCTGGTATGATACGTCTCTTCTGTCTCCCTCCAAATTGTACGTTTGAAAATTTTGATTATTTTAGTTAGAAGTAGACCTAAAACCAGAGCTGCAAGTAAGTTCGGGTGCAAGGTGTCACAATTTGTCCAAGCTATAGTCCTGCTTTAGGAGGTCACAACTGTAACTGAGACAATAAAATTTTTGTAGTGCGTTTTTAGTGGTGTGTATTAATTAATTAATTTGTGTAGTAGATTTAGAAAAAAAAACTTGCAGGGCAATAATATTTCAAATTACTGTATGTAAATATGCCCATGTGATTGTTTAGATAAAAACTTCTTCATTAGTGATTTTGGTTTCTTCCTTGAACTCCGAAGGTATTCTCAGAGAAGTACATTGCGATAGTGACTGGAACCTGTCTGTGTGCTGTTTTAGAGATATTATTTCATATGATAGCTTTAAAGTTGTCTGAGTGTATTGCTTCCAACATGCCATTTGCTGCAGGATTATTCTAGAGAATGTTTAATTTTTGTGGAAGTTGTTCGGAGCTTTCTGAAAGATTGGCGGCTGTAGAGAGATTTTGGCAGGAAGGCACATGAAAGAAGTGAGTTGTTTTTATCTTAAAATGACTAGTAACGCTGTTGCTAGTAGCAGTGTCAACAAAACTGGCATAAAATACCCTTTCGATGTTAACTCCTTGAATCATGGTTTCACTGCACCTTTTCTGCATCTTTCTATTGGCAGTTTGTTTAGAAACTTAGGCCAGGAATAAGATTAGGATCAATGTGTGAGCTGTGTGTTCAGTTGCCTAAAAGTAGGCATGTGATGCCATTTTTGATGCCCTATGGTACATAAGATATATACATATGGTTGGCAAATGTGGCGTTAACACCTGTGGCAGGGTTATGCCCTCTAAAGTGGCACGTGGCAGCCAGGTGGGGTATGCTGTCTTATCTCTAATGGCACTAGCCTATCATTAGGCGCAGGATTTCATTTCATTTTGTTGTGTCTACTTGACAGTGAGTGGATTCTCTTTGGATGGAAACTTAAATACCTGCCACGCCTATAGGTATTTTCGTATCGACAGAAGAAATTGAAGCCTCTTATTCTCCTCCTTACTCGTACGCATAGGATCTGATATGGAAAGTTAACATCTCAGTTAACTACGAAAGGCAAGCAGGAGAAGAGCATGAAGTGTGCTCTCTAGCGGAAGTGTAGAATTCTGATAAGATGGGCTTTTAAACATTCCCTCCTCCAATCTTGTAAATGGCACCGCAGACTTTAAGGTGACATGCAGTTCTGTGAGCAGTAGGGCCTCGTTGCCCGTGAGCATGTCTCGCGGTTGAATTACTACGTAGATTATGTGTTGCCAGTAAAAGATTGCACTAATGTTATATTTATAGGGCTTTTATAAAACTGCCTATTCCATGAAACTTTTAAGAGTATAATCCCTTGAAAACTACCATGCCTATGCAAAATTTTATTGCATTTGCCCAGTGGGTTAAAACCTCATTGGAGGGTGTGGAGAGAAAAAGCGGAAGAAACCAATCGGATATCAGCATAAACTTCATTTTCTTGCCAAATTGGGATAAAAATATCAATCTGAAAACCTAAGTTATGAAGCAAATCTGCTCTGCACAGGAATGGAAGAACAGAGAGTGCTAAAATGGCTTTAATATCACAGTCCTGAAATGGCCGAGGCCCGTATGTTTGATGAGCATCAGCGTGGGCAAAGCGATCCTCTCCCTGCTTGGAGGGGAGAACTGTACCATCCTTTTGAACCCTTCAGTTTAGAGGAAAGGCTTCAACAAAAGCAGAACCTAGACTTGTAGGCTGCTTTTTTACTAATAAATGAAACCTAATCTGGGACTGTTCCTAGATGTGAGAGTATCTGTGCTAGCAAACCGACAGAAGGCTGCTTGGCATGCTCTCAGTCTTCAGCCCACTAGCACTTTCTCATCACTTTTTCCCGGTGGTTTGGAAACTGAGGTGCTCTGAGGCTCACCTCCAGGAGGCAGTTTGTGTGGAGCCACCTTGATTTTAAGCAGAGCAGAGATCCTAGCATAGGTGCAGGTTATTTCATGTCATTTGGCTTCAGGGCTCAAAACCAGTTCTGTGCAAGTTTAATGGACTAGTATGGGTGTTAATTTTAAGATGTAGTTAAACAGGAGACAGTGAGCCATTGCTGTAGAGAAAACATCCTCTACCCCTCATTTGCCTCTATTCCTGGGCACATGATTTTACTACTCATTGTACCCCTCCATGAGAAAAAAATAGAAGTGACAAAAAAAATGAAACCAATTGAACAATACAGATAAATTTCTACTATGTTTTTAAATGCAAGTGGCTACTGGGAGGACCTGACAGTCAAGGAAAAGGATACAATGGGGTATGTGGTCTGGGGAATCTTGGAGCAAGGAAGGGAGAGGACGAACCCTGATAGGGAGAAAGAAGAGCAAGAGAGGAGGGAGCTGGGGAGATGGTGACCAGGAGCCATTGGCTTAAATATATTTTTTTAAAATATGTTTTGAAAAATATATTTAATGAAAGCTTAGATTCACAAGCACATTTTCACTGGAAGGGCAGAGTTGTTTACTTATTTAGATTTTTGGACTAATGTAAGGATCCAAGTAGATTTTCAGCTTAATTTAGTTATATATTAATGGACTGGAACTGTCATGACACTTAAGTTAGGGTTTTATTACAGAATTCATTTTGATATAGCAGAAGAGATAAATGCAATGCCCTATATTAATTTCATGGTTTGCTGCATGTTTTACATTATCCCAGAAATGTTAAGTGATACATAGTCTAACTTAATTCTGTGAATGAATAGTTTTGTAAGAGCAAATTGATAGCATCTCTGACTCTCAAGAGATGATTTGTAGGATGGTGGCAGAGGTGAAGTTAATGGTGCCTCAGGCAGAGAAGAGGATCTGCATAATTACATCTGTCTGAAATAACTAGTGTCTTCTAGAAGAAACTGGCTGAAAGAACATTAACAAAAGCAATCAACTGAAAAGAAGTTGTGTATACAAGCTTCAGAAAGGAAATATTTAAGATAGCATGAAGGTTCAGTAAGGTGGCCTGCTATCTTAGGACACTCGTTGCCTAATTTGCTGTGCAGAGATGCAGGAGGATGCAGGGCAGTAACTGCTGGTTTGCTATTTTTAAAGTCATGAAGCGTGAAGGAGCGTGCTCCTTATGGAGCCTCCTCAGAACCTGGGCTTGGGTGAAGGATTTGGGAAACTTGCTCTGACTTCAGTCTTTGTTTTGACTGGCATGTGTAACACAAATTTGGTATAAAGTTTGTGTCCCTACTAATGTGGCTTTGAGCTCCCAGTACATGTTTGCAAGTCTCAAAATGTGAATCTGAAAAAAGGCTTTTTGTACGTTCTAACTTGCAGTTTTGAAATATGTAATCATGAAGAAGTATTCTTATTTTTGTAACTGAAAATGCTCTTTTTCTCTGTGTGTATAGTTGTATATATTGTTTACTATGAGCTCTTTCAAGTTGGAATTTCATGTTGTGTTAGTACAGGAATACTGTTCCTACTCATTGTGGATCACATTCAACAGTACCTGTAAGAGTAAGTTTGAGGAATATTTTTTTCTGTGAATGAAATACCCTGTATTCCACATGAAGGCAAGCATGGGATCCTTCTGGCATGTTTTCACGCAGCCTGTAAAGTTTCCACTTGAATCCGTGTGGGAACTGTTGACCCACCTCCGCTGAGTCCTGTATGTGGCACTTTGTTTTTGTTATGTAGCACTAAAGCCCAGACCCCTTTGCTATGCTGTGAAAATGCACATTTTTCCAGAGCCATGCATACGAACCCTTTGAATGAGGAGCACCCCTGTACTGGTTCTCTTTGATAG
Source organism: Rhinoptilus africanus (assembly GCA_013400135.1). Classification (NCBI taxonomy): domain Eukaryota; kingdom Metazoa; phylum Chordata; class Aves; order Charadriiformes; family Glareolidae; genus Rhinoptilus; species Rhinoptilus africanus. The sequence goes on from VXBO01011649.1 coordinate 106,937, forward strand.
CTTCTTGTGCAGATACGCATTGGCCTATGCAAGGATGCGATAAAATAGAAACAAACACAACACAGTAACCAGACTCTGGGTGTCTTGAATGACTTACCGTAGCACTGCATCACAGCTCACCATCCAGAAAAGAGTAAACAGAAACTATTTTTGAAGTGACAGGCCAGAGTAAAATTGTCTAACACTCTTAATTTCACTGATGCATCGTGTGGAGGTCCAGAAGCCACATTAGAGAACTGTAATCCTTCATCAGAGCATTTGTTTGGTTGCCTAACATCTGTGGATTGTTAAGATAAGTTATTACACAGACCTGCTTTAGTTTAGATTAGTTTGGACCACATCCCAGTATATTCAATCAGGATATAATTCCTGCATGCTGCTAAATTGCTTGCTCCACATACTTCTCTAAAAATGTTTTTCAATATACAGTTTTGTCACTGAAACTGTTCTGTCACCTCAAGTTTTGGTTGTTATTTTTTCCTTTTAAAGAAAACCTTTTATTATTTTTCCTTTTGGACTGAATATATCTCAAGGCAAGCGTAGCATTTATTAAGTCCTGAAGAGATTCCTAAACAGGGATGGTAGTGTAGCCTCTATGTGAGTATAATGCAGATTTTGTATATGTGTAATCTGTGGTGATTGGTGTGTATTGTGTCCAAACTGCAGTATTTAAAGACAGCCATAAGAAAATGGGTTTGTATTTACATGTCTAGTGTTTCTTCTTTCCGTATTCTGTATTTTTCTGCGTCTGTTTGTGCGTTAGCTATTCTTATATGCTTGGATGTCATAATATTCTGCATAAAATGAATTACAACAGCAAAAGTGGTTTTGTAAATTAATGGTAATTTCTTTAGGTTTATTACATATTTTATACATATTTTAAATGATCAGATTCATTAAATTGTGAATGAAGTCTTTTACCATCTTAACATTTAAGTGTGCTTGCATACATACACACATATGTAATTTAATTAGAATATTTAAATTTTACTTCAGTATTCCTTATCCTTCCTGGAAACAAACTGTAGTTTATTTATTTTTTTATTAACGCTTTTTTCAGTTTTCCCTGTAAATTGATAAAATACAGGCAAGGACATATTTTTCATTAATGAATTTGGTTTATAGCATTGACATAGATTTTTATATGCAGACACGTGCATGCACATTCTTGCTGTCTAATGAGCTAACAATTGTGTCAGTCTATAAAGCCATGTGGGTTTTTTTTCCTTTTAGTCTTGCTGGTTTTTTAAATACCTGTAATAATAATAATAGATAAACTAAAAATCTATTCTATTAGAACAGACAGCCTGATAAACTGGATCTGTTTTGTGAGGTATACTAGATGAAGGAAATAAAGACATTTTGGAATCAAGGGATTTTTTTAATAACGGACTAGCATTTATTTTGTTGAAGTTGCTGTTCCTATTATCCTACGGAGGGTTTTTATCATAGGATCTGTTTTTATCATAAGATGTGTTTGTGCCACTGTTGGAATAGCTGTAGCCTTTGATGAAAATTAATTAAAATTTTCATAGGTATTTTATTATCTTTCTTAAATAGAAGCAATATAACAGTCATCTTTTGATAAAGGCACAATCCAGATAGAGGGAAAAGAGTTGGGTGTCTTCTCAGTGTCGTTTGGTCAAACAGTGCAGACATGGTATTGGAAGTTCTGGTGCATTCTTCAGACCTAACCAGGTAGTCAGTTCTAGGGTGTTTTAAATAAATCTTATTTATGTTAACTATGTAAAATGCCTAAAATTTTCATCATGCCATGTAAGCCATGCCCTTCTTCCCTAGGCCAGAGAAAAAGAGTTCTGTACCAGACCTTTGTCCTGTTGCACCTTCTTCCCTGAAGTGATTGTTTCTTCTGTTCCTTTTAATTTTAAGTGTTGTATAATTTTGTGCAAATTGCATCATTCCTGTGTTTACACAAAATAATTCAAGCATGTTATTCATTCCAACTTCTGTCATCCTTCTTACCCTCATTACAATTTTACCCATTCTTTTACTTCTTTCCTAATTAAACAAAAGGATTTTCTTTACCATTTTTCTTATTAGGTGTCAGCTTTGTTTCCTCTCATCTCTGTTTTTATTTCTGACACAATTCCCACCTCTTGCATATTCTTCATGCATTTTTCCTTTTTTTGTTTTTTCTGCCTCAAAACTCCTTTTGTCTTTGTCTTACATTTTTCTTAAATGCTCACACACTTTAGAGTCCAGATTAACCTTTTATTTTTCTCTGGTGATATACTCCTGTACATAAGACTGTCTTGTACTGTATAGAGACTTGAAGCGTAGAGTCTTACTTTACTGTGTGTGCTCCTGTTTATCTGTGTATCAGGAATTAAACAAAATATTTTAAAAATCTATTTAAAAAATCCTAAGAAGCACCGTTTATGTACACAGCTTAATTGTGATTGCCAGGGACGCATGTTTAATTAATTTATTTATTATCTACAGCTATAAGTCAAGGAGATGGTAACGAACATTTCCAAGTAGTACAAAATATGGTACTTATGCGTTCTTTTCATCAGTGCATTTAGTTCTCTATTAATAGTTTTCTTTAGGTCTTACCTTACATCTCTGGTAAGTAGTTGTGGATGTAGCTAAAACCATGCACAGTAAATGCTAAATTTTTTTGCAGGATACTGTTGAGTTATGTTACATGAGAAAAATTAATTAAAGGGAAATACCATATCAGTTTTTCTTTGGCAGTGGAAGTTGGGAGATAGCTGGGCAGGACTCCGCCACTTGAGGTACTCATCCCCTTCATGGGCTGATAGGCTTGTCCTGACAGCGATCCACACCAGCAAAACCAACTCAACCACTCGGCCCCCCTCCCCACCCCCAAAACTGCATCAACACCAGCAAGCGTTGCTTGTGCTGTCGGTGTTCATTCAGAAGAGAGCTAGGGCTGGGCTGAGGGAAGATTGCTACAGGTAGGACTGACGTATATTGACAGCACATTTTGGAGAAGCTCGCATAGCATGTGCCTGTAGGATGCTTGGCTCTGGCCAGTGCAGTCAGTGCTTGGTGAAGCATGTTCTGGGTCCTGTCATGAGCACCAGCCTCACCAGTTTAGAGACCAGCGAGAGATTGTACCTGCTCTGGGATAGTGAGCATGCGTTTCAGGGTCTGAGGGGTAGCTGCACTGACTCTTCTTGTTGTCTTCAACTAGGTTATGTGGGTATGCAATTTATGTCGAAAGCAACAAGAAATCCTAACGAAATCCGGAGCGTGGTTTTTTGGAAGTGGACCACAGCCCTCACCCAGCCAGGACGGAACACTGAGTGATACGGCGACTGGTGGAAGCTCGGATGCACCGAGAGAAAAGAAAGCAAGACTTCAAGAAAGATCGAGATCACAGACTCCCTTAAGTACAGCAGCTGCCTCATCACAGGAAATCTCTTCTTCCAGTGTGCAGTCTGAGCGTAGGAAAGGAGCAGAAGTATCGCAGCCAGCTATGGGCCCGGACCAAAAGCAAGTTTCATCAAGGTCTAGAAGTGAACCTCCAAGAGAGAGGTAATGGTTTCTGTTTTGATAGAGCTTCACAATAATAAATGCTTGTTCAGTAATAATACACAGGCTGTCAGCTGAGCCTTGCGTGTGTCTAGAACCATGTAAAAATAAAGGATAAGTTGATTTACTGTCTAGAGGAGGATAAATCTTCATTAGCAAATATACTGTCTGATTTGGTCTGTGCAACAGAAATGAGGGAAAAAATAAATAAATTCTGTTTTACAGATATTTCCATGTACTTCAATGCATTTTGCTCTACATTTTTAATATAGAATTATAGATTACTTTTGAATTTTAAATTTGGCAGGTATTTTAAAGTTGTTAAACAAAGAAAAAGTCTTTAACTTGATGAAATAATGTGCTAGAATTAAAAAAAACCACCTCCCACAAAAAACCCAAACAAAGAAATAACCCACCTTGTGGAGTTCTTTCAGATAACCTTATGTGTTATTTTTTATCAATGATTGTATTATTTTTAATAATAAAATGGGAACTATTTAAGCATCTCATTTGCACCTGAAAAGTAAATATTCATGAAGAATAGCAATAGTACCATCTTGAATTCAGAGCAAATTGTATGCAAGAATAAAGCAAACTGGAAGCAAACTATTATATTTTAGGTGGGTAAATGAGTAAATTCCTGAGCTGCATTCGGTGTGATGAATGGGATGAAAAGTGGCAAATCAAGACAGGCTAATGGAATGAAGCAGTTGCTGTTCTTTTGGCTGCTGCCTGGCAGATGGCATAGCAGTTGAGGAAGGAGCCTGTGGCAACAAAAAAAGGGTCTGCCATGGAAGATTATCCGTTGTCCAGAACGGTGGATTTTTATTCTTTTTTTCATAGCCATAGTTGAAAATGGATGATGAGCAGTGGCTAGTAACTTACTGTGTAGGTGAGGTCTGTCTGGGTTTAACTGTAACAAAACTCAGGTTAGTCTTACATATAACGATGATGTAAACGAACACATAGGTGCCCTCCCCTAATTCTATTGACTTTTTTCCCCAAACACTGGGAAGGCCTCCAGAGAAGTTGTCACTTAGCTGAAGGACACCTTCAAGGCAGCAAAATGCGTTCTATTTCTGTTTTGCTGCCAAAAGTGAGATGGTTATATTAATTATACAATAATAATATTCTCTACTTGTCATTGAGACTTTCAAATGAAGTCCAAAGGTTCTGCATGGAGAGCTTCTGTGGCAAGCTTGGGCCCCATTTATTGCTGAAAACTCAGGAGGAACAGGAGATGGAGAAAAAGGAGCCATAAGTTTAACTTGGATCATATCCAACTTTGCCAGTTCTGCCTGATGCATCTGTTAAAATCTGTAATCCAAAGACATATCAGTTATGGAAGGGGAGTCAGTCCCACAAAACAAAAGTCCTAGTGACTTTGTCCTGGTGCAGGTTTGTCTCAAATAGTGTGAAGGTGTGTTTAGCCTTCTTCAAAATCGATGTATTCATATGTGAACTGGTATAAAGGGACCAGCTGGTATAATATCTATAATTATTATATATATAATTATATAAAAAAATTCTATATCATTATAATATAATATATAAATATCTGGTATAAAGGGACTTCATGACTCTTTGGCTTGCTTATTCTCCAAAGCAGAAGATGAAAGAGGAGAGAGCATAATTTTCATGCAGCTTTATTATTCATTGGTTTGTACTTTGACTGTATAGAGAAATAAATTACATTTTTCATCTTCTTTTATCACCAGAGAAAGGAATGCCATTAATTTATCTCAAGGAGTCAATTTGCTTTTCTTTATATGCTTATGAAATGGACACTTCTTTTTAGAGTTCTAATAAGATAAAGCAGACTAGGTCAAATATTATTGTTTCTGGATATATTCTCTTTGGCATTTTTTTTATTTCCATGTTACTTCTTTCTGTAATGCCACTGAGGGAGATACTCCATTTGGTGGTGTTTGTATTTATACTGTCAGGGTGCTCGAAGTGAATTGTGTGGTTAGTCTGTAACTCTCACGATTACTGCCAGAAAAATGGAGAACATACTTTGTCATGGTGCTGCAGTTACTACGATGACTGTGAGCCTTCCTACTTATATGGGTAAATTGTTTTTAACTGCATTTATCCATGTTGGTATTCTTCGTGTTTTTACTCCTTGTTTGGACCATCAGTAATATATGTTTTTGTGAAGAATGGAAGTTGTTTGCTATTGCACAATAAAAGTACCACTAGAAGGATTAATAGATTTCATTCATATTAATGGATGCAGTACCTTTCTATACGTATTGCCATAGTTTGTCTTGGTTTATAATCTATTTACCATAACAGTGTATGCAAGTATTTTTATTTTGCATTCAATTCTTCAAATTATTGTACTCCTTTTCATTGCAGGAAGAAGACAATATTGGTTTCAGACCAGAATGGCAAAGGTTTAAAGGGTGAGCGTAAACGTGTGCCAAAATCCTCACTTCAAAAAGAAGGACCAGCAGATGACAGAGAGCGTAAAGACCGGCATGAAGGTAGAAGGCTGGAGAAAGGCAAGTCACAGGACTACCCAGACTTGCCAGAGAAACTTGAGGAAGGCAAAGTGCCTGATGATGAAAAACAGAGGAAGGAAGATGAATATCATACCCGTTACAGGAGTGACCCCAATCTGGCAAGATATCCTGTAAAACCACATCCCGAGGAACAGCAGATGCGCATGCATGCAAAAGTTTCTAAAGCACGGCATGAGAGAAGGCACAGTGATGTAGCTTTGCCACATACAGAAATGGAGGAAGCGGAGGTACCTGAGAATAAATTAGGAAAACGCTCACAATTACAGGGAACTCAGGACAGAAAATCTCTTGTGGAAACTCAGAGGTCGTACTCTATAGACAGAACAGGTGATGTAAGAATTTCTGTTTCTAAACAATTAACTAATCATAGCCCACCAACTCCCAGGCATAGTCCAGTTCCTATAGAACACGTAGAATACAAGAACCACGATTCCTTTAAAAAACAGAGCCGCCTTGATCCTAGCTCTGCTATTCTCATGCGAAAAGCAAAGCGGGAGAAAATGGAGACCATGCTAAGGAATGATTCCCTTAGCTCTGACCAGTCGGAATCAGTGCGGCCATCCCCTCCAAAGCCTCATAGAGCAAAAAGAGGCGGAAAGAAAAGGCAGATGTCAGTTAGTAGCTCAGAGGAAGAAGGGGCATCAACACCAGAATATACTAGCTGTGAAGATGTGGAGATAGAAAGTGAAAGTGTCAGTGAAAAAGGTAAGGACCTTTATGTATATTATGCACATGGCCATGGTTTGGAAAAAAAATATCTGTATTTTTCTCTCTTTTGCCTCTTTTTTAAACATACACCTTTGTTTTTCCTTTCTTTTTTTTTTTCCCCAAATGAGAAGTGTCTTATACCTGTTTACATTTGGTTTGCAGTGTTTCCTTTTGCATTCTTAGATGAGGTGGTTAAAGGTAGCATCAGCTGATGAGTTTCTTTCTCATTCTCTTCCCGTTTTCACCTGGAATTGACAGAATTTATGGGTTCTAGTTTATTGTCTCGATGATATCTGTACTCCTTCGGTCATCACTTCATCCTTTTGTCTGTATGCAGAATTGTTTTCTGTGAATGAGTTGAAATGGAAAGCGGGTTCTGTAGCAATATGGGATGACCATTGTAAAGCATCATAATATTACTGATACCTCAGTCTGAAGATATGCAGAATTTTACTATGTTTAATGAAATATCAAGGATAATTGTTAACAGGATCAATTGTAACAAGGATCAAGGACTTCATTGTTAACAAGGTCAGGATATGGGGCAAGGAGAGTGTTACATAGGAAAGAAATGAGAATTGCCTAAGTCGTTATCTAGATGAATTTGCTCCCAAGTTTACAAGTATGTTTAAAATCTGTTATTTCAGTTTGTCTTCATCTGCTGATGGTAACACTCGGCAGTAAGGAATAAGTGTAGTACACTGTGTGCTTTTAAACGAAGCCTTTCTTCTGGCTGAAGAGGTTAATCAAATTCATGAATGTTGAACAGATAAAATAAGCATCGTCAGAAAAGACTGGTAGAACCTACTAACTGTCTTTAACCCTGGTTTGTCTTTAGGTGACACTACAGTGAGCTGAAGGTTTTTTGTGTCTTGGGAAGTAGCTTTTAGCTCTTTAGTTTAATTATATGTATTTGTGACTTGGAAGTTTTCTGCTGGTGTTCATACTCAAAATGCCAACGGCTTGTCTGCGGTGCCTTTTAGTTCCTGGCACTGTTTCCTGACATGTCTTTGAATCATATATGCTAACCTGTCTGTCTGTCTTTGTCTGATGTTGTGGTCTCCTGACATCCCCTAAAGCTCCATGTATATACATAAAAAGAGACATTTCTGTCCTATCCCATCTGAGTAGCTGCTTGTTTTAACTTTGTAAGCGTGAACTTTTCCCTTCAAAATATGGAAGCTTTTCTGCCCATTTTTAAGGAGGGATGATGATCATGCCCCTGAAATCTTAATCCAGATTCCACTTAGATATTAAAAAATCCTCACTTATTTGACTGGGGGTGGGGGTGTGTGTTTAAACACTGGAACATAACGCACAGAGATGTTGTACCGTCTCCATCCTTGGAGATGCTCAAAACCCAAATGGAGAAGGCCCTGAGCAATCTCTAGCTGACCTTGCTTTTCAGCAAGGGGTTTGAACTAGGAACCTTCAGAGGTCCCTTCCAGTCTCAACTATTCTGTCTTTCTAAGAGAACATGTCTCTTTCCCTTATTTTGTGGTGAAGTTTTAGGGGGACAGTTAGATTTGTGTTATTTTCCCTGACTTCCTCTGTTGGTAGTAGTGCTCTGCAATATAGCGTTTCCTTTCCATCTTTCTTACTTGTTTTCATTTATGTGCATCAATTTGAGGTTGCTTATGAAGTAGAAAGGATTTTCCACGTTAAGTGCGCGGTATCATTATAAACTGGAAGGTCATTGATGTGAAAGTCAAGTCCAGGCTGATGATATCAATACGTTGATATAGTTTGCTCTATAATGGTCTATTTGTAAGTAAAACCATTCGATGGTTGCTTTCAGGCTCAGCCGAACATTTTTGTTACTAAAGTATCCAATTATTTTTAGAATCAAATTTTCATCAGTACTTGAAAAAATCTGCAGTATTTCATAAGAATAGAAGGAAAGGCAGGAAATTTGATTACCTAAGAAAATATTTTAGAAATCTTTTAATATTTTAAAAGAAAAAATGCCCCAGTAAAAGGGTATAGTGTTAAAAAATTGATACAAATAATTTAAAAATGCCCATATTGTAACCAAGGTCAAAATCCCATTTTTTGCAAATTAGCAGCATTATTACTAACAGATTTTCACCCACGATTCCTTCAGCACTTTGCTTGTAATTTTGGAGAGATAATGCACAGGTCCCCAGTTGTAGCAATTTCACTTATAAACCCAGGAGGGTCTGGAATCCATCGTCTCTTATCAGAATAACAGTTCAGTCAGAAATCTGGTAATATAAATGGAGCTAGAAAGATAGAATTTTTTAACTTTGAACAGGCTTACCAAGAAAAACCAAGATCTTAAAATTAATGTTCACATTTGGTGAGTGCCAGTATAAAGCAATCAGCAACTATTTTCAATTCAGTATTGATCAAAATAGAAGTTTTCTATGGAAAACAGTTTACAGAGATGTTTAAAAGAAAATGATGCCCCATAGAAATGTAAGGTATAGGTAGAATGGATAAGACTGTATTGGAAATCAATGTGCCAAAAATGGCATATAAAGTAGATACTGTGCAAAAGTTACTTTTTAACATTTGCATTTCCTAGAAACACTGTTTAGGATTGTATTACCCTAACTTCTGAGCACAAAAAACCTTCTAAAAGTGATATTCTTAAATACAAAGGAAACTAGTTTAGCTAGTACATCCCCTGCTATTTACTGTAACCACTGAATATGTATTTCTTCAAAGTTATTAACAAAATAATTCACAAGCATTGGAGATGCTTTCTGTCCAAAAAAATAAGTCTTTTTGCAATCCAGTGGGATTTTGCCTCTCTGGTGGAGGACTGAAAGATTTATGTTTAAGTTGTTTCCATGTTGGACTAAATCTAAAGAAAGAACTGTTTAGTGTAGCCAAAAACATAATCTCAAATTTCTTTTCAAAAAATATCTTCACGTTTTACAGGACACTATTACTGATTGATAATTGTTTTCATCCTATTGTTAATACAGGCTGTAGGACTTCCTTATTCTGAAGTCTGTCATAGTTGAACATTAGGTGGACTGAGTTTCCAGTGACAACACTATCCTGGCAAGGCAAAAGTTGTCCTCTTAGAAGGCATAAATAGCATTCATACTCGCTTCAAAGGCTTGCTAGAGTAACATAAACCAGACTATTAGAAATGAAATCCAGACCTCATTTTAAAACTGAGAACAGCTTCTGCCTCCTGCCATCCAATGAAGAATGCAAATTAGATTGGGAGTAATAATTTTCTTTAGAGTTTAAACCCAAGAATTTGTGTAGAGCTGGTAGATTTGTGTTCAGATAAGGTTATAACTATTATCCCATGATAGATACAAGACATGTTCTAGACTTTTGTCATGCAGTCTTTGAAACCGGAAGATAAAATAGTGTTGGAAGTTGGAACAATGTGAGGAAGTACTGCAAGCTGCTCATGTACTTTTATGCTAATGGTTTTACATTTTGCATACTCGTTGTTCATATTTGCCTAAATATGTATTTTATTCACACTGCCTAGGCTTTAAAATATACCTAATACTTGCATATTGTCATCAAAATGGTAAAAAGCTGCGTAACACTCACTTTGTATACTTGCTAATGGATTTAATTGGGAGCGAGGAGAGCACGATAGAGTTGGAGTCTTGTTTGAAAAACAAACCTCCTGAGGTGACATTCCAGTTCCTTTCAGTGAAGATGTGATTGTTTCGTTCATAATGCCTTTCTTAACGGTACCGGGAGGAACAGAGTGACCTGGTTTCATTTTGTTCTTATGACATCACCCTTCTGATTAGAAAGCGTTAGGGGCAGGGATCTTGCTGGGATGTTGGTGTATGCGCGGGTGTGAAGCCGGGGGGCGGTTGTGACCAGGAGTGGAGCTGGAGGTCAGGAGGAGAAGGGGATGCTGTGGTTTGCAGGTGAATGTGTCTGTGCTGGCTCAGCTGCAGGAGAGGATCTGACCCCTTCCTCCATCCTCTGGTGTTTCAAGTGCCGCTTTGGGCCCTTGTGCTTGGTGGTGCTCTGAGGGGAAGGAGAGCAGAAACTAAATCCCTGCTCCGGTGATTTCTTCCAACTGTAGCATTGTTGGCAAGGAAGGTAGCTTGTGGGCTAAGAGAGAAACCACATGCGTGCAGCAGGGTGTATAAATGGAGCAAAAGAAAACATCAGGAAAAGGCTATAGAGAAGAGGTGGCTGGTTTTACATGTTTTTAGCTAAGCGTTTTCACTGAGGTATTTTAAATCTGGAGTGTAGGCAAGTCAAGTTGTACTGTAACATCTGCTAGCATATTTTAACATCTGTTCATGTGGAGAGCTGGGCATGGAGTTTTAAAAAGAGCTGAATTTGTTTAAAAATGTGACTGAGCTTTAACTTCTTGTAAAATAAAATACCTTTTCTAGGAAGTTTGTTAGTTCTTATAAATTAGGTCAAATTTATCTTCTGGTCCTTGTAAAATAATTGAGATCTACATCTGATTCATATTTTAATGAACATATAATCTTAAATGGCTCTTGTTTCAGAATTTTGGTCAGTGCAAGTATTATTCAATGCAATCAATATTCATTCCTTTTGAGTAGCTGAAATTATTTACAGTGCTTATGGAGTTGTAAATAAGTGCTCATTAAATTAGTGTTGGTCAGTAAGAAATCTGTTTTCTGTATATGGAATTATCTAAATTGCATACATGCATAAGCAAATGAAATAAACTGAGCATGAGTGGGAAAAAGGACATACTGTTGCCAAGAAATCCAACCCTTCACTGAGATATGTAACCATATAAATGGGAGTGTCATGGAAGATATGTGACTGAATTCTTTTTTACAATCCCTCTTTCTCTATTTCACCTGAAGAAGGTTGTGAATATGCTGGAGGAAGTGTGCAGAAAAGCAGTGAGATTGACCAAAGTCTATAAAATATGATATATAAGAAAAGGTGGGATGGATTTGGGTTGAACAGTCTACAAAAGAAAGAAAGAAAAGAAAAAAAATTAAAAGGAGAAAAACTGGGGAAAAAAAATGCAGGGAGGCGGGAATGGGCTTTAAATGGTAAAGAAGAAGCTGGAGGGAGAAAGAGATTGAGTGAATGCTTCTGCCTGAGGACTGGAGGAAGGCCAATATCACTCTAGTCTTCAAAAAGGGCAAGAAGAAGGACCCGGCGAACTACGGACCGGTTACTCTCACCTCTGCCCCTGGAAAGGTAATGGAGCGGCTCGTTCTGGATGTCATATGCAAGCACATTCAGGAGCAGGAAGTTATTGGAAGTGATCAAGATGGATTTACCCAAGGGGAAATCATGCTTGACCAATCTCATAGCCTTTTATGATGTTATAACTGGTGGGCTGGATGAGGGCAGAGCAGCAGGTGTCATCTACCTTGACTTGAGCAAGGCTTTTGACACTGCTTCTCATAACATCCTCCTTAGGAAACTGAGGAAGTNGTGTCCAGTTCTGGGCTCCCCAGTTCAAGAGGGACAGGGAACTGCTGGAGAGAGTCCAGCGCAGGGCAACAAAGATGACTGAGGGATTGGAGCATCTCCCTTATGAGGAAAGGCTGGGAGAGCTGTGACTCTTTAGCCTGGAGAAGAGAAGGCTGAGGTGAGACCTTATTATGGGATACAAGTATCTAAAGGGTGGGTTGAAGGAGGATGGAGCCAGGCTCTTTTCAGTGGATCCCAGTAACAGGATGAAGGGTAAAGGGCACAAGCTGGAACACAGGAAGTTCCGATGGAATATGAGAAAGAACTTCTGTACAGTGAGGGTGCCAGAGCACTGGAACAGGCTGCCCAGGGAGGGTGTGGAGTCCCCTTCTCTGGAGACTTTCAAGCCCCGCCTGGATGCAGCCCTGAGTAATGTGCTCTGGGCAATCCTGCTTTGGCAGGGAGCTGGGCTAGATTATCTCTAGAGGGCCCTTCCTACTCTGAAATTCCGTGATTCCATGATTCTCTCTTCCCCTTGAGGGTTAAGTTACTGCCAGGGAGGTTGAAGCTCGGTGCCAGAAACCATGTCAGCTCTGAGGACAGATAAGCAAAGTTAAGGATAATTGTAATCATAATTCCTTACTCAGTTGAAATAGAGAATCCCTGAAAATAAAAATCAATTTCTTCATAGCCTTCATAGCACTGAAATTACTCTATGTTGGAAATATTGCTGTTATTCCTGCGGCAGGCTCTGGGCTAAGGTGGGGGAATCTGGGGCTAAATCCACAGTACTCCTGACAGTAGCTTATCCTTTTTGTCACACTTTAAATAATGATATTTGATAGCCATTTCCAGCACAAACTTATGTAGTGACAATCTGGTTTTTGAAAAGGAAAAAAGAAATGTATATTTTGACTTATCAAGAGATATGGAAGAAAAGGATGCCACAAACTGTTAAATCTTGAGTTCTTTCTTACAAAACTGGCAGGTGGCAAGGCACTGCGTTTTGTTACTATCAACATGTGCCGTCTTCTGCGTTGCTTGATTTTTTCACATGTACTTTATTTTATTGTTTGTTTTTTGTCGCTTACCTTTCTCCTGCACATCTAATTCATAAAATAGCAACAAATTTGTCTTAAGAGTAATTTGCCCGGTGGTGAGTATTGTCCTTACAAAATGGGGTGTATTAAAGCATGGAGGAATTATGATCATATATGTTCAGAAAGACTTAACGCCTGACAAGCAGGGTAGCTTTAATTTTAGAAGCTCTGAGTTTTTGGACCTGTAGAGAAACCCAGCAGTTCTCTAGGTTTCTACATGAAAGACTAATTCTCAAGAACATTCAGCAGTCACTTTTTCCCCATTCGGAAGCCATTGGAGGTAGCAGGTGCAAGAAGAGCAGTGGGAGCTGCGAGTCATGGAGCACTTTTTAAGGGAATAAGAGGGAACTGAGAGCTTTTGAAAAACTTGCCCTAATTTTAGCTGCTGAGAACTTTTTAAAATACAGTTATGCAGTGAACTGGAGTTGAAACTTGGCTAGCCTGAAACGTGACATAGCATCTGCCGTTGTTTATCCCCAGCCAGTAGCTAAGACCACACAACCGCTTGCTCACTCCCCCCATGGCGGGATCGGAAAGAGAATCAGAAGAGTGAAAGCGAAGAAAACTCTTGTGTTCAGATAAAGATAGTTTAATATGTAAGCCAAAAGCCACTCATGCAAGCAAAGCTAAACAAGGAATTCATTTCACTGCATCCCATCAGCAGGCAGGTGTTCAGCCAGCTCCAGGAAAGCAGGGCTCCATCACGTGTCACAGTTACTTGGGAAGAAAAATGCCATCACTCCAAACGTTCCCCCCTTCCATCTTCTTCCCCCAGCTTTTTATCGCTGAGCTTGATGTCGCATGGTACGGAATATCCCTCTGGTCATTTCGGCTCAGCTGTCCCAGCCATGTCTCCTCCCAACTTTTTGTGCACTCCCAGCCTGCTCGCTGGCGGTGTGATGTGAGGAGCAGAAAAGGCCTTGACTGCCTAGCAACAACCGAAAATGTTAGTGCGCTATCAACATTATTTTCATCCCAAACCCAAAACACAGGACTATACCAGCTGCTAGTAAGAAAGTCAACTCCATCCCAGTCAAAACCACAACAGCGTTATAGCCTGAGGATGATCCTTTCCCTTACGCTGTCCTACTACTGAGTATTTTGTATATGCATATATTTTTTGTATGCCATAAAACTTATGTGAATTGCTACTGAGGGTTTGCTGTTATTCTTTTCTCATATGTCTTGAGCCTAGATTCCTGTTCTCGCTACCTATTAATGTGCTGTTAATCCACTAAATTACCTTTTTGTTTGCCTGCTTACTTTTTCCTATTGGGTAACAAAGTGATTAATTCGTGTATACTGCTGCTGCTTATAAAGACATTGTGGAGCTATTTCTTTTATATAAAAAGATCAGATTTCCAGACCTTACAGCCTTTTCAGCCTTTGGGTTGGGATTTTTCAGTTTGGACACATTTTTAGTGGGTTTTTTGGAGGGAGTGTTGTTGGTGTTCTGGTTTGGTTTTTTGTTTGTTTTTTTTTTTTTTTACTGACGGAGCCACCACTAAAGGGTATGACAGCTTGATGTGTTGCATGCATGCAACCTTGTTGCTCTGTTAATTTTTCATTAGCTACAGCTCCCACCCCAACCCCCTCCGTCCCTAGTTTTTAAACCTTAATATAATGGTTACTGATCAGGTTGCTTTTCTCATCCACGTAGAGGACTCTTCCAAGGTTTTAGTTCAAAGGGAGACAGGGGTTTTGTTTTGGCTTGCCGCTCAACTTGAAGACAGGTAAGGACAGGGCAGAGCTTTACAGTTTTATTTTCAGTTTGATAGGGTTTTTTTGACTTTTCTGCATAAATTTGCTGTGAGAATAGAAAGTCTGCAAGCAAGATACACAACATGTAAGGCAACATTGATAATTTGTTGGCTAATGCACATAGTAGACAGCTAGGACCGACACGCTGCTAGCCTAACTGTTAATAAGTTCACCGCCTGCCTCTGCAGACACCCAGGTGCTCCAAGTGTTAAGAAAGGGAGTTGAATTAGTTACTTTTTGAGGTGCTCCAACACTTGCAACCTCTGCATTGGTACATTTTTAGCTTCTGAAAAATATCTCTTTCTCGTGCCTGAGGCCCTCAGCTCATTCCCTTGACTGCAAAACCAGTATATATGAAGAGCTTTCTAATTGCTAAACACTTTCAACCTTAGATGTATTTTGTAAGAGAGCATAAGTCTCGGAAATACTGTGATGCTATGCAGTAAATGCAAACCTACAGCAGTATTTTTTAGACCATTAGTATTAAATATTTTATTACTTTCCAGCCATGAAGCAACTTCTAATAATAAATTTTATTTGGAATATTGTCTCTTCACATTTGCTTTCTGTCTGTAAACATGACATTTTTTATTTCAGAAAAGCAAATATCAGCATTCTTTACTTTGGGACCTGTGGCTTTCCTATACCTTTTGTGCAAACTGGACCAAAGTCTGACTTGGTTCATTAAGCAAGCCGAGAAATGTTCAAGGGCAGCGTGGCACATCTAAACTTCCCAAAACCAAATATGGCCTTTGAGGGGAAGGTGGGCTGGTATTGGAACATTAGGCTGAAAACGGCATTTAACTTAATGTGTATTATACGCTTCACTTGGGCCACAGCTAGTGTGGGATTAATCTCCAGTTCTAAAGGAGGTCTGTATACAATAAAGCAGGCCTGTATACAATTTAAGCATATGTTTAACTTTCATTGTGTAGATTGCACATAAAGTCCTAACTTAATATATCTTTAGTGTTAGTTGTGGGAGCTATGTGTGGTGGAGGAATAAGTAAAATGATTATATTTCTTAGCTACCTCTCTGTCATATGTGTAATTTAACATGAAATGTTTTCAGACGTAGCAAGGAGAAATGAAGCACATCACACATTTATCTGATTTTAACGCACATGTATTTTATGGTTTAATTGTACTTTCTAGAATTTAAAGTTCCCAGTTTTGAAGCCTAGTCCTTAATTTGATAATTCTTTCCTTTGCAATATGAGCTGTGATTCTGATTAGTTATTCTCAAAATGATTGTTGGAAAAAAGTTCTATTTAAAGCAACTCGGTCATGTTATTATACCAGTTTTCTAAAGGATCTGACTTCCTGGTATTTTTAAAAACTGCCATGGAATAGCCTTGGGCAGACTTGAGGGCTCACACTTCTTTCTCCCTCTGAAAATCAGTGATGGTCCAGATTTGTTTAGGAATTGTCCTTCACAGAGTAGAAGCGGCTTCCTCAATCAGACCTGAGCTTTGAAATTTTCTTCTTATAGGTAAGAGTCAGTGCATATGGTTTAAAGTTTGGCTTTTTATTAATTTGGTTCTTTTACTGAAAGTGTAATATAGTTTTTCACTGGAAATGTAGACTATAATACAAATCCAACTTCAACTGTAAATTCAACTTAACTATTTCTAAAGTTCTGCTGTTCATATTAAAGTATTAACTAAATTGGATTAATAAGCTAATAATTAAAAATGTTTACCTACTTTTATGGACCTAACTATATTAAGTTATATTAAACTTTAATGAAATTTTATTTCATTTTTTAATATTTTTTGTAGTAGGCTATTAAAAGAGCTCAGTGCTATGAATTTATTTTTCTACTCAGAAAAGAAGCAAGCACCACACGTGGCTCTTTTTAACCCTTTAGGCCACATGTTCTTAGCCATTAAAGTTGTGCTTAAGAGGCCGCTAGATGGAGCAGTCAAATCTAATTTTTATCTATCGCACCCTGTTTATGCAAGACAATCTCTCTCTTAGCAAAGAGAGAGTCTGGAAATGCAGGCCCACCCTCCTACTCGAACTGGTAATTTAAAAATCTTTTTCATATCTTATCTCCATGTGCATTTTTCCATAGGCAGATTTATGTTGTCCTCTAGTTTCAGTGTTGGAGACGGTGTATGGAATGTATTCTGGATATGGAAATTACACTGACCAGTATAGCTCTACAGAGCAGTTATTCATTACATGAGTTGAGTCCTATCCTCATAAAAAAATAAACATAGCAAGAAAAATGTACTCTTTTTGGAGGATCACGAGCTAGATTTTCAAAAATTATGAGAAGCTTAGAGATACACACTTAGAGATGACTCTCTATGTTTGTGCTTAAGAAGTCTTGCTGATACTTCTGGTGAAGTCATATATTTTCTTCCTACTTACCCAAAGCACTTTTTTCCTTCCGACCTGAATTGTTCTGTGACCTAATGCATAGGAACCACCTGCTTAGTGAGAGCACACTGCGTTCTCTGCCTCAGGAATGCTGCGGTAAAGTAGGTTCAGGAGCAGATAGAAAAGATACAGTACTCTATGTATGTGACTGCTTTTGTAGTCTTTGTTTTATTGTAGTTTCATTGCAATTAGTAAAACGAGATTTTTTTGGAGGGGCGTACATGTTCGTGAATAAATACATAGATGTTTATATGAATTAGAATGCAGGTGTGCTATTAGAAAGCATGTGTGCATTCCAGTACATCTGTTGCATTTCAATACCTAAGGTGTCATGACCTGTACTCGTAGGAGTGTCTAACACAGGGTCTAACATCCCAGAGTGCTCCTAGAGGTAGAGAATAGAGCTATATGTGAATAGAAAATTGTGCAGATTTTTGTTTTATTCTTTGCCTTTGTAAAGTATTTGAAAGTCTGACTCTACTGCATTAAAGATTATCAGCAGGTGTCACAAGAGAAGAATTGGCACTCTGAAGAAGCTGGATACAGTCTTTGGAGTGCCCCAGCCCTGCTCGCACATTTTAGGCGGGGATTCCTAGCCCTGGGCTCCTGTGATTTTTGGGTAGGAGTGACAGATAGCTTTGCAGAGTAGGGAGCTCATGCCATGGAAAGCAGCACTCCCCAGCTTACTCCGTTTAACTGGTGTATCGTTTATTTATGCAGCTCTTACCTGAATTGTGAGATGAGCAAAAACTTCTGCTCAGGCTGGGAATACTAAACAGTGCCATGAGCTGAGGGCTGGTGAACAGCCGTTTTTTTCCAACTCCCAAAAGTCTTGGGTCACTCAGAGGTATAATGCCAGTTCTTGCCTGTCGTGCTCTGGAGCTCTACCACAGCAAATTGGTGAAAGGTTACATCAAAATTCATAGGATGCCAGGTAATTTGGTATTCTATACAGGCTCAGATTTTACTTAAAATATCGTGTAAAAGTGACTTGCGCTTACAGATAAAACTGAACCTCACAAAAGCAGCTCACAAATACAAATTTAAATAGATATAGATTCTCAAAACTTTCTGGTGTCTGCTGTTTCTGCCAATTTTTATGTAACACACTGAACCTTGTCAGCATACTCAGGTAGGGTCAGTTATCTCCCATGGGGCAGATGGTATGGATTTGCCAGTAGTGGACTCATCATCATCTTTAAGCAAAGACTGTCTGTGGGAAGCCAAAACAGGCCCCTGGGAATGGGAATTGAGCTTAACATTTAGGAATAAACTCAGTTGTGCTGCTGTGGGCTCTTTTCCACAGACGAGTTGCTTTGAAATCAGTTATACAAAAAGTTGATTAATCTGTTCCTGTTACCTGGTTTTAAATCTCACTGCCAAGGAAATCTTAGGGAGTGGCTATTCCTACAAGCCACTGAAAGGAGACAATTAGGAAGACATTACTTTTTACCAGTGAGCATTTTTTTTAAAAAAAAAAAAATACAGCATTTACATTTTGACCTGTCTTCTAATGTTTCCTTTAAATTCTAATCTATCGGCATCATTTTCCATTTAAAAAAAGTAACAACAACAACAAATAATGATATTAACTTAATGCGTACTGTCAGACATCAGTTATCTGTGCTATGGTGGACCTAATCTTACTTTGACCTAGAAAATTATTGTAAGGATTAGGAACGAATTTGCTGGCAATGCTTTAACAAACAACAGGGTCACTCTTAAACCCTGCATTTAGATATGGGGTTTTGTTGGTTTGGTTTTTTTTTTTTTTGATAGTATATAACATTNGAAAAAAAAAATATTGTTTTAAGTAATTTTGGTAAGGTGATGTGGCTGACTTAAATAAGAAGCTGTAACAACACTGTCACTGTAGGTTGAATTTCCTATTTTTGCTTTAGCCCAGGTTTGTAGACAGTACTTTTGGCTTGGCTTCACTTGTGTCAGGAAAACTCAGGTGCAGGTAAGAAGGCCTGCGGTCGCTTCCTACAGGGGTAGTAACATTGAATTGATTCGAACAATTTAGTTCTGTGAGTTTAAGCCTGCACCTGAGCATGGCTGTCAAAGATAGTGCTGTCGTACCACCACTTCATCCCAGCTTACTCTGCGTCAAGCAGGGAAGACTTTGAATGTGGGTGTTTCACATCCACCACACTGTAGGGCATGAGACTTGGGAGGAATCTGCCTCTATGGAGACATTAACGCAACAACCAGAAATAACAGTTAAAGTCGGAAACAAAAAGAATATTTTATTGGTCAGTAAATCGAAAAGTCAGTGTCTACGCATTAGTTACCTTTCACTGAAAGTATCTGGCTTTGATTAGCAATTGAATGGCTGAGCATATTGTTTTAGTTAGGGTTCGGTTAAGACCACCTTTGGCTGTAAAAAAAGGCTATCCAGCAGATCTTTTATAGATACTGTAAGTTAATTTGTTAAGTACTGACTTTGTCACAAAGAAAAGTACTCCACAAAATCTCTTTTCATACAGAGGTCAATTTGTCAGCCATGATGTCAGAGGAAGTCCAGAAGTCACCAGTAAATCTGACAGCAAAGCACTGATGTTCTCTGTCTTGATGTCAGTAGATCCTCAGTCAAGGCCAGTTATCAAAATGATCAGCCTGAGGAGATGCTGGCTCTTTTTTAACAGATGAAGTAACTAAGATAAATGCATTGCAAAATTACTTGATCATGAAGGTTGGATAGCAAAGATGTCAGACACGGTATCTATGGGATTGAAGGCCCACTGTAGGCTTTCTAGTGTGACCTTTCTTCTTGTCTCTTTCCAACTTCACTGTCATTATCATCTTCCTTGTATGAGTTAAGAACAATCAAGTCATCAGAGGTGGGGGATGAGGAAACACAATATTGGTGGCAGCACAGTAGAAGACAATTGGCAATGGAAATTGGAAATGATGGATCAAGGAGCAATAGGTAGGAGGGTGTTTCTTTACTGGCTTCTGCATACCTGTCTGCTTGAAGGGGTTCCTATCATTTGGGCATGCAGCAATGCCCTTCTGTCTTCCAGCAGTCTTCCAGTCTGCTGCAAAATGGTGGGTGATGTTTTGCAAAACTCCCCTTAAGGTCGTTTCAGAACAAGGTGGTAAAGCCACTTGTCTGGGACTGCAGTGGGTGGCACAGTGTAGCCTGCTGCGATGTGTATGTCTGCGTTGTGTTTTTCAGGCAGATGCCCAGTTACTTCACTTCCACTTTGAACTGATTGGCTCGGACTGAGGTTTGAACTAAATGCTGGGGAGTAATGACAGCATGACATTGATTTAGCCCAAGCTAAATAAAAGGCAAGACTTAATAGCTCCAGTTTGTCCCTCTGTTGATGTGGCTACATCATTTCTGCTTTGGTGCTTTTGTTTCTTGCCAGCTGGCCAAAAATGTAAACAGAATATGCTCACGCCTGAACGGAAAGGAGCATTGATGAGCTCTAACAAGTTTCATGGGTGTTTGAGGGCAAACATTCCTTTTCGGAGCTATGTGTCTTTTTCACCACAGTCATCCCACTTCTTAACCTCTAATTTTTCTCGGTAGTTATGAGAAGTGACAGGCTGAGCTATGCCAATCTGTTGAATAGAAAACCACTTCTGTATGTGTGCATATGTATTTGTATTTTTATGTATAGAAGTCTTTCTTTTGTAAATAGTCAACAGTTGTCCTTGCAAAGTTACAAATATTTTGCCAGACAATCTGAAAAATACTTATCCCTCTTCACTAGGCAATACTTCACTGAAGAGAAGGTGCACTTACGTTGCACAAGTGCACAGAGAAGTGTTTCAAGTAGCCCAGTGTCAACCAAACTCTGCACTTAAGCCTATCAGAAGCAAGTATGTTTTCTCTACTGAGTTTGATTCTGGATGCACAGACAAAGGCTACACCCAAGTTTTCTATGATCCCAGGAGAGCATTTTGTGATCTGGTGCGCTGCTAGCTGAGCAAAGGAAAGGCTTGGTTCCTCCCCATAAATCTTTGTTTTGATACTTTTTCACATATCTAACATTTCACCACCCATTGAACTTCAGTTGTTTTACTGTCACCTGAGTCAAGTGGTTATGTCAGTTTTCCACCCACCTCGTAGTTCACCAGTCAATCCATATCTCTCCAATTCCGCTACAAAGCTATTGTGTAAGACTTGGTTCAAAGCCTTGGTACAGTTACGTTAAAGCTGCTCTCCCTTTGTCTGCAGATCCAGAAATCATATCGGTCAGGCATGATTTGCTTTTGGTAAAGCTATGCTGGTGGTTCCCAGTCATCTTCTTGGCCTTATGTGCTCAGGACTGCCTTCCAGAAGGATTTGCTCTGTAACCTTCCCATGGAGTCAGGTTAGCCTTCTTAGTCTGTAGTTTCACAGGTCCTATTTCTTGTCTTCCTTAAGAGAGGTGGGACATTTGCCTTTTCTAGTCACTGAGAATCTCTCACAATAGCTAGGACCTTTTGAAGTGGACCAGACAAGGCTACAGTATGAAATGACACATACGATACCCAATATTGTATCTAAGACTCCTACAATTGTATTCTAATCTCTTCTCCATTGTAACTTGTCTTTGGGGTCTGGAGACCATAACATGGACGTTTTCAGTTATTTCTCTCATTTCCTAAATTAAATTCCAACTTAAAGCATAGTTTTCTTTCCTTGAATTGCTCTTTCTATGCTACTGAATTAATACCTGGGACCATTCTCTGGCTTTCTTGTTTCAAAAAAGTGTAAAACTTTCAGTTTGGAGGAAAGTTGCGTTTTCACCCTGACATAAAAATAAATACTGCATTTAATGCTTGGAATTTTACCTCTTAGAACTTGTCAACTGGTTGGGCTGGATATCTGTGTGACATTGTTCAATGTCATTCTTTTCCAATGATCTTAGAAGTTTTATAAATGCAGCAGTATCAAACATGGTTTAAGACGTAAAACAATTATTAGCAGGAAGATTATGAAGGAGCTAAAATATGATGGTCAGAATCTACGTGTCAGATGCACAGTGTAGTGTGTCTCAGAGGACAGTGGCAGTAAAACAATTTGCAAGGGTAAAAACCTCCTAAGGCTACACAGGCAATGTTATCCAGAGCAAAGGTTGAAAGTATGCTATAACAGAATCATGTATTTTTACTAGGACAACAGAGTTGTAAACAGATTTACAGTCAGTTTCCAGTAGCCTTGCTACTATTAATGTATATAAAAGAATGATATATATGATTCTCAAATGGTCAGATGGGCCTTTGGGGGAGCCAGAAAGAATATCTGACGCATATCTGGCACGTAGGGGAATGGGAGACAGCGAGAGCTTCAACACCACCATGGGGCACGAACAGCCTTTCTAAATGCATTTGGAAGAGCAGTTTATTAGTTGGTTGTTTTTTGGTTTTTTGTTTTTTTGGTTTTTTCCACAAACACATGCATGCTATGGAACTGACAAAAACATTTTTTAAAAGTCAGAAAACATGCCCCATACAGTGTAGTTCTCTTTTAAACATTCTGAGGTTCTAGGGAGTAAATATTTTTTCATGTGTTGAGTTGGGTTGAGGCAAAATCCCCAGCCTTATTTAGTATGTGCTGCAAGGGGAGGAGAGAATTCAGCATCCACATGAGGTATGTTCTGAAAATGAAGGAAAGGTCTGAATGCTGGCCCTATCAGAACAGGAGGAGATCCTTCAAGGAGCAGTGCAGAGGGATCAGTGGGAGAGCGGATGTGCTGTGGAAGCGCTGGGCACTTGGCGTTGTGCAAGAAATGTTCTGCAGCTTTAGGAGAAAGCTGTGTGTGTGTGTCCTAGGCAGTAGGTGCCAGGTGATCACTATCTCTCAGAGCATGGGAAGCCTGGAGATTTTCCTCTTCCACAGAATCATCTCCCAAGGAGGACGTGTCAGTGAAAAAAAGCAGATGTAGACAGTTGTGTTGTCTTTCTGCTAATACTGTGCCACTGGGGCCACTGAAAGTCAGCAGTGGCTCTTGCTGTTGACTGACAGGTGAGATAGCGTGTGAAAGGCAGCATTCAGTGCCTTGGTTTTGATCACGTGAGACAGCGTTACAGGGAAACAACTTGATTAAAAGTGTATTTTAATTATTACTAGTAGGTCCATATATTACTAAAGATGAAAGAACTGTAAGCTCTCGCTAGCTTAATTATTTATATTTTATCCCTTATAAGCTTCTCTCTGAATGGAAATTTAAATAGGTTCGTTCATCGTACTTTGTT
This sequence comes from Rhinoptilus africanus, assembly GCA_013400135.1. Classification (NCBI taxonomy): domain Eukaryota; kingdom Metazoa; phylum Chordata; class Aves; order Charadriiformes; family Glareolidae; genus Rhinoptilus; species Rhinoptilus africanus. Next base: position 130,512 of record VXBO01011649.1, read on the forward strand.
TTCTCACATTTTAGTTTCTAAACAGGCAGGTTTTTTTATATTTCTGAAGTCCTGCAGTATCTAGATATGCTGCAGAGAAACATATTTTTACAGAGGAAGTCTCTGCCAAAGAAATAGTTACATTGTTGTATGGTTTGGATATGATTATATTAGAATAAATTCATTAGCAAGTTTTATTGGCTGTAATTCTCTAATCATCTGGCTTTCTCAAATATGCTAGTATACAGGTTCTAATTTCTCTTTTATCTTGAATATGTAATTTGGAATACAAAACGTTACTTCCATTTTTTTTTTTAGCATATATATTTCTTATATAAAATTACATTTCCATACACACATCTACTATGTAAGAAAAGTATTAAATCACAATTAATTCGTAAGAAATGGTAAATTTTTTGAAGGGTCACTGTGTTTTCAGTGTGCTAGAAGTAAATCTACAGCTTGCAAAGTTTTACATAACTTAAATCAGCCCCATTTGCTTTACACAGTTGTTTCACTTATGCAGGTCATTAAAACTTGTTCAGTGCACCACTGCTGAATATAAATAATAATTGCAGCAGTAGTATTGATTGGTACCTGAGCTGGTGTCTACTGTTGGCTTTAAGGCACTAAGAAACTTCTTTCATGTTCTATCTGTAGAGGAAGGATCATTTTTTCCCTATCTTGTTTCCTGAGGATTGTTACTTCTGGATTCCTAAAATCATTAACTCCTTGTAGAGCCTGAAATTCCGTGTCATTGCAGTGAGTGTGTATGAACTAATGCAGTAATCGATGCTTGCACTACACTGCAGAGATTTGTTTTGATGACAAGAGCTCTTATAGCCCTGTTTGGTGTCACCGGTGTTGAATGTTTGACGCTGCAGAATAATTTGGCTTGGAATCAGGACGCAAGGACCTTAGGGACTTCTTTTATATCGTCTCCTTCACACTGAAGTGGATTTTTGCTTGCATTACGGTTTTGCCAGAGTTGCAGGCTGGAATTCAGCAACCTACTAGATGCCAGTTGTGCTTTTTTAACCTTTCTCTTGCTGATTCTGCTATGTTTGCTGGGTTTCTTCAGTTTCTGCTCCATACGTTGCAATCAGGGTCAGGTAAACAAGTGGCTATACAGTACTGAGGTTTTAGATATATTTTTCTATTTTGTATTTTTTAAGATATATTTCTCTATAAGCGGGTTTCTTTAACTGTACAGTTTGAGTGGAGATGTATCTTCTGAATGTAAAGTATTAATTGTAGCAAATATTCAGCTTAAGCAGTGAATAAGGAACTGTTTTGCTTGTAAGTCTGTTTCAGTTATGTTTATACTTTGAAAGCTCCTCTGTCAAATATAATTTGACATTAGTGACGCTATGTGGCATGAGTTTTTAAACAGAAATCTGTATTTTGAAAGCACACATCAAAATGTAGATGTGTTTCTGAAAAGTAATAATATTCTGATTGCATTATGACTATTTTGCATATTGGGGAAGTAATGAATAAGGAATTTAGAAATTTAACTCAGGAAACAAATAATCAGTCCTGTGTATTATTTCTGTTTGTCAGAAGACAACTGATGTGTCCTTGATCCCCTAATTGTGCTATTGTTAGTAGCTTTAACAAGTTCAGCATGGAATATGATTCTGTTACTTTTAATTTTATGTATTATTTTGGGGAAAAAATCATAGACCCCATGTAAATAGAACAAAAATATGTTTGTTTAGCGTAATATATGGCTTACAATAAATAAGCAGTTGTGGTTATTATGTATGTTATCACTGCATCATCATACTGATGCACTGCACTTTCTGAATCGGGGAAGGACATCATCCCTTTCCTTAGGGGGGAAAAAACCTGTCTGTAATTGGAATAAGGTCCTCGGCTGAATNTATGTGCTCAGGACTGCCTTCCAGAAGGATTTGCTCTGTAACCTTCCCATGGAGTCAGGTTAGCCTTCTTAGTCTGTAGTTTCACAGGTCCTATTTCTTGTCTTCCTTAAGAGAGGTGGGACATTTGCCTTTTCTAGTCACTGAGAATCTCTCACAATAGCTAGGACCTTTTGAAGTGGACCAGACAAGGCTACAGTATGAAATGACACATACGATACCCAATATTGTATCTAAGACTCCTACAATTGTATTCTAATCTCTTCTCCATTGTAACTTGTCTTTGGGGTCTGGAGACCATAACATGGACGTTTTCAGTTATTTCTCTCATTTCCTAAATTAAATTCCAACTTAAAGCATAGTTTTCTTTCCTTGAATTGCTCTTTCTATGCTACTGAATTAATACCTGGGACCATTCTCTGGCTTTCTTGTTTCAAAAAAGTGTAAAACTTTCAGTTTGGAGGAAAGTTGCGTTTTCACCCTGACATAAAAATAAATACTGCATTTAATGCTTGGAATTTTACCTCTTAGAACTTGTCAACTGGTTGGGCTGGATATCTGTGTGACATTGTTCAATGTCATTCTTTTCCAATGATCTTAGAAGTTTTATAAATGCAGCAGTATCAAACATGGTTTAAGACGTAAAACAATTATTAGCAGGAAGATTATGAAGGAGCTAAAATATGATGGTCAGAATCTACGTGTCAGATGCACAGTGTAGTGTGTCTCAGAGGACAGTGGCAGTAAAACAATTTGCAAGGGTAAAAACCTCCTAAGGCTACACAGGCAATGTTATCCAGAGCAAAGGTTGAAAGTATGCTATAACAGAATCATGTATTTTTACTAGGACAACAGAGTTGTAACCAGATTTACAGTCAGTTTCCAGTAGCCTTGCTACTATTAATGTATATAAAAGAATGATATATATGATTCTCAAATGGTCAGATGGGCCTTTGGGGGAGCCAGAAAGAATATCTGACGCATATCTGGCACGTAGGGGAATGGGAGACAGCGAGAGCTTCAACACCACCATGGGGCACGAACAGCCTTTCTAAATGCATTTGGAAGAGCAGTTTATTAGTTGGTTGTTTTTTGGTTTTTTGTTTTTTTGGTTTTTTCCACAAACACATGCATGCTATGGAACTGACAAAAACATTTTTTAAAAGTCAGAAAACATGCCCCATACAGTGTAGTTCTCTTTTAAACATTCTGAGGTTCTAGGGAGTAAATATTTTTTCATGTGTTGAGTTGGGTTGAGGCAAAATCCCCAGCCTTATTTAGTATGTGCTGCAAGGGGAGGAGAGAATTCAGCATCCACATGAGGTATGTTCTGAAAATGAAGGAAAGGTCTGAATGCTGGCCCTATCAGAACAGGAGGAGATCCTTCAAGGAGCAGTGCAGAGGGATCAGTGGGAGAGCGGATGTGCTGTGGAAGCGCTGGGCACTTGGCGTTGTGCAAGAAATGTTCTGCAGCTTTAGGAGAAAGCTGTGTGTGTGTGTCCTAGGCAGTAGGTGCCAGGTGATCACTATCTCTCAGAGCATGGGAAGCCTGGAGATTTTCCTCTTCCACAGAATCATCTCCCAAGGAGGACGTGTCAGTGAAAAAAAGCAGATGTAGACAGTTGTGTTGTCTTTCTGCTAATACTGTGCCACTGGGGCCACTGAAAGTCAGCAGTGGCTCTTGCTGTTGACTGACAGGTGAGATAGCGTGTGAAAGGCAGCATTCAGTGCCTTGGTTTTGATCACGTGAGACAGCATTACAGGGAAACAACTTGATTAAAAGTGTATTTTAATTATTACTAGTAGGTCCATATATTACTAAAGATGAAAGAACTGTAAGCTCTCGCTAGCTTAATTATTTATATTTTATCCCTTATAAGCTTCTCTCTGAATGGAAATTTAAATAGGTTAGTTCATCGTGCTTTGTTTTCTCACATTTTAGTTTCTAAACAGGCATTTTTTTTTATATTTCTGAAGTCCTGCAGTATCTAGATATGCTGCAGAGAAACATATTTTTACAGAGGAAGTCTCTGCCAAAGAAATAGTTACATTGTTGTATGGTTTGGATATGATTATATTAGAATAAATTCATTAGCAAGTTTTATTGGCTGTAATTCTCTAATCATCTGGCTTTCTCAAATATGCTAGTATACAGGTTCTAATTTCTCTTTTATCTTGAATATGTAATTTGGAATACAAAACGTTACTTCCATTTTTTTTTTTAGCATATATATTTCTTATATAAAATTACATTTCCATACACACATCTACTATGTAAGAAAAGTATTAAATCACAATTAATTCGTAAGAAATGGTAAATTTTTTGAAGGGTCACTGTGTTTTCAGTGTGCTAGAAGTAAATCTACAGCTTGCAAAGTTTTACATAACTTAAATCAGCCCCATTTGCTTTACACAGTTGTTTCACTTATGCAGGTCATTAAAACTTGTTCAGTGCACCACTGCTGAATATAAATAATAATTGCAGCAGTAGTATTGATTGGTACCTGAGCTGGTGTCTACTGTTGGCTTTAAGGCACTAAGAAACTTCTTTCATGTTCTATCTGTAGAGGAAGGATCATTTTTTCCCTATCTTGTTTCCTGAGGATTGTTACTTCTGGATTCCTAAAATCATTAACTCCTTGTAGAGCCTGAAATTCCGTGTCATTGCAGTGAGTGTGTATGAACTAATGCAGTAATCGATGCTTGCACTACACTGCAGAGATTTGTTTTGATGACAAGAGCTCTCATAGCCCTGTTTGGTGTCACCGGTGTTGAATGTTTGACGCTGCAGAATAATTTGGCTTGGAATCAGGACGCAAGGACCTTAGGGACTTCTTTTATATCGTCTCCTTCACACTGAAGTGGATTTTTGCTTGCATTACGGTTTTGCCAGAGTTGCAGGCTGGAATTCAGCAACCTACTAGATGCCAGTTGTGCTTTTTTAACCTTTCTCTTGCTGATTCTGCTATGTTTGCTGGGTTTCTTCAGTTTCTGCTCCATACGTTGCAATCAGGGTCAGGTAAACAAGTGGCTATACAGTACTGAGGTTTTAGATATATTTTTCTATTTTGTATTTTTTAAGATATATTTCTCTATAAGCGGGTTTCTTTAACTGTACAGTTTGAGTGGAGATGTATCTTCTGAATGTAAAGTATTAATTGTAGCAAATATTCAGCTTAAGCAGTGAATAAGGAACTGTTTTGCTTGTAAGTCTGTTTCAGTTATGTTTATACTTTGAAAGCTCCTCTGTCAAATATAATTTGACATTAGTGATGCTATGTGGCATGAGTCTTTAAACAGAAATCTGTATTTTGAAAGCAGACATCAAAATGTAGATGTGTTTCTGAAAAGTAATAATATTCTGATTGCATTATGACTATTTTGCATATTGGGGAAGTAATGAATAAGGAATTTAGAAATTTAACTCAGGAAACAAATAATCAGTCCTGTGTATTATTTCTGTTTGTCAGAAGACAACTGATGTGTCCTTGATCCCCTAATTGTGCTATTGTTAGTAGCTTTAACAAGTTCAGCATGGAATATGATTCTGTTACTTTTAATTTTATGTATTATTTTGGGGAAAAAATCATAGACCCCATGTAAATAGAACAAAAATATGTTTGTTTAGCGTAATATATGGCTTACAATAAATAAGCAGTTGTGGTTATTATGTATGTTATCACTGCATCATCATACTGATGCACTGCACTTTCTGAATCGGGGAAGGACATCATCCCTTTCCTTAGGGGGGAAAAAACCTGTCTGTAATTGGAATAAGGTCCTCGGCTGAATCACTAAAGGATCACAGGGGAAACTGAGAGGAATAATTGATGATTGCAAATTTCTTGGGGATTATGCAGTGTATTGAGAATAACAAAGACAGATCTTTAAGATTTTATATCTAAGTAGTTAACACTGTCTGTAACAGTCATTTTTGAAAAGTAATGGTTTTTACTAGAAGAATTAATCCTAAAGATTATATGATAGAATAAGTCATGAAAGAGGTTTTATCCTCTCAGATATTACAGCTGTTAGTTAACATATTTTAAGAAATCCATATGTGAAATTCATTTCTTTTAGCAGAGCTTAGAGGAGAGAAAGAGTATACTGAAGGCAGAATTTGGAGAGGTGTTGGAGAAAATGGTGTTGAGCAGCAATCAGAACAGAGATGGAACTGAAACAGCAGCAGGAATATGGGGACAACAAATCGCTGCTACGGTTGTGAAGAGACAACGGGCAGCCTTAGCTTTGCATGGAGTTTAAAGGATAAGACTGGAGAAATGCTTTAATTAAGATCAAAGCCATGCACTCTCTAATGCTTAAGACTTTTTTTATAGCTACATAAAGAAAGTAAAAACTCCTGTTTCTTCTTTGGGGTACTCACTGTGGTTGATAGCCGTAAACTGCTTTGCAGAGACCTCTTGCACATCTTGGTATAAGTAGATGAAGAAGGTGAAGTAGGGTTGGAATTGAGAAGTACAGAGCTGTGACACCCTGCGTTGCGGATGTTCAAGGCTGTGCTGTCGGCAATGGCATACAGCAGCACATCTCTAGCCTTTAGAGTAGCATGGAACTGGGAGGACTAACAGATATTTTAAAATCACGCTAGCCCCACATTCCCTGGACCAGCTCTGGTCTCTGCTGAGAGCGTTTGACTTTCTTGTGTAATAGACTGTAGAATTATAAAGGACTATTAAACCAGACCATCTATGTTTCTCTGGCCATTAAATTTATCTCATCTCTCCCCCATAACCACACTTCAGTTAAGCTAAATATTCCACTCTAAAAATTAAACTGTGTGCTGCAAGGAGAGAATCTGAGAGACTGAGGTATCATCAAGGTCATAGTCATGTCAAGGTGTTGGTTAGATGCAAAGGTGCCCAGAAGACAAACCATGATGTGAGTAAAGCAAAATGAAGACAACAACAACAACAAAACCTTAAATTCTCCACCAGTTTGATCTGTGGAGGTATTTGGTGGCAAGCATTAGGCAAGGCACCTGAGCCTGGCCTCTGGCCAGCCCTGCTAAATCCTCAAGTGCAAGGGTTTTCAGAGAGCAGCCAGGCTCTCTGAAATACGCTGTACTCTCTGATTACTACTGTGACAGAGTATATAGAGTTGCCTAGGTTGGAAGGAACCTTTTAGATCATCTAGTCCAACCATCAACCTAACTCTGACAAGAACCATCACTAAACCACATCGCCAAATACGATGTCTACCCATTTTGTAAATACCTCCAGGGATGGCGATTTCCACCACTTGCTGGGCAGCCTGTTCCAATGCTTAATAAGCCTTTCAGTGTAAAAATTTTTCCTAATATCCAGTCTGAACCTCCCCTGGCTCAACTTGAGACCGTTTCCTTTTGTCTACCTCATCATCTTCTGCACAGCTAGGCCTTAACTGGTTGACTTCTTTTCCCTTTTTCCACACTTGTTTATCCTGGTCTGCCTTTTTCTACACTTGTTTATCCTGGTCTGAGTGCAGAGCCCTTCCCTTATCCACTTTGAACTGGATCCTCTTCTTTCAAGTTCATTTTCCCAATTTCTCAGGATAGCTTTGGAGTCCAGTCCTAGTCTTCTATAACTAGCCATTCCTTTCTCCTTGAGGTCAAGTCACCTACAAATATAATGTGTTTCTGTTTTATTATCTGCAATGGTAATGTGAATGTTGACTATTACTATAACTCAGACAAACATGACAGATGCTGCTTAATGAATATTTTGGGGGGGTTTTTTACCTTTTCTTTTTAATTTTTTTTTTAGAATATGCTTTTTAAATAGCTTTTCATCTTATACTTGTTCTATTTAGACATTTTTTGTGGTGTGATTCTAACATGGCATGCTCATAAATAAAAATCCTGCTCAACTGAAGATACTTGGCGTCTGCTGTTTGTTACCTATCTTACTGCAGTGGTAGGAAAAGGGCTAGTTTATTATTGATACCTTGCTTTTTTTAAGATCTCTTCTTACTATGTTGAAGGTGGTTTTATTTTTCTTTTTGGTTTAACATTTTTTCGGGAATTGATATTAAGCTGACGGGTCTATAATCTCTAACCCCTCTTTCCCTCCCCTCGCCTTTAAAAATATGTGCTGTGTTTGCTCTTTCCCATTTTTATGCAACTTCATCAATACTCCACTAATTCTCAAGAAATAATTGTTCCTGGCAATTGTTCCTGGCTTCAGACAGGTCTAGAAGTACTCTGGGATGAAGTGAATTAGCCTTGTGTAAAATACATGCTAGAAACATTGTTAACTTGCTGCTCTGAGTTTTACTTGAGTTTATTTTTAGGAGAACTTTTAAAAAAACTTAGCTACCTTGGTATCGCTGGCTGATAGAGCCAAATGGTAGCAGGGTCTTTCCACAGTGTTCTAGAATAGCAAGTACTTGGTATTAGATACTAAGTACTAGGGACCAAATATTTGCAGAATTATCTCAATTCTTTGCTGTTTGCATTAAATTTATGTGTTTCTAATTTTGTCTTGTATGCTTCCTAGTACTGTATCACTGTAAGTTGCTCACTCACAGGACACTTACCATTGATTGTTCACCTTCTAGAAGATGGAACATTTATGACTTAGCTGGTCAGTCTTTGCATTTCTCCTTCCTCTGTATTGTGCTGGTTGTGCTTCTGATGTTGGTATTATTTCTCCAAATGCTTCCTTGATTGCTGGACATGATTGATGTCATGGCTGCTTCCTTACTTTCTCTAAGGCTGGGGTGTTTTGGTTTTGTTTTGTTTTGGGTTTTGGTGATCGGAATCTTTTTGGGGTTGGTTTTGGTTTTTTTGTGTAAAGGTCTTGGGTTTTTCTTCTGCTCAGCTTCCTTCCATTTTTAAAGATCACAAAGTTTATTCACTTTCACATTCTTAACTATTTCCTCTCTACTGGTGGGAAGCAAAGCTCCAAAGATCCTTTTGCTCATTGCTTTCCTAGTGTCAGTGATCTCTCACTGCGCTCCAGGTATTCTTTCTGACATATTCCTCTCTGAATTGAAGAAATTAAAGCCTTTAAAACCCCTCATTATCTTCAAATGCAGCATAATGGAGGATTCTGACTTTTTTTTTTTAAAAAAAAAAAACAACCCAAACCTTACCAGACTTATGTTCCTATTTTGGTGCTCTGGAGTAGGTCCCCATCGTGGTACTGCTTAACTGCTTTTCTCTTTAATCACAATCCAGAGAATTTAATCTGCTGTGTTGACCAGCAGGTCAAGTGAGGTGATTCTCCCCCTCTACTCTGCTTTTGTGAGACCCTGCCTGGAGTACTGAANCTTCTACAGCCCTAAAGATCAGGACAACCAAGAGCTTTTTATTTCCTACTGAGACTTTCCTTTTCATTGTAACATTTGAGATAAATTATCTCCCTCAGTTTCCTTGAAAACTAAATCATAACTTTATGAAATACAATCTTCTTGCAATTTTTCAAGTGATTTGTGAGGTCTGCATGATCGACCCCGCGTATGTATGTTGGACAATCAACAGAAAGGCTGACTTTCATTCTCCCTTCCCATTTCTGTGGTCCTGTGGATAATGTGAAGCCTTGTGCCAATTGCTGTTGTTTATATCAGCGTGTTTATGAACACTGTGTATTACCTCCTATATCTGAGTAGCAATGTCTTTTTTCTTTTGCCACAGTAGGAGAAAATGTATGTTCAAACAAACCTCTCTGGGCACAGCCCATTTTCATCAACTTATTTGCAGTGGGTGCTACCAGGGCAGTGATACCTCACTGGGCATTGTGTCCACGTGACTTCTAAGGTGTGGGCTGGTATTTCACAGCCTTACATTTTTTTTCTGGTGTGCTTATCCTTGTTAGAATTCCCATCTATTGGCAGTGTATAAGCACCCTGGGGTTTGACAAGAATTTATTTCCAGCTTTGATTTTGAAGTATAGTTGTTCATAAATCAGTCTTTAATAAATATTAAGATAGAAGATATTCAACTCAATCTTCTTTAAAATTGTCAGTGGAACAATAAAAAAAAGAGACCAAAATGAAAATATTACATTATTTTACAATTAACACCTACTCAATTGGTTTTAAATGTCCATGGAAAAAAATAACAAACCCAAACCAAAAACCAAACCACAAACACATAGAACAACTGAAAGCTATTTTGTCTATGTGGGCTTTTTTAAAATACCTTCTCCCACCTCTCCATAAAAGGCGATCAAACCGAACCGAAAAAAAAAAAAACCACAGCAAGGAAAAAATGTGTTAGGCTCGAGAACATCGTGGCATACTTGAAGTGCTGGGAATTCTTTCAGAACAGCAGAAAAGTTATTAAGAGCTGCTCAGGCTTTTATAGTGTATAGGGTAGCTATGTATCCACATCTCCAAAATCACGAGCCCATGTGACTTTTTGAGATAACTTGTTATACATTTTGCAAATTTCATCATATGCTGACAAAAGTATTATCAATAAATCATGCCAAAGCTAAAATAGCATTAATTATATAAAACAGGAACTCAAAATAAAACTGTGAAAACAAGCTAGTGTCAGTATTAAATTGGAATTAAACAGGAATAGCAAATTTTTCCAAAAAAGTTCTAAGTTTCAAAAAAGATATCTCCATGCATCCGTCTACAGAATTATCTTCCACTCAAGAGAGTAATCAAAGTCAGCAAAATCAGCACTTGGAACTAGCCCCGAGACAACAAAATTTTTCTTAAATCTTTAGCAACCACAGTATCAAAAATCAATTAAAATATTTGCCTGCTAATTTGAAATTCTTGGTAGCGCTAACCACTTTTTTTCTGGTATCCTCAACAAAATATTTCTAGTAAAACTTTTAAAGAAACTTTTTGAATTAATGGAAGTTCATGCATCTTACGTGGTACTTTACACCTCTTAAGTCTCTCCATATTCCTTAGCACTTGGAACACATTTTCTGAAGACCTTACGGAACATACTTCTGAGAGCCATCCCTTTGTGAGCTTCGTGGATCCATGTATAAACTCAGGACTCAGGTGGTTGCAATAAGACATTTAGAGATAAAATAAGCATCTCTCTGGAAAGGGCTGAGGAACACTTTAATAACTCTTGGTGTTTGAGTGAAGGAACTAAATAATGTCAGCTCATGGAGTCTCACGAGCAGACTCCCTAGAGATTCAGGAAATTTACATCTTCCTTACTACATTTCTTGTGTCCATATTAAAATTTTTAGAAAAGTTCACAAATCCTTGGTTTGTTACTTGACTGGATAGGTCATAATTTTTGGCTTCAAGCTTCCATTGGCTAGTGACCTTTAGTAACCTTTCCTTTCAGTAATTTATAAGGCAAGGTGACCACGTTGTGAGCATAGAAGTAGGCCCAATTGTTTCTGTGTTGGAAGATCTTTTGGAAGTATACCTTTTGAGAAACCTTCTTAAGCTGTAAATGAATTCAAATGAAATATTTTCTTTAAAAAGAGTGTATGTGTAAGCTTTACTTCTCATTAAAAAAAAAATCACAATCCATAAAATAAAATCAAAAAATCTCTTTACTAAATAAGTATCTAGAGAAGAAACTCATGTTATATTTTAAACATTCCATGGAAAATTCCCCTTGCTCCTAGATAAAAAGAGTATATTGAAAGACTTTTTAGTAATCAGCCACTGACTAATCATTCCTTTGCAAAATCAAAAATAATTGTGAATTTGCAAGCTCTTCTACAGAAACAACTTTGCAATAGTAGCTAAGGGAGAAGTCAAATGGATTTTCCTTTTCACTAGATTTAGTTTAATACTAGTGTCCTCAACAATAAAAACAGTATTTCTTGAGTCCACTACTTCCTTGCCAAATTATTTCTGATTTGCAAATATCAATTAGCATTGCAACCTGCGCTGTGCTCACAATGTATCTACCACTTTAAAAAAGATTTTTAAACTAAACTAAAGTGGTTTTTTTCAAAATACAATGCCCAAGTGTTCGTTTTGTGTGAGAGAGAGTATTAAATGTCTTTATCTTCTAAACACAAAGGTAAGGAATAAACATTTATTTTCAATGCATTCTGGATAAGCCCAGGTTGTCAGTTATCTACATCTAAAGCTCCATAGACCCTTTTTCAATGATTTTCTGTTACTCAGAAATTTAATTAAGATATAGAAAAGCAATTTTGTATCTCATCATTACATTAAAATGCCTAAATAAATACTGAATAGAGGGAATTATTTGAGAGGCTCACCCTGTCTTTGGGAGCTATGGGGGTCACAGGCATGTGTGCCAGGTCCGTACTCCAAATATGAGTATTATATCTATGTAAATTGTGACTTGTGTGGAGTACAAGTCTTTACTGAACTTTGGAGTGTTACAGTATGTTAGCATTCAGTGTTTAGGAAATGTGCCAGCAGATAACACAATGCAATTATATATTTTTTGTACAAAATAAACCCTAAACTTCACAGTCATGTGGTGCATTCTTCCCACATTCCGCGTGAGCCAGCCTGTCCTTGAGCTGCATAAATACTAAAATACAGGCCTCGTTCTGCAAGGATTTAAGTTCTTAACTGCAGGCATATGAAGCGGGTTGATTCGAGAGCAAGGAGATAATGAGCATTTTTGTGAAGCTTTCTGTAAAAACAGGCAATAGCTAGCTTTTGAATTCTCTGCTTGCCACTTAGGTGCGAGGGACATCTGTCAATCCAGGCTACTTGGTTTTTTTCTTTATGTGCTTAGTTACAGCTTGACTATAATGATTTAAACATATGTTGTTTTTCTGACATGATAAAATGATTAGCATATTTTTTTTTTCCTTGGGCATAGGAGTATTTTCTTGCTTAATGATGTGACTTTTCACATTTGTAACAGCAGCCAGATGTTTCTGATGGCAATAACAGTGTGCAGAAGACATTTACCAATAGCATGTAGGGTCATCTTCTAACACCTGAAAACTCAGGCTATGAAGAAGGAAAGCAATCAAGTTGATAGATGGAGTTTCTTTATGTTTGTTGTAACTTTCTGTAGGTTGATACGTGTTTTCTGTTGATTTTTACCTTGGGAAACTATTTCCGTTTGATACTCATCCAGTTCCATGGGAACTGTGGGAGATGTAATGAGGATGTTTCAGGTCTTTGATAAGCTTTATTGTCTGTTTAATGCAGGCTATATTTGATCCTAAAAATTAACAAAGATAAATATATAAATGGCTGTTGCATGTGTTAATTGGAGAGATCTAGTCTGACGTCATAGGAAGCCAATTTGTGCCTTAATTTTAGATGTAGTCTCTGAAAATAATTGTCTACAGTTCCTAGTTACGTGATAGAACTACTTTATTAATTAACAGCTACATGTTAGGCTCAATTAAGTGCCTAACATGGGCTGATTGACTCTTATCATTAGACTGCCTGCTTCATGTTTCAAGTAACTGCTAATCTAGTGCGTCTGGATTTGAGCAAAACACCAGAAGCGTGTTCTTTGCTGAATATCAGTAGTCTCCAAATACAGTCTAGATGGATTTGGGGAAACATCTTGAGGTATTTTATCTCTGGTATTCAAGACACTTTGGAAATCAACGGGACTGGTCATACGCGTTAACGGACTTTCTCATATTTTGTGCTTGTTTTGCCTTTGTGAGAGAGGCAAGACTGTCATTTCCAGCACTTCTCAGCTTTGCAGGACTTCGCTCGACATCACAGTATCCCGCCATTAGCTTTTGGTATGGATAGTGCTGCTGAAGATGAAGTATGTTTAGAGACCATGTTTTTTTGGTGGTGTGAATTTTGCTTTCCCTATATTTTGAAGGCATGTGTGTTTCGGATATAAAAACAAAGGCAATTATTAGAGTTTTGCAACCAATCTTGAAATTTGATCAAAGACTGCAAAAGACTTTTTGAGGAAAAAAACCTCAACACATCTATGTCTTGTAAAGTAGATTTATGATTATTTCTATCTGTGTCCAAGAGTAAAGTAATCGAGCAGCAGCATGTTAATAGGAAAAATATTTCATTGCTGGCAGGATACAACTTCTTAATTATTCCCTCAGGAAAAAAGGTTTTATAAATATATACTTGTTTCACTCCATTAGTCTTAAGTAAATCGTGCATTATAACTGCAAATGCATTTTTAATAATATGCTTTAAGTTGAAATACATCTTTCTATGTTTTAAAAATGTATCCGTAATGTACAAAAATAATTGTACAGTATATGTATAATTTCATTGGGGCTTATTAAGATTTTCATGGTTTTATATTTAAAGCTTTGTTTAAAGTGTTTGAAAGCAGCTTAAGCCTGTAAATCAATTATTTACTTCTTAGGAAAGTTTTTTTTTAATCTTCATACTGTCTTACATTTGTCTTATTTTACTTAATTATTTTTAGTTACTTTTACCAGTGGAGAGAGTACTCTGTGTATAGGGGGTTTTTTTGTTTGAGTTTTGGTGTTTGTTTTGTTTTTTTTTTTTTAAACCTGGAATTTTGAAACTCTGCTTTTAGACTCTTAAGTTTTTTGCATGTTATTTACTTATTCCTGGATCTCTGTAATACTATTTCAGTGAAATTACTTTATGTAATTAAACAAAGAGTCAGTTCTGGGGTATGGCAGTACCCCAGAATGGCATAAAAAGGTATTAAGTAAAGAAGCAGTAGTAACGTAGAATGATCAAGGAGAAATTATTTTTAGAAGTATAGCTGTAACAGAGTACTTAACTGCAGATGTCAAGACCCTTGTGTCAGTGTTGCTGGCATAAAATATTTTTTAAGCTTATTTGTGGATTTTGTTCCTTTATGTCTTATTTGCATATTCTATTTTATGAATGTAGTTTAACTGACACTTTCTATTATAAACCCCTTTTTACAGCTGTAGATTCAACCAAAAGTTGGCATGCCTGAGGTACTTAGGGACATGGTTTAGAAGGGGTTTTTGTCAGGGTAGGTTAATGGTTGGACTTGATGATCTTCAAGGTCCCTTCCAACCTCACCGATTCTATGATTCTATTCTATGATTCTATTTCACACTGAATTTTAACAGGAATTTAAAAATGAAGTAATTTTTCAGGAATGTGAACTTTTTTCTTTTTTCCTCCCAATTCATGCATTTTTGCGCTTTAGAATATTCACCAACTTGTAGGCCTGTCACTTTCAGTCAAGAATTTTGATTTGAAAGCTACCTTTATGCATTCCCGGCATATCATCTATACTCCAGCTCAGCACAGCCCCACTTGCAGTGCAGTTCCTGTTCTCAGCTTCTGAAAGCAGAGGGTGAAAGGGCTGTGGCAGTGGCCAGCCTGGGTGGATGTAACTGGTGGCTTGGAATTTACCATAGCGCAGAACAGTCGGGAGCGGTGAAAAGGGCAGAAAGCTAAAGGTTTATGTGTGGGGAGGACGGAGTTGTGAGGATGTAGCTTATTATCGAGGGGAGTGAGAGGAAGGAGGGATTAAAATACGCAACCTAAGGAGAGTACACCAAAGCCAGAAGCAGGAGGAGACAGAAGATGGGAGATGGCAACAAAATGGACTGGGAAGAGAGGCAGCAAAGGGTAGGTAGATGGTGAGAGAGGAAGTTTAGCAGGTAGGAGCTAAGGCAGAAGACATATGAGAGGATTTTGGAACAGCAGGAACTTGGTGGGGAAGGAGGCTAGAGGCATGAATCGAGTGATCACAGATATGCAATAACCAGAAGGAAGAGCAGCAAGGAAACTTGGACATAGAATCTGAGACTGGGGAAGGTAGAAAGGAAAAGAGAGCACAGAGCACTGGGGACAAGAGCAGAAATGTCTTTGAGTGCTTGGACACACACCTCTGCGTGCTGGAGCTGGCGTTTATTCCTGCCTGAACATTTCTCTGTTGCTGAGCAAATAGCTGCGAAACACGGCGGCAAAGTGTGTTGTGTCTTGCCTGTGCCAGGATAGCACACACAGGGGACAGTTGCTTTTTGGTGTTACTCTTGAGTCCATTACTGACAATTGGAGAGGTCTGTGCCACAGGTCCCAGTTTCTACCAGCCCTTGGGGTGGCAGTCTGGTTTGCGAATTTGTTGTTGTTCTTGTTGCAGTTTTGAAGTCTACAAAGGTGCAAGGAATATTGCTAAAGATAAAACTGAAAGATCTTTAGTGGGAAGTTAATCTCGCCAAAACTGAAAAACTGCAGTAGCTAATGCAACCGCACACTGCCTCATGTGGTTATGCATATGATAATAATAAGCTGTTTAAAAATAAGCTTGTGCATATGATCATGTAGATGGTAAGCTATTAAAGATTTTATGGATTATAGAGTGGTGCAACTTGTATTTCATAATCAGCATCTAAATACTTGTAGAAAAAGAGTTAAAAATAATAAATTCTTCATGTAAATGTCTAATTTCTTCCTTGCTAGAAGCCTGCTTTGTTTGGGCTTCTATTGGGTGCCTGTGTGGTAGTAAAAGTATTGATGTAACTAGTATTAGAGAGATGTGTTTTCTAAAATAAGGTAGTGGAGATGTATTGCCTAAAGTGCACATAATAAATAAAATATGTTTTCTGAAGGTGTAGAGCATATCAAGAGTGCAGACAGTGTTGACAATAAGTATCTGACTTCAGTGATAGAGTAGTTTTTTTACTGGGTGGATTTTAAATGATCAGTAAAGAGTTTGTAGGAATGTTGTTAGGAAAGCATGTGAAGAGATGTTCCATAATGAAAGCTAACTCTGGGACATAATAATTTAAAGATTTGAAAGAAAAATCACTTGTGAATTCAAAAAGCAGTATTATTAAACTGTTTCACTAACAAATTTCAAATGGCCAAGGTTCTGTGCCAAAGTGAGGGTGAAAAATGCCTGGAGAGCAGATGTGGATATAAACCTCGGTGGGAGGTGACGATATGTCCTTCAGGGTCTAAAACTAACCTCTGAAGTGATAGTTTAGATTTTGGTTTGGTGAGGGTTTTGTTTGTTCTTGTGTTTAAAGGCATTCTAAACTAAATGGCAGAATCATCTTCTTTTTCTCAGGTAAAATTCAAAAATACCTCTTGGTTATTTCAGATCAAGCTTTGACATACTGCTGTAGTTGCAATAGACCGATAGGAAGAGTTGTCATTCTCATTTCTAATGACACTATTGCATTTTTGTTAATGCGCTGTGGCAATGCCCAAAGGGATGAAAAAATGGCAAGGTTCAGAGCTCACAGGTGTGTTCTGTTTAAAAATAGTGCTAGCACAGAAGTACGTCAGACTTATTCCTGCTGTATCAGTCTCACGTCTACCCTTCTGTTGGATCTATTCTAGCCTGCATCATTCTCCTGTGTCCTTCCCAATTTCACCTACACCTTTCCTCTTTGTAAAGAAAATTGTGCTCTGAATTGCACTGACCAATATTCTTCCTCTCGCAATTTCTGCCTCATCTTTTTCCTTCTTGGAGTGCGAAGTTACATCGATCCTCTATCTCAGACAACTGCCAGTGACGTTGTTAGTTTTTTTGCTAGCAGCTCAGCCTTTTACAGCTCTATTATATTAAGTCAAACTGTGGTTTCCTTAGCTTTTCATAAATTCGTATATACTCTCGGTGGTGTTACACTCTGCAGCCTTTTCTCCCAAGCCCTACCCCACGGTTTGGCCTGGGCCTCCTTGTCCTGATGGGCTCCTAACTTCCAGACTGCTGTAATTCACAGGTTTATTCTTGATGTTCATAGTGTATAAGTTGATTCCAAGCAAAATGAAAGAGTTTGACCCCCTATCTGCTGTTGGCACTATTCGCTCTATTTGTGTGGCTGTTTTGCCTGGTGCCCTGTTACCCTTTACCAGCTCCTGTGTTTCTCTGTCTGTACGGTACCCATTGTCACAGTACTGATCAACTGCACGGATTCTGGCGTGTGGTTGGCTGTTCTGTCCTTAACTATAGCTATGTGCCTGTTTTATGGAGTGTTCTTTCTCATGTCGTCATTAGCTGTAGTCCTGTGTGTTTGTTATGGAGATGGTGGGAGGAGGAGGGCTGTGAATGGGATGCATTGGGGTCCATTCATGGAAGATGACTGGGCAAAGTCAAAACCAGCCAGAGTGCACAACCGATTCTGAGGTGCAATTCATGAAAACTCAGAGGTCCAAATAAATGCATTATTATGTGGTTTGGGGTTTATATTATTAGGGTATATTGTTTTCAATTTGCTATAAGTTAATTTAAATCGTAATACAGGCTTTGTATTTGCTTCATCAAACTATTGTATATTAAAATTCATGCATGTGCAAGCAATCATTTATACATCTTTCTCTGTTTGAGAGATTACACATTTCTTTCTATTCATGTTGTTTCAGGTGATTTGGATTATTACTGGCTGGATCCTGCCACGTGGCACAGCAGGGAGACATCCCCTATTAGTTCGGTAAGAAATAGGGAAAAAGAGGTTCATAAGTATGAATTAAAATATTTGATGATTATTTTAGTTCAGCATAGATATTTTGTTGTAAAAAATTACTCTATACAAATTCGATGAGAATTTGGGTTAATGGATCATGGAACCTGAGTTATAAAGAAATTCTTTGCAAAATATGTTACTAGTAAAATTGCCTGAATTTTAACTTGAATTTAGTTCTTTTACAGACATGACACTAGATTTCACTACACACTACAAAAGCAGCTGTGAGCGTGATGCTGATGTGGAAGAGATTAGTGTCTTTTTCCATTGACTTGGAGTGGGAAAGGATCATTTGAATTTTTATTATATAGAACCCATATGGTAGAGCTGTGTAACACGTATATTATTCTAAAGAACAGAATTTATGAGTGCAATCTTTAGGGTCATGGAATTTAAAAGCAAATGTTTAATTTCATTACCTAAGGTATGTTTTAAATGTTTAATTGTATTGAACTTTGGATTTTATTATAATTCTACCTGCAGAATTAGTTCTGAAAATTTTTTACAGTAGGCAAAAATATTTAATGAAGCCAGAGTCCAAACAGATACAATAATAAAAAGCTCAGGTGCAATATGTGACACATGTGAAGGATCCTTGTGTCTACTGTGACATAGTGATCCAGGAATTTTGTTGGTTTAAAAATGTGTGTCTAAATACAGGAAGATAGTTTCACTTCTTTAATTCCACTGCTTGCTTTTTTAACAGCATCCAGTAACGTGGCAGCCTTCTAAAGAGGGAGATCGCTTAATTGGGCGTGTTATTCTTAACAAGAGAACAACCATGCCAAAAGAATCAGGTGCATTATTGGGGCTAAAGGTAAGTGTTACATGGTTTATGTGGTAAATGAAAGAAACTTCCACTGATCTTAGACATAGAGGTCTAACACATTCAATCAGAGGACTCTTCAATTACACGGTCCTTTGACAAAAATGTATTCCTTATTTTTAGTAAGTTTTGAAAGTTATGCAGATGAATTATGAAAGTAAATGTATTTAATCCTTCTGTGTAGTCTTCCACTCATCCGTGGCAAAGGAGCTGAACTGTTTTGATTAAAAAGTACATGTTTATTCAGCTTCCTGTGTGCGAGACATATACTGCACATCACAATGCACTAATGGAGTCCTGCCTTTTCTAGCTCTACTGTTTACGTTGCAGTCAAGTAATTCACCTCATAATCCACATACATAAATGCCATCTGGATGCAAGTGTTTACAAGTCAGTGTTTAAAATCCACACAGCCATTCGGAAATAGAAATTCTGTGGAATGAAAACTAAACATTCACTCAAAAATTTGCAAAAAAACCCCTTGTAAAGCAGAGTAGCCACTATATTAAATGTAATTCCAGTTAATCCAGTGCCCCTAAGTGAAGACATTGGCAGCACTATCCCGTTGATTTAAATCTCTAAATTAGTTATTTTTAGCAGATTCCTAAGCTTGTGTCCCTAATCGCCACAACACTTAAAAGAGAGAGTGCAGTACTTCTGAAACTAGTGGGGGGAGTACAGTGTTGCAGTTCAATAATTTCTCTCTCCCTGTATATTTGTAACCATATTTTTTAACCAGAGATGACTGAGAGAATTTAATTTAGGTGGCTTCCGCTCCCCACTGAGAACAACAGAAACAATGCAAAATAGGAAACGTTCCCATCCACTTAGGACTGAGTCTACTTCAGAGGGCACTGATACTGAACCGCTCTTTGTTTATAGTTGTCTGATAGTTCAGTTCCGTGCATGTGACAGAGATGTGGGTTGTTGTTTCTGCTCATCATGGCGGGAATTAAATCAGGGAAGAACCTTGTGAACTTGGTGATGGCATGTCCTGAGTAAGAGCCATTTATCCACTTTGAAGTGAGATAGTGTGGCATGGGAATACAGGAGAACAGCTTTACTCTGCTAAATGTCTAGTAGTCTGTAGCACAAGGCTCATTTTTGCTGACAGCAAGCAATTTTTTTTTAATAGGTGAGAAAAAAAGGTTGGTCCTAGTAGGAAATGTAGATTGGAGAGCCTCTCCTTGATTTTTCAAGTTTCATTTTTGTATGATGTGAACTAAGGCCCCCACTGATAAATTTAACATATTCTCATGTGACAACCTTGTGGGCAGGTAGGCTTCTGTATCTTCTGGATCTCCTACTAGTTACTGTGATTGCCACATGGCGAAATAATACCTAATGGACCCGCGTTCCACTGTTTCATTTTATTATAAAACTCCTGCCAGGATATTCCTGACAAAAAAACCCTCAAACTGATTGGAGAGAGTAAGATAGGTAAACAGAATAGCGAGTCGGCAACACTACATTTTCTTGGTTTATATTTTATAAATAATATCTCTTGAGGGCACCTTTTTTTTTTCTGATTTTCCTGATCTCTGTATCATGCCGTCATCTTCAAAAATAGCTCTCTTCAGTTCGGTTTGAGAAAAGCCAGAAGTGCTGTTTTGTCCTGTCAAGTGCTTGTATGCAAGGGCCTGGATTTTAGCAGTGGCAATGTTCTTGTGAACTGTTTGCCCATGTTTCCTAGTAGTGTATTTGCTCAGTTTTGAATTGCTGTACCAATTGCATTTTGGGATTTTCATACTTTTAGTTTGATGTGCACTTGCAGTTTAAACTTAAGAAAATGACAGAATTCTGTTTGCAAGAAGTACACTTTCTTGACTTAGCAAGCAGTGTAAGATTGATTAGTCAAACACGTTAAAAGGAATATCAATTTTATTCATTTTGTGACAGCATTACTTCTTTTCAAATAGATCTGGTGGGTTTGTATCTTTAACTTTGTCTTTAAGCCTCTGTAAAGCCCAATTTGACAATAGATTTGCTTATGCATATTTTAGGTTTATTTTTAAAATAATGTGAAAACCGATCTGTCTATATATTTATGCTTGATGCGATGTCTGGTTTGTGGCTTGTAAACTCACAAATTTATGATTAACCAGGTTGTTGGAGGAAAGATGACAGAATTAGGACGACTCGGTGCCTTCATTACCAAAGTGAAGAAAGGTAGCTTGGCTGATGTGGTGGGGCATCTCAGAGCAGGTAAATCAATCAGTTGCATACAAAATATATTGTCTTTTAATTATGACTTATTGTCATGCAGCTGTTAATTTATATTAACATTGGTCATTTGACATGCTGATATTTTTTAAATACAGCATTGGTCATTTGATATGATATTTTTCAAATGCAGGTAAATAATGCAATGTTATTATGGAATGCCTCCGTTACTTACATTCCTAATTCGTTATTAATTCCAGTTGCTTCAATGTATGAGCAAAATACACATGCTTATGATCAGTGCTTGTGTCAGGGCTGAGTGTCACTGGTAAATTTTTGCTTGCCAGCTCAGGATCTCCTTGTTAAACTCTATAAAAGCAATGCAAACATTTTTAAAAACTGTTTCATTGTGGCAAACAAAACTCATTATGGTGACTTTACTTGCACTAAAGTGTCACCTGAAGGATGACGCACTGTGTGCACAATGGACTTTCAATGTGAATTGTTACAAATAAAAATGGAAAACAACCCAAGAAAATCATCTTAAAATATTTCACTTATGTAATATATATGTACTGCACTTACAAACAAATGGCTGGGCTGTTGGCACTTTTCAAGCTTCTAAATGAAGCGAGAACTATGCACAGCAGTTGGTTTTCAAAATTACTTCTTAGTGGTTTATATTTTTACCATGGTGGCTCTAAGCAACTGCTTTCCAAGTATTGTTTTAGCAAACTAAAGTCTATGCAATGCCTTCTTAGGAGTCCAGAAGCTCTGATGAAAACTTGTACAAATTTAGGATAATTGCATGAAGCAAATAGTAATAAAGAAGTAGAAAAGATGATGAGTCCATAAAAATATCCTACTTTATTTTGGCATTTGTTAATTTTTTATTTTACCAAGTTAATATACTTGGCATTGATAGCACCAATTACTACAGTTGTTTATAGATTTCCGCTGCAGATTATAATTACTGGAAATGAATTTCTGTCCACTAATCTTGAACTATTTGGATTGAAATATTACATTTCTAATGTCTGGTCTTGGTTGTTTTTTAAGTCAAAGCTATTTTTAATTTCTAAAAATATTTTCAGAGCCAAAGTAATTTCTCAGAAAAAATAAATTTTTGCGCATGTTTTCAATGAATGGAAGTCTATTCATCCTTTTATATGGGAATGAAACACAAAAAAAACCCCATAGATGAGTCCTTGCTGTTAGGAAAACTCGTTTTTTCATTTTCATGAAAAATGTCCAAGATTTGGGTAAATTTATAAATCATTGAGTAATTGTACAAGCCTCATAAATTTTAACAAAGGCAAATATGAAGTCTTGCATGAGGAACAGAATAACCCAGTACAACAGTAAGCACGGGTAGGCAATCAGCTAGAAAGCAGCTGGGCAGAAAAGTGTCTGGAGGTGCTGAAGGGCAGTAAAGTGAACATGAGTCAGCAAAGCACCTTACAGCAAACGCCAGTCATGTAAAGGGCTGTATTAGCAGGATTGTCTCCAGCAGGTTGAAGGAGATGGTTCTCGCTCTCTATTCAGTGCTTATGAGGCTGTATCTGGACTACTGTGTCCGCTTTGGGTTCCTTTGGTACAAAAGGGCAAAGTGGGCCAGGTTGGACAGAAAGTTGGTTAGGGGTCTGGAGCATAGGGCATACAAGAAGCTGAGAGAATTGTGTTTGTCCAGACCAGCAAAGAAAAGAGCATGGGAGGGTCTAATTCTTGTTTTTAGCTAATGTGAGGCTGTAGAGAACCGAGAGCCTGACTGTTCTCAGAGGTGGACGCTAATCACACAAGAAGCAAAGTGCACAAGCTGCAATGAGGGAGATCCTCTTTGTGAAATTTCTTTTTCTTGTATCTAGAGAGGATAGTTAAGGCTTGGAACAGGTTGCCCAGAGGAGGTGTTGCATATCCTTCCTTTGAGATACTCATCTGGTCAAATCCCTGCGCAACTTGGGTCTGTCCTTTGATGTCGGCCCTATTTAGTAGGCGTTGGAAGTAGCTGACCCCCAGAGGTATCTCCCAATGCAAAATACTATTTTAAAAATCAATATGAAAAAAAAAAATTCAGAGATTTGTGGCTTAGGTGTGAAATCTTTCTATCTCTGCTGAACATGCATCAGTAAGTGAGGGCAGAATGCAAGATGCATTAATATTCCTTTCTAGAGGTATCTTAGGTATCCTGGGATATATGCCTCACTAGCAGAAGTGGCTCCATAAGGGTGCAGGTGTCCTGTAGGTTCTACCAGCCAGCTTTGTGGAGATATCTTGGTTATCCTAAACATTTACAATGTAGAGTGTCTAACAGCTCCTTGGCTTACTGACTTGCACCTCTGGGCTACTACAGTGGGACTTAACACCAGGGAGTTCATCCTGTCTGAATTCGTAGCCGTGTATCACAGAATCACAGAATGGTTGAGGTAGGTAGGGACCTCTTCAGATCTCTGGTCCAGCCCTGCTGCTTAAGCAGGGTCAGCTAGAGCAAGTGGCACAGAACTGTGTTCAGTTGGATTTTGCATACGTCCAAGTTTTGAGTATCTGGGTAGTGTTTTCCAGTTTCCTTGCCTGTTACCAAGAGTGGAAATTGGAATGTAAGCCTTATAGGCAGCATTTTAGATGAAAGAGGCAATGTAAAAGAGCTTGGCTGGTCAGAAAGATCAAGAACTGGACACGGTGAGCAAAAGATGGATGGTGGTCATCCAGTTAGAACCAGCAGAAGTGCCATTTCACTGAAATCTCCATTTGGATCTAGTTTTTCAGTAAGAATGATTGGAGCTGCTTCTCTTAATTTAGCATTCTGCCTATGATGATCTTATGTTTAATCATCTTGGCAATTTTTCTTTTTTTGATTGTTTGATCTCATGATGACTCTCAAAAAGCTGTTTAAGTCCTCTAAAATAGCGATACGGACACCTTACGTGTTCCTCTTCAGGATTTTCAACAATGTTGTACCTATTTTGTCTTCTTCAAAATGTGGTAGATTTATTGCTGTGAAATATACGTTTAAATTGTGATTTTTAGTGTTACAAATTTATCATATGTCCTTGTTGTTTTTTGCAATTAAGTTTTAGCTGTTGCAAAGCTGGACACATCTTCTTTCTTTTGATGCCAGGGATGCTTTTGTAAATTAAGCCAATTATCTGTAAACAAATCAGATTTTATTTTAGGTAAAACCAACATATTAGTTTATAAGAATTGTTAGCTTTAAAATGCAGTCAGAATTACAGAAGAAACTGAGTGTGTTTTTACTGAGTTGTATGAATTTTAAATGAAGTTCTGAGGCAATATCTAATTCCTGTTCCTTATCTGATGTAAGATTATGTAATAAATAAGTATTTTAAACCATTTCAGCCAAAGAACATGGTAGGAAATTAAACTTATGTCAGCAAGCATTTAAGTCTGTCATTAGCAAGCCCTTATGTTTCAAAGAATGCCAAAATGCTTTGAAAGCCAGTGGAATACTCTGTGGAGTCCTTTCTTAAAATACCAAAATATAGACTGGTTGGGAAAAAGGACTGACAATGTCTGGAAATCGAAGCCATGTGTTCCAGTAGATAGGACTGCAGTTAGGATAGTTTTCCTTGGCTTATTAACAAGCACAAATTCAATCATTTGGCTAAAACTTCTCAGAAAGGAGCGAAGTCAGCAGCTGAAGGGTTATTCCTGACTGAATCTGATAAACATAAAATCATTAGTCAATGAAGAAAGTTATTTGTGGCATCAGATGGTGGTTATGAAGTTTGACTGCTGTATATGATGGGGTATGAGGGTATAAATGTACCCTGTCTTCCTGCGATTTAATTGTATATACTGGTCATTCTTTAGAAACTATATATCAAGATTGTCACCTTTTTATAATAAGGCCAAAATACAGTATAACGTACAGCCGTTTAAATTCCAGAAATGGCAATCTGAAAACAGAAAATTAGCTAAATAACTTTCACATCAGGTTTTCCTTTCTGTCCCCCCTGACATCCTCTGGAGATAGCGACTCACTCCTTGCTTTTATTTTTGGTTCATTCAACAAAGACAGTGACGACAATCCTTTTTGTAGACAAATAGAAATATGCAGTATATAAACTGTAATAAAATGTCAGAATTTTTAAAAGCTAAGCAGTAGGTATTTATATTTTTCACTTTTGAAGACTAACCTATTTTCAAAGTTTATTACCACTAGATAATAAAGGTTCTTTTAAAAACACTCTCTAATTTCATAGCAGAATAACAAGTGCTTTATTATTTTGGAAATAATTAGTATGTTTGCACAAGTGATTTTTTTTAATATGTTCTGTGTCTACAAATTGTAACTGTGTTCTGAGAAAGGAGCCTTTTTAGTGTCTCAAAAACCCTTTGGGGTTTCATCACAGCTTTTTAATGGATTTTGGGCAATCTTACTTGGTTACTTAGATTTCATAAATGTTTTGCACTTCTTTGTAAAAGAATATGTAAATGAGATAAACTTCTCTTTAAATTCAAGGGGATGAAGTTCTAGAATGGAATGGTAAACCCTTGCCTGGAGCTACAAATGAAGAAGTTTACAACATTATTTTAGAATCAAAATCAGAACCTCAAGTTGAAATTATTGTTTCACGGCCAATTGGGTAAGGCTAAAGACTTGCTTCTTAAGCACAGTTATTGCTTCTACTAATGGGACTTTTAAAGGGACTATTTGTGAGTTCATTATTTTGTATCTCCTAATAATGGAATATGATTCACTTTCTATTATTGGCATTCTGTATATTCCATTTTCTTCACTATTTACAATCTTGGATCTTTGCAATGAAATAGACAACTATAAATATTTTCTTTATTTTCAAAGTACTAAAAAGGTTTTTGCTGAGTGGCAAAGGAAACTTTGTGGACCAAGTGGACCTGTGCACAAGAAAAATCTGGTTTTCAGGCTTTTAGCTTCACTAAATCAGAATAACTCATATAAATATTCAAGAGTAGAAGGAAGGATCAGCAAACACTGAGCACTGCAGGACTGTAATAAGTCAATGCTAATAGGATTGCTAAACAGGCCTTCTTAAAGAGCTAAAAAAAGGAAAACCAAAACTCTTAATTGAAAAGACTGTATTTGGCTTTAAATGATACTGTCATCAAAATCAAAAGTGGAAACAAAAATACCTTCATATTTGTGAAGGCAATTTTTTCCATCAAAAATTAGCATTAATGTGTTATGTTTATAATCTTAATTTTTATTTATCATAAATCCAGGTTTGGGGTTTTGTGGTAACAATTCCTATATCCTTCATTTCCCAAAAATGCCTTAGAAAGATCATAAAATCTATTTGAATTGATAAAATTAGTGGTGTTGGCCCTGCATTTGTCACAGTTGTTTTAGCGATATTCTACACTCCTTCCCCAAACATGACTTTATTGGGACCGCTTTTAGCTAAGTCTTAAAGGATTCAATATGAATCATATGCTGTAAACTCACATTTATATTGCAGAACAGTCACATGATTAACAAATAAAAGTGACTCTTGGCTAGATTTAAATTTCTCTGTAGTTTGTCACATTCCCAGAGTTCACGTGCAGTCACTGTAATCTCTAAATACCAGTATGCTGTAGGTAGATGGTAAACTGTTTCCTCCTTATGAATGCATGATTATTTCATTTTGAATTTGCTAGATTTCATCCTAATTACAATATTTATCTGTCTCAAGTATGATAAGTTTTCAGTTTTAGAAACAAAAAACCACTATTAATTTTCTTTCTAAAACATTCTTCTTTTACGTTTATTTCATGTCAATTTTTGATGTTTGGTTTTGTTTATACTGTGCAAGTGTAGCTATATTTTTGCAAATGAGTTCTGCCTTCTTAGTGGCAATCACTATTAAAAGCACTTAAATAAAATTAACATTTGTTGCTAATTCCAGTTCTGAGTTACCTTCTAATGGAAAATGAAAGCTTGGTGCAATAATAGTGGTTGTTAAAGGCTAATATTGTCATCCAGATAGAGGCTGGGGGGGAGCAGAAACCTTATTTTACATTCTTTAGTTGGATAAATTAGGAGACATTCCAGACTGAAAATTGCAAATTCAGTCCTACGTTTTTATAATTAAAAATAAAATGCCGTAAGGAGATTTTTGGAAGTCCAGTTGTTATATTTAAATCAGCAGAAAATAAATATGTTGATACTGGATCTGACTTGAACTCCATGTCTCAGTTGAAGAAAACATGATAATTGATTTGTACTGCTGTCAAAAAAGGAAAGTGCTAGATAAGTATTTTAAATAATGAGCTTTAGATACATTTATTACTGTCAGTATATTTGCAAAAGTCTTGTATACTTAAACTTTTAAGACAACTTCATTATTAAACCAATTGAATTATTTTAGTTTATTAATTTGATAAATCTTATAGCTTCAAAAAATGAAGTACAAAGTGACCACATTCCAGTGACATATTCTTGAAAAAAAATTGAAAGAAATATCACAACTGTTGAACTGAGGCATAGAACATGAAGTGCATTCAAAATCAAAGAGTGTTTCTGAATCTGAGCAGTGAATTTTGCACTAAAAAAATGCACCCAGAAATACTACCAATAAAATGTAAAGCTTTGCTTTGAATGATGCATGCATGGTTTTTCCAGACATAGGCGTAAGTAGAGCACATCAGATTGTGCTTTTATTTTGAGATACATGAAGTCTCAGTATAGAGGTTTTCACGTACTATAATAACACCGTTCTTGTAGAGGTTTTTTGTTGTTGTTTGAGGTTTTTTGGTTTGGGTTTGTTTTTTGTTTTGTTTTGGGGTTTTTTTGAGAATAGCAAATGAATATCCCAAAGCAACTAGAGCATGTAACTTTGAAATTGAAAGATATTTCCTTTCTTCAGCAGTAATGAGTCAGAAGTCTGGTTGTTTTGTATTAGATTGGGATTTACCTGTCTGTCATCTTAAAAAACCAAAAAATATCACACATTGTGCAATGAAGGAAATACTGGTAGTTGTTTACAACAAAAAACATAGTGCACAGGAAGTTCTTTTTTCTTTTTCTTTTTCTTTTTCTTTTTCTTTTTCTTTTTCTTTTTCTTTTTCTTTTTCTTTTTCTTTTTCTTTTTCTTTTTCTTTTTCTTTTTCTTTTTCTTTTTCTTTTTCTTTTTCTTTTTCTTTTTCTTTTTCTTTTTCTTTTTCTTTCTTTCTCTCCCTCTCCCCTCTCCCATCTCCCATCTCCAGTCTCCCCTTTCCCTTTCCCCCTTCCCGAGTATAAATTATGCAAATTGTGTTGCATAATGTGAAATGATTTTCCTACATTAACAGATTACCCCCCTGCCTTGGCTTCTCCTTGTCTTGTTATCTAAACTGTGCGATTGTTTCAAATACTTGACAGGGAATTTTATTTAATCCAACAAATCTAGTATATCAAAGTTTTGTGTCTACTTTAGGTGCTGACTCAGCATAATCAAAGCTGCTTGATACAGTATTAAGTGGTAATCCATTACACCTCAAATTCCTGTGAGGAAATAGGTTCCCAAAAGGCCTGAAAAATGATAGTTTGTTTGCATAATTTAAGTGTTTTCATCTCTAAGTATTAATAATGCAAATAATGTACCAGCACTTTTAATGGTCTCTATTTAAAAAGTCCCAGCATATTAGGTCTAAAAAGCCCAAATATGACACAGTTTGGCTTAAGTGAATAATGGGAGGACTGTAAGCCCATAAACTAGATGACTGCCAGTTATAAAATTCATGTCTAAACAATTTTCTCAGTCTTGTAAATTTGGATTTCTGTATCTACCAGCAAATGTAATTTTGAGTAATGGATAATTGTAGGATGTTTATTAGGGAAAAATGTGAAACATGTAACACTATTAGCAGATGAAGGCATAACAACAATAAACAGTATAACCACAAGAGTACTGTAAAAACGCCATAGAAACTAATTGACGCTAATGCTAATGATGAGAAGGTAGATAAGAAACCTATAAAAAGGAGAATTAATGGGTTGGCTATCTAAATCTGAGGAGAATTACCTATGAATATGCATACAATGTGAGAGACGTTTAACATAGGACAGCACAGAAAATCCCGTGACAGTCTGCTTTTTGGAGAAGAAACCTGGCATGGTAACTAACTCGCCATCTCTGGTGTGCTCAGGTGAGCTCCATGGGATAGTGCAGGTAAAAACATTGTTTTTTCATTTGTCTCTGTCTTCTTTGTCAGATGCTAGCTGTCCTTCCTTGGATATCCTCAGAAAATATTGCCAAAATTGCTGTTTCTCTAGCGTGATTGAGCTCCTCTGTGCAGGGACTGCTGCTGTGCTCTAGATCCTCGCAAGGAGGTTGAACCTCCATCATAAACCAGGCAGTACCGAATTCCAGAGAGTCGTTCAAGTAATGTAATCAGTGCAAACTGCAGATTTATCTAGAGGTTCTGATAGGAAGGAACAGTTTTGGAAATAGTATAAGAACTGAGTACAGGTATGCAGAAATTCTGAAAACTCTTTAGGATGATGCTTCAGTCCCCAGAGGAACCTAAAGAAGTGTGGGTTACTACCACATTTGAATTTTGTTTGTCTTCAGTGGTCAAGCTCTTGACTATAGCCCTCAGAGAAATTATAGCTGTTCTTGTGTTTCACAAAATAGCGATCCTCACGAACTGTATATCTGAACAGAGTACTCTCAACCTAAGGTAGTTTGGTTTAGTTTATGTATTCATTGAGGTATGGAAGAATCAGAAATAATATGTAACCTCATGTAAGATCACACAAAACCTTTGCCTTTCAGGGTAGAAAGAGAAAGACAAACTTTGATGTCAGCAGCTCTTTATGGATAATGTGTCTGACATTACTTTTCTGGATTTTTTTCTTATTTTCAATAAGTGATTGTGCTACTTCGTACTTCATTTTTACCATTTGCTTTGACTAGTGACTGAAGAGCTTTTTTTGTAAATCACAGTGTTAAAATATTTACTGCAATCTGTAAGAACGGGGTAGATAAGACTCATTTTCGTAGCTGACAAGCTCTAGATTATAATTTCTTTTTAGAATTTTCATTCTTTAAATAAAATGCCAATGTTTTAAAAAAGATAGCAGTCATATTTGATGAAGCCACTAGATATGTAAAAGTCACTAGATATGTAATACCAGTTATTTTCTTGTGGGCATGTAACATTTAAGAAGCGATTATGTGAAGCAGATTATTTAATTTGTAAGAAGTTTAAATATGGACAGAAGCATAGCTTTTAATTATTTCATGTCCATTTTGAAATCAATAGCAGAAAGCAGAACAGTTACAAAGAGTTTCATAGGATAGTCTACCACAAGTCTGATGATCAGTACTGTATTGCATACTTAGTTTATTGGTTTCTTTGCTTTTTGTGTCTTGCAGTTCTATGTGGAGCTGTACTTTAAAAAGACAAATATATTGGGGATGAGAAGATTTCCGAGCAATAATTATATATGTATATACACACACACACATACACATATATAGACACACTTTATATCTATGTATGTATGTATATATATATATTTAGGCTTTTCATTGTACTATAAAGTTTTAGGGATTTCCTGAGGGTGAATGAGCTCTAATACAGTAGGGATGAATGGTGTGGGTGGGAAAGCTGCCAAATAACGTTTCTCTTGCAAACCATGCATTTTGTCAGGAGTTTAAATTTATATACTAGCTTCCACTTTTTCTGTCAGTTTGTAGTAAGAATTACAAAGGGGTTAGAAAAATACATTAAAAAATTATACTTCAGTTCTTTCCTGTCTGATGAGTAAAGTCCTAAGAAAGACCTGATTATTTTTGTTATTTACCTGGCTAGGACTTTTGTATCCACAGCTCTAAGTGCAGAAAATACTATCAAATTGACCATTTTTTCACCCACTCAGGAATTATGAAATTTAACGCAGTAGATTACACATTCTGTGTTGAAACACTCCTTGCACATGTGAGCCCTCATTTAGGTATCCTAAGTGGGATATTATTACAAAAAATGCTGTAGCGCAGACGAGAGTGTTCGTATTCTAGCACAAGAAAACATTGCAAACTTAATGTTGTATTGAACAGAAAAATCAGTTTGAATATGCCAAGTAAATGTTTTGGACTGATGAGAAATGCTCTGGAAAGTGAAGGGAGAAAATGTTAAAAGGAAGAAGTCTGTACATCAGTCCTGCTGTGCAACACATCGTTAATCTCCTTATATGTTTGTGAAGTAGTACTATGCCATGTCAAGAATAAGTACTAATAATAAATACTTCCATGGATTTGTGGAAACCACATTACCCCTAAATTACAGAGTCCAAGGAAGAAAAACACATTCTTGTGGAGTGATGCGCGATGTAAGCTGAAGTGTGACATTAACTGTGAGCTGAAGTAGACTTTTTAAAAACAGAAGTTTAAAGTGCAGGACATGAAAACCAAATTTAAAACTAATTGATGGGGCACTTTTACATCCCTTTTCTGAATGAACTGTCTGCTTCTTTTTTCTGAGTAACTTTTCTATGCCTAGGAGACTTAATTTTTCTGACACCCCAGTCAGTAAGATAGTGTTTCACTGAACTGAGAAATGCCTGAATACCTTTAAAATGCTCAGCTTAAGACTTAAAATCTTGTAAGTGTTCTTCAGAGATGTTATTGTGGTTCCAATTTTGGATTCCTTTGTGTGGTTGAAAATATTTTCACATAATTCACTGAGATTTTTTTTCCATGGTCCTGCTCTGCTGCTTTGCTAATATTTGTACAGTAACACTCGTTTCTTACTCTCACAAAGTATTTTCAGTGATTACTGAGAACAGCAGAGAGTCAGGAGCTAGCATCATCTAGATATTGATGAAAGACTAGATTTGTTGATGGCAAAATTTGAATAGATATGTGTGGACTTAACCAGCTTGTTTTTGCTTATGCCTGTATATGTGCTGGGTATTTGTATGTCGAAAAATGTCCATACCCAATCGTAATATGGTTTGATTTATTTTATTTTTTTTTAGCCATTGAAAAAATGCATTATTCTTTTGTTTGTTTAACATGGCTAATGCTGTTTGCTTTTTCTTTTTATTATTATAAGACATTTCCATCAATTTCATTCCGTGAACTCCTTGAGAAGTTTGTATAAAAATTACTAGTGAGTTAATCTGTCTTTTTTTTTCTTTTCCAAAAAATAGTTCATACATACTACTTTTTGTCACCTTTCTCTTCCAAAAAGCCCTCTAACTTTATTGTTCTGGTTGTAAAAATATTGTGGAATCCATCCACGATGTTAACATTGTAGTGCTCATATTGTTACGTCTGCTAGTTCCTTAACGTCTTCAAATACTTCCCCTTTCTTTCCTTGTAACCTATTAGAACAGAAACAGATCCATATTTCTAAAAACATGTCCCAAACATGTATTTGTTACAGGAGATTGTCATCTCTATTGTTTCTAATTACTGTGTGTATATTCACATTTTAGTGATATTCCACGGATTCCCGAGACTTCTCACCCCCCGTTAGAGTCTAGTGAGTACACACCTTGTTCCTTTCATTAAGCATGGTCTTGTACCCAGCACCAACATTTCAGTTCTGAATTTTCTGAAAGATGATCACTGGGAGACTGCATTGGCTCCAAGGGTTTTATATGACAAAATTCAATGGTTTTTGGTCTTGTGTGTTAAATTCTAAACAATGTAAATTTGATTAAAAGCTATACAGGTTTCAAATGTTAGCAGGATTTTATTGTTCTCTTCTATATCTTGTGGGTTTAGTACCATATTGGTGTGCACTCTGTGGTCCAAAACATAAGAGGTAAAAGAGGTATAAAGGATTGCCAAAGCAACAAATGGTGTCAGGTTTTCACTTCCTGCACCATCCATCGTTAAGCCCAGAGTTCTTGTTTCTCTTTTTCTTAAGAAGAAAATGTTGTTTAGGTGAACTTTTTGCGTATCATGCTTCAAATGAAGGGTTTTTTCTGTTCAGCTGTCCCATTTGAATGGTGTGAGGGCCATGGCTCCCAGTCTTTTCTCATCTGATCCTTATCTCAGATGCAGCCAGAAACCTTCTGTAGGACAGGGTCCCCTGGGGCCACAGAGTGCTATTACAGCTGTCACAAGCTCACCCCATTAGAGAGGCCTCTGCTTTGCTTGTGGGGAAGCACTGATGTACAGCAGGTGCCAGAGCACCGTCCATGCCAGGCGCGTGTCCTGTGCACCTTTCTGTGTGCCAGTTCTCGGGGGTTGAAATTTCAGAGGCTATCAGGAGTATAATCCGTACAACAGATGTGGGTTTATTCATCAAAGATTTGAGGTCATAGAATCGTAGAATAGTTTGCGTTGGAAGGGAGATGTGTAATTCTGTCAGAGAACAATATTTTATTTAAAACACTTAGTATGGTTTGTCACTGCTCTATGAGAAGCACTTTTTAATATGTTATTTCAAATAAAACAGAAATTGTCAGATTTAATCTGGGGTAAAGGGTAACCAGACAGTCTTTTTCACCATGCTATCTTCATCAGTTGAAAATCTTTTTGTATATTAATCCAGTTATACTATGTATAAATATAAGCTTTATACAATTCAAAGAAAAAATAATTCATAAGTTTGTAGATGACACCAAGTTGGATGGGAGTGTTGATCTGCTGGAGGGTAGGTTGGCTCTGCAGAGGGATCTGGACCGGCTGGATCGATGGGCTGAGGCCAATGGCATGAGGTTCAACAAGGCCAAGGGCTGGGTCCTGCACTTGGGTCACAATTGCCCCGTGCAGTGTTATGGGCCTGGTGAAGATTGTCTGGAGAGCTGCCTGGCAGACAAGGACCTGGGAGCGCTGGTCAACAGCTGGCTGAGTGTGAGCCAGGAGTGTGCCCAGGTGGCCAAGGCGGCCAACAGCATCCTGGCCTGTATCAGGAATAGTGTGGCCAGCAGGACTGGGGCAGTGATTGTCCCACTGCACTTGGCACTGGTGGGGCCCCACCTCAAATACTGTGTCCAGTTTTGGGTCCCTCACTACAAGAAAGACATTGAGGTGCTG